>JAWMRA010000063.1:30650-44930 GCA_035584735.1 Pseudotriccus pelzelni | reverse complement strand
CCGGCGGGGGGCGCCGGGGGAGGTCGGGCTCTGCTCCCAGGGAACAGGGACAGGAGGAGAGGGAGCGGCCTCAGGCTGTGCCAGGGGAGGGTCGGGTTGGACATCAGGAGGAATTTCAACACTGAAAGGGTAGTCAGGGCCCTGGCAGGGGCTGCCCAGGGAGGTTTGGAGTCCCTACCCCTGGAGGTGTCTAAGGCACGACTGGCTGTGGCACTCAGTGCTCTCGGCTGGGGGACAAGGTCGGATCAGGCACAGGTTGGACTCGATTATCTCAGAGGTCTTTTCTAACCTAAATGATTCTGTGCATTTCCTACATTTCTTTGCTGACCTCCTACCTCTCTCTTTTCCACAGTGTCCTTCTGGTATCCTCCCCCACCATGCCACAGCTGGGCACGTTGCTCTCCACCGCTCAGAGCTCTCAGGCACAGCCCGGGCCGGCACCGCCTGCCCCACGCGTGGTGGCTCACGGAGGCTCCTCGGGGCTGCCGCAGGTGCGGGTGGTCACTGCCCAGTCCAGCCTCCCAGCAGTGTCCCAGCAGGCCCCAGTGGTGACCCAGCAGCAGCCGCCCACATCAGTGCCTCAAATTCGTGTTCCAGCTACAGCCACACAAACCAAAGTGCTCCCTCAGGTGAGTTGGAAGCGGTGGAGTAGCTCTGACATCTAATCTGACTTCTGGTGTGGTGCACAGGGATTCTGTGCACGCTTGGAGCACGCTGTTACTGCAGAGCAACAGCACAGAAACAGTTATACGTGAACAATATTGTTCAGTGCTGTGTTTTTCACCCCTCTGCCTGTTTTTCTGACATGATTAAATTGTGCACTACATAGAAAGTCCATAGAACTTAGAATCATAGAATCATCAAGATTGGAAAAGACCTCCAAGATCACGAAGTCCAACCATCAACACAGCACCACTTCCATGTTCACCACTAAACCATGTCCTCAAGAGCCACATCCACATTTTTTTTGAACGCTTCCAGGGATGGTGACTCCTTCACTGCCCTGGGCAGCCCATTCCCAATGCTTTACAGCCCTTTCTGTGAAAAATTTTTTCCTAATATCCAACCTAAACCTTCCTAGTGCAACTTGAGGCCAATTCCTCTTCTCCTGCCACTTGTTACTTGGGAGAAGAGCTCAGCCCCCACCTCACTACAACCTGCTTTCAGATAGCTGTAGAAAGCTGTAAGGTCTCCCTGAATTTGCAAGCTGAGGCGCAATACAAAGAAGAACAGACTGTTCACAGTGTGTTATTCTGCTCATAGGCTTCCTCCCTGTCTTCTGTAGGCTGTGATGACTCTGCCAGTAAAAGCTCAGAGCAGCCCTGTGCAGGTGCAGAGAGCAGGAGGCTCTGTGGCAGGGCAAGCAGGTATCACTGTGACAGGGCTGCCTGCAGCCCCCAGTCCTGCTGTGAAGCCAGTGACCAGCTCCCCAGGCAGTTCTGCTGCCAGCACCTCCTCCACCACTGTCATCCAGAACGTGGCTGGCCAGAACATCATCAAGCAGGTGAGACCGAGGGAGAGACAAGAAATTTGGCTCCACAACCCTCTTGTTGCCTGCTGGTTGGGACAGATGTGTTGTGCAAATGTGAGCACTGGTGTGAGCTGTAGTGATGTGTGAGTTATGGACTGTGCAGATTTAGGCATTGCTGGTTGGGTGTGTTTGAGCCCTGTTTCCATGTACAGGTGAAAGATGTGTTTGTGGAGGTTCTTTAGTGATCTCTCATTCATCTTGCTTGGAAAAGAAACCAGCACCACGGTATTTCCTGTTCTGTGTGGGTTTGGGAATGCCATCTGATACACAGCCAGAACTGTTTTCAGTGGTGCACTGCGTGCCAGTGTCACTCCACTCTGATTCTGATGTGAGCGAACGTCATGCTGCTGGGAAGCTGTGCTTTGAGTGTGCCTTGGGCCATGTCCTGGTTTGACAGAGCCGTTTCTCTGCTCTCTCCTAGGTGGCTATTACAGGACAGCTTGGCATGAAGGCCCAGGCTGGCAGTGGCATCCCACTCACAGCGACCAACTTCCGCATCCAGGGGAAGGACGTGCTGCGCCTGCCCCCGTCCTCCATCACCACGGACGCCAAGGGGCAGACGGTGCTGCGCATCACCCCGGACATGATGGCCACGCTGGCCAAGTCCCAGGTCACCACTGTCAAACTCACCCAGGACCTCTTCACAGCAGCTGCGGGGAGCAGTGCTGGTGGGAAAGGCATCTCTGCCACTTTACATGTGACATCCAACCCTGTGCAGACTGCTGACTCTCCAGCCAAGACCAGCACGGCCACTCCTGCCTCCTCCAGCCCAGCTGGGAGCACGGTGGTTAAAGTGACTCCTGACCTAAAGACTGCAGAGCCGGCAAGCTCTGCTTTCCGCTTGATGCCAGCCCTGGGCATGGCTGTGGCAGAGCAGAAGGGCAAAGCCATAACCACGGTGGCATCCACGGAGGCCAAGCCGGCTGCCACAATAAGGATCGTGCAGGGGCTGGGGGTGATGCCCCCCAAGGCTGGGCAGACCATCACTGTAGCCACTCACGCCAAGCCCTCGTCCTCAGCTGTGAGCGTTGCTGGCACAGCCCACACTTCAGCCGTGTCCCTGCCCACTGTGAGCGCCACGGTGTCCAAGGCAGTGGCTGTGGCCTCAGGAGCTGCAGGGACCCCCATCACCCTCGGCACGGGAGCCACGGCCGTGCGGCAAGTCCCTGTCAGCACCACCGTGGTGTCCACGTCCCAGGCTGTGAGTAATGCTGGGCTTTCTCTGGGGCTGGGAGGCAAAGGGGACCACCAAAATGTACTGATGGTGTATGGCCAAAACCTTCTCTTTACACCCACAAAGGCTCAAATTAAGTATGGTAGAGTCATAGAATGGTTTGGGTTGGAAGGGACCTTAAAACTTATCTCATTCCTGCCATGGGCAGGGACACCTTCCACTAGACCAGGTTACTCCAAGCCCCATCCAACCTGGCCTTGAACGTTCCAGGGATGGGGCAGCCACAACTTGTGTTCTGGATGTGGGTCTGCCACTCATTTCATGGTCCTGCAGTTGTAGCTAAATGCCCCAGAACAGTCAGATGGCTTCTCTTATCCCCTCTCGCAAGTGAATGAAACAAACTTCGTGTATCTAAAGTTCTGCCTCGTGCAGCTCAGTGTCTTGCCTCACACCTTGGGAATAATTTCCCTTGGAATGGTGTCATAGAATACTCAGAACTAGAAGTGCTTGTTATTTGTATTGACTTTTTTACCAATGTCTTCCTTTAATGCCCAAAGCTGAAGGCACCATAAACTGTCTCATGGCAGTTACATAAGCTAAATGACACTATGATAGTTTACTGAGGATAAAAATGGTGGATACTGTGGTGCAAAGATGATGTGGGTTTTCAGGGCTCGGGCAGCTGTGAAGTGAATGAAATAGAGGTGAATTTTAATGAGCCTGAAATGGAGCACAGATTTCATCAGCAAAGCTGCTGTTGGTTTGCACTCCCAGGGCTCCCACAAAGCAGCTGAGTGGTAACTATGTGTTGTCAGGCAGTTTCTCTGCTGAACTCCCTGTGGCTCCTCATGTGTCTTCAACTTTCCCAGGGTAAACTCCCAGCGCGGATAACGGTGCCTCTGTCGGTGATCAGCCAGCCAGTGAAAGGCAAGAGCGTGGTGACTGCCCCCATCATCAAGGGCAACCTCGGGGCCAAGTGAGTGCTTTGCATCCCATAGTTCTGCTTTACAGTTAGGCTGGGGAAGGTCTGTGTTCAGTAGGTTCCTGGGGAGCGAGCAAGCAGAGGGTGGACTAGAATTGTTGTCTGTGATAGGTCCATTAGCTGCGACAAACTGAGTATGGTGTCTGCAATGAGATTACAGTCTTCATTAAGGTGCCCTGAGATGGAGGTTCTAGCAAATACACCAAAGAAAAACATTTTTTGCTTTGAAAACAGCTGTTAGATTAGGTCTGTGGGTTTGAGCAAAAATTAACCCAGGGGCATACTGGAAAGTGTATATAATCTGAAACCATCCCTCCATTCAGGAGGCATGAGAAGTGTTAACTGCCTCGGTGAAAATTCCTCTGGCATTTGGATGTCAAAGTCTTCTTGTTTATTCTTCCATGAATTCTGATAGTGTCTCCCTTAGTTAATATTTCAGGGCAGAACAGCGAGCACTTAGCTGTTTCCTGCATTGAGGAGGGTTCAGGTGGGATCAGACTTACCCAGTGATAAATTTCTCCTCTGTCAGTGATAAATATTGGCATAAATTTGTCACTTCTGTATTTGCTGGTTTTCTGATGGGAAAAAAACCCACTACTTAAAATCATTAGTAAATGAAGCAAGAACTGTGATCTCCTAGCAACTGCAGAAGAGTTTGTGAGCCTGCTGTGCTGGTTACTAATCTTTCAACAATTATTTTTCCTCAGCATCAGTGGGTTAGGTAGAAATATCATCCTGACTACGATGCCAGCAGGGACTAAACTGATCGCTGGGAACAAGCCTGTGAGTTTTCTGACTGCACAGCAACTACAGCAGCTGCAGCAGCAAGGCCAGGCCACGCAGGTAAGGGCACCTAGAATGATAATTTTGTTTGCTTTTTTATGGCTTAACATCTCCAGGAGGGCTTTCCACTTGATACATGGGGTTCCAGCAAAAGACCAGGCACACAGCTTGGCACATGAAGTCCATCACTACCTTTTCGTTTTCTCCATCCAAATAAAGGCTTTGAATGTTTTTGAAGCATCGATAATACTGTAAAACCAAAAATCCCATCAGGATTTTCCTCTACACTCACTCTTTTCATAGTGCTTTGTACTTTGGCTTCTGTGGGTCAGTATTTCTTGAAGAAAACACATCAGTGCTGTGCAAATCATCCTTCTGTCTGGGAAAGTAGTGTTCAGTAATTCCAAAGAATTAATGTTCATTGAGAGCTGCTGGTAACAAGTCTGAAGATCCAATGGATCCAAGTCCTTCTGAAAACCTGTAAAAGCAGTTGACCTGTAGATTTTTATTCAAACTGGTTTTTAAGTCTTCCGCTCTAGTCTGAAAATCGCTTGCCACCATCCCTTGTGGGCAGTGGATGAAATGATCTTGTGACAGATTCTGTTCCTGAGGTGTTTTGTGGCTTGGTCTTGTTCATATGACTGAGTTTTTGTTGGCAGCAGAAGCAGATCATCTACCAGAGCATGATGCACGTGCCACCATTGTGTCACCATGCTGTTCTTGACCCGAGTTGAGTTTTTGCTTTCTATTTCAAACAGGTACGAATTCAAACAGTTCCAGCCTCACATCTCCAGCAGGGAACAGTCTCTGGCTCTACTAAAGCAGTTTCCACTGTTGTTGTGACTACAGCTCCATCTCCGAAGCAGACGCAGGATCAGCTGTGAACATGGTCTGAACGTGGATCGCTTTCTAAGGACGTTCACGAGCCCATTGTCCTCCCACATCCATCCAACCAGCCCAGACTGCCCAACCACGGTCATGGATAGGGACTGGAATGAACTCTGTCCTCTGCTTGTCTGGGCTCAGCACTGGGATGTCTGGGTAGAAATTCCACAGAAAAAGATACTGTACCTGCAGTTCAGTCCAGGTGTGTAAAGCCAGGTTCTGCAGCATGAAGAAATGTCTTCCTGACCTTTGTTCCCATCCAGAGGGCTTTTGGCCAATACTGTTTGTGTGCATTTTGGGTTGTAGACAAAGCAGTTGCCTTGGGCCTTCCTTAAGCAGGGAAACTCACTTGGGAGGAGTGATTAGTGGCTTTTCAAAGCCATGGAGAAGATGCCTGCTTTTGCTGAAGTCTGGCTGTCACTGCTGTTACCAAGTGACTCACAGTGGCTTGGACACCAGAGTTTGTAACATAACCTGGAAGCAGATCCCTGACACGTTCAGTGTCCTATTTATAGACGTTTAAATCCCTCTCCCCTCTCTCTGACCTCAGACTCCTGAACAGCTCCCACATCCACGTCAGGTTTCTGTCCAAGGCAGGATGAGGGTCAAGGTGGTTTTTGCTGTAACAAAATGAGTGACTATGGGGGGGAGAGGGACAGGAGGAGGAGACTGTTGTGTGAACAAGTCTGCCAGCAAATGGGAATGTAGCAGAAAGGAATGTTCACCAGAAAGATCCTCTTTTAGTTTTCTTCAACAAATAAACCCAGTGGAAACAAACTGCAGTTTGTTTTAAAAGTTTGGAACATGTTTTCAAATACACCCCAACTGTTGTCCCTTGGATTCTGAAGAAACACTTTAACCCATGACCCCCACCTTTAGTTTTGTTTTTACCTTTCAATTTTATCTATGTAAATTTGTTTCAATTTTGCACATACCAGAGATGAATTTGTGACTGTTCTGACATGACCTTGAAGATGTGTTGGACCAGGAGAAGAATAAAAATGTAGAAAGCCTTACAGATCTCTGCCATCTCCTTTCAGTTCTGTGCAGCATGTTTTGTGTACAGTCATTGTCCAGCTTACTATTGGCTAAAAGATTGTCCATCTTCTTTGTAAGACGGTTCTTTATAACCTGGTTTCTCTTGTAGTTTTCTTTTTAAAGATGTGGTTTGCTCCACGAGAGGTGTCTGGGTGTACATACTGAGTAAGCAGGACACGAGTTCAGCATGTGAAAGCACACACTGGAATTATGGTTTATATTATGGTTTATATGCTTCAGGAACAGAATTTGGAGTGGTAGAGGTTTTCTGAGCACCTGTCCTGCTTTGTCAGGTTTTGTACCTGTTTTGTACATTTAAGGAGCCACCAGAAAGTGGTTTGGGAGGGAGGTAAGGATGTTCTTAAGTCCTTCTAGTTGGGAAGTTAAATTCAGAAATTAAAGAGACAACAAGCAACTTCCTGGTATTGCTTATGTGAAAAGCCTCTAAATTCAAAATCAAGATAATCCTGCTGTGTTCTGTTCATAATTAATAAATTACTAATTAACTTACAATCAAGTGCTGAAAAATGGTTACAAGGTGAAGCCCCTTGGATTTCTGTCAATCCTGTATTTCTCATGGGACGTCGGAGGCTTTGGCAGAATGAAATCTAACAAAACAAGGAACCTGCATCTAATCCCAGGAGTTTCGTGTCTCAGGCAGTTGCTGCTGCTTTGAAGAGTCGCTGTTGACGATCACCATCCTGCTTTTGCTAAACTGGTTGCCAACGAGAACATTGTTTGCTGCTTCTCTTGGGTCCCTTCTCTTCGCTTTTGAAGTCTGATCTTTGGGGAAAGAGCATCAGGCTCTGATGCTTCTGATTCTGAATGGCCAGATGCTGGGTTAGGTAGGATGTGTTTGCTCCCAACTTTCAAGAGCAAAGTACAGCCTGCCATGGTTCAGCTGCCACCTGTCTGCTGAGCTGAAAAATAACCTGGTTGAAAAATAACCCTTCAACTACTGCAAGTCAAGAGCCCTTGTTTTTAATATGTAACTTTTACACAGGAGGCTGAAGGGCAGAGAGGGGCTCCAATGGTTTGGGCTGGGACTGGGTGAGGGTATATTTGAGCTGAACTGTTCCCAGGTAGTGTTTGCTCCTCTGTCCTCTTGCTCTGCAGTCTGAAAGCTGTCCTGGAGGAAGAGCTGCAAGGGCAGCATGAAGGGCAAGAGGGCCTGGAGAAAGTTTTGTACTGCCATTACCCATTTTCCATCTGTTCAGCCTGATGCATCTTTGCCATTACCTTTTTTAATTAAAACATGAAGTACAGCCTGTTTTGCCACAGTGAAATGTTCCGGTTATCCAAGAGTCTTATTTCCTAAAACCTGCGGATTAGATGTTTATTTCCACCAAGAGGATGTTGTGTAAGCCCTGCTTAACAAGCACTGAGCATGCTACACAAACAGCCACAGGCCACTTAAAACCTTTCAAACCTTTATTCTAACAACTGCTCTGTTTTATTGAAACCATGGGGAAAATCTGAATTTATGAACCTCATAACCCAGTCAATTCAACTAGAGGTTACCTCAAGTGTTCCTTCGAATGAATGGTTAATTGGACATCAACCTGCATGTTTTAACAGATGATTTTTGTTTTCCAAATACCTTGGAAAACACTAGCATAGTTTTCAGTAAACACAAAACCTTGTTTTTCACGTGGTTTAATGCTGACTTACCTCAGTCTGAGGTTTACTTGAGTCCTAGTCATGTGGGTAGATCAGATGTGTGTAGATCCAGAGGTGGGAGGCTGGAATCATCTTTCATAACTGGTGCTTTGAACTTCTCAACAGATAAATCTGAATTTCTCACCCTACACTGCATTTGCAGCTGCTGATCCCTCCAGAGGGCAATTCCTTCGAGCTCCCTCCTGTTCCTGCAGGTGGATCACTCTCTGGGTATAACCACTTTGTCTGGTGGACTATAGAATGAATTCTGCATGAGTAGTTCAAATTGTGGTAATTAATGATTTCATTTAGGGATGACACAGCTTCTGTCAAGTGACCCCTTCGGTGTGGGCTAGGTCACTTGAACCTGTATTAATCTTGTCCATGGCATCCTGCACTGAGGCCTGGAAACTGCTACATCAGAGGTAAATATTTTAAGAATCAATTTGTTTCCTTATGTCTAGAGGTATTCACCAAACCAGCCTTTGGTGAGCCTTTGTACCCATATCTTCTAATGTTATTTTTTTCTCACTGTCCTCCAGTTTGCAACACCTGGAGCAAAATAACTCATCTGCCAGGATCAAAGTCCTTATTTATCACATATGAAAATAATTAAAAGAAAACATTCTAATCCCCAAAGGCCCTGCTGCTTGTGTTACTTAGAGTCAAAACCTGTAAATTAGAAAAGGGATGGACCTGGACCATGTATTTCAAGAGGGAAAAGAAAAAAAGCCTTAAATTCTGCTCTAATTAAAGGGGCAAAGGATGTCACCTCCAAGATGTAACTTGACAGAAAGTGCTACCACCTCGTTGAAAGATTTCTTAACAACAGTTTTTGTTTGATTGGCTGTTTTTATCAAAGCTGCTGTTTCCATGAAACACAGTAAATGATCAGTTCTGAAGGGAAGTGAAAAAGAAAGGAAACTTCCAATTGGTGTGGGCCAATGAGGAAGAAAATAAACTTTGACTGGGCATCTCAATATTTTGGTGTTTAACGCTACCTTTTGAGACATTATTAGTGAGCAAAAACTAGCAGTTGTTAAAAAGTAAGCAAAAAATTGTTAAGAACAGCTGGATTCTCATAGGGTACTTTTCCCATTAAACTACAGGTTGTTTTATCTGTGCCTTACATTTATTTTGACAGCAAATGAGAACACTTCCCAGAAGCAGAAGCATGCTGGTCCTTCAGAGCTCCAGGATCAGGAACTTCCACAAGGACACTTGAAGAAGGAGCAGAAGGTGCTGATAAAATCCAGGAGGAGCATCACTAAGTGGCTGTGCTGACCCAGAGCAAGGTGGTCACAGCCTGGAAAACAGAAGGTCATTTTGTTCTACCTGTGCTGATACTTCTTGAAGTCCTAACTAACCTGGACCTGCAAAGGTCCTGGCCCTGTTTGAAACCTGTGAGTGGCTTTACAAGTTCGTGTGTCATTCTGAATTAATTTTTCATTTTGTGCTCAGGGAAGCAATGGCTGCTTGGTATTTACAAGACATACCCAGAAAAATGTGCTGCTATACTTAGAAAGATATGCTTGGTTACTCAAAAAAAAGGTATTTGCGCTAAGGACTTTTGAAGTGCCCGAGCAAGTTGCTTTTAAGTCAGGCTGTGGTGAGAATGGTTCCTGTGTGCTCAGTTATACAGGGAAATTACGGGTCTGAGACAGTGATAAGCCCTCGAGTCACTGCAGCTTTATGAATTACTGACCTCCCTTTGCACTGCTTTGTTTGTGTCAGGAAATCGGTTCTGTTTGGTGGCTGGGGTGGCCTGAGTAGCTTAGTGACAAGCAATAACCTCATAAATTGTTGTATTGAGGTTTGCTTCTGTCAGTGTTGCTGTACTGAGAAGTGATTTCCAACTTGGGTTGGCCCCTGGAATGGCTCAGAAACGGCTTTAAAGCTGGTGCTGGTGAAAAACAGAGTAAAGGTTATCTTGGTAAACTGCAGTTCTCTTCTCTGTCGGTTTTATCATTGCAATGTCATGTGCCGCCTCTGTAGGAAACTGGTACTTACCAAAAATGAAAAACTTGAAAAACTTGACTGTATTGTTGTTCCAACCTGTGCTGGGACAGCTGGGAGTGGGAAGGTGTTAATGTGCAAAGCTCAGGATTTCCCCAAAATCCCGAAGTGTTTTGTTGGCACAAAATTAGCACCTTCTTCCTTTGAAGGGCAACTCAAAAGCTTTGCCTGTCTTTTTAGGCATCCGTGACCAGGAGAGCCCCGGTCAGAGGGAGGAGTCCTTTGTAATTAGAATGTGAGTTAGTGCTGGTTGATAGGATTTATTCTATTTTTATTTTTCAACGTGTGTTGTGGAGGTGAGTCAAAGTGATGTGGGCAGGGTGGAAGGATCTGTTCAGAGTGAGCAAACCCAGGAACTCCTTCCAATGGGAATAAAGTTTTCACTGACTATTGTCCACCCACCTGGATTTTAACAGTTTCGTCAAGAATTCCAGAGTTTGCATTAGGGCTGGATTTAACCCCTCTTTACGTTTTTTCCTGCTTTTCTGTGCTCTGAGACAAGCATAATAGAGAGCAACAACTAATGGGTGGGAACAGTGGTTCCCAGCTCGTTGATTCTTCAAGGGAAATGCTCTCTTCCTTCAGGAGTTGGGATGGGCTGCAAGGTGAGGCAGGTTTGCCAGCAACTCCCTGCCATCTGGTGGAAGGAATCCGAGGGCTCTCCTTCAGCCCATGGACAACCCTTGCCCTACAAGAACTTGTGGGTCAGCAACAAATGTCTGACATTCAGAGAATTCATCAGAGTTTACCAATTTTTCATGCAGTGAGAAAGATGTACTTTGGATGTTAGGAAAAGTCACAGAAAGTAAAAACCCCTTAATGACTGTCTTGAGAGGAGGGAGGAGAGTTTCCAGACAATTATACCCCGTGATGCTGCTTTTGGGGTGGAAAATGGCCTAGAACAGGTCTGCAAGCCTGACCCAGCCAGCAGGGTCCTTGTTCCAGCGTGACATTTCCTCCAGGGAGTTCTGGCACCATCCAGGAGAGCACGGGTTGCTCCTCACCTCTGACATTCTCCTGCATTAGGTGGATGCATTAACAGTTTGTGCAGTGTCACTGTCCCCCCAGTGTCACTGTCCCCTGCTACAGGGGCAGCTGGAATGTCGGCAGTTCACTGTCTGAAAGACAGGAAGAGCTGGACCATAAACCAGCAAAACCCCCCCACTGTACCACATCCCCGGCCCTCTGCACCAACAAAGGGAGGAAATAAGAGCAATAATAGATGGCAATAAGGGAATAATAAGGGAAATAAGAAAGGCAAACTGTGAAAAGTCAAAGCTGCATGTTTTTTCTCTGGTTGTAACACCAAGTCTGAACTTGTGCTTTGTGTGGAGCATAAGGAGGCAATGCGGGTGAGCCGGGTCAGCTCTACTTGTTTTTAGAAAACCAAAGGGAAATGGGCAGTCCCAGCACACTGTCTGCATCTCTCTGCCCAGCTAAACCAGTTGACACACTCGCAGCTCGTTAGCAGAGAGGACCTTACCTGACTTAGAATTTCGGGCGTGCCCCAGTGTGCAGTTGGGTTTCACAACACACAGTGCCAGAAACCCGGCAGGCAGGCCTGGCCACCCTGCCCGGGCATCACTGCTGCTGCTGATTCAGGGCTCACAAAGGGGTCCTCTGCTTTCCCGAGCCTTTGAAGAAAGAGACCTGGCTCTCTCCAGAGGCCCCGGGGCACGCTTACATCCTCGGAGTGTTTCCTAGGCTTTGGATTCCCTTTGGAGTCCCGTGCCTGTCCGTGGCTGGCACCAGCAGCGGGGGCACGGGAAATGATCCTCCTGGATTTGGAAAGCGAGTCTCGGAGCTGTCTGGGGTGTGTTGGAGGGCTGAGGGTGTTGGTTGCACAGTCACATCCTTTGCCTGCTCTCATGCCCGTGTCATCCCCTGGATGGAGCAGATAACTGCCCCTGGCTCTGCCCAGCTTTCATGATCTCAGGAAGGCAAAGCTGCTTCTGCCCCGTATTTGGTGAGCGGGACTCACTCCTGAGCTCTTGAGAAGCAGTCGAGATCAAAGAAGTTCCCGTCCAAATCCCTGAACAGTCCAAATCCCGTCAGGTAATCCCTGAACAGCTTTCGGAAGGGAAGCACCACCCCTGCTCTGCCCAAAAGCAGCGTGTGGCCCGCTGAGGGCAACTCATTGCACTTTTACAGCTCCCATTCTCCACAGCCAGTAATTATTCCCCTTGCATTGCAGATGGAGCGGCTGAATCAGCCCAAGATGACTGGCCCGGAGCCCCCGAGCAGGAATTGCTGCCCCTGTGCCCATCAGCAGAGCCCAGCGCTGCCCTGTGCTCTCGGGGGCTGCCGGTTCAGCTGGAAACCACCACAGGGCTGCTGGGTGACGTGCTCCCCTCCTCCCACTGAATCAGCCTTTTATTTACTCTTTGGAATGCAAAGTAACAGGACACCCTGTGTGTTTTATCTCTCTCCCAATCTTTTGTAATGCTGTGGAAGTTGCCAGACCGGATTGAGCGTTTGAGATGGGGTGGTTTCGGGGTTGTCTGGCAGGAATCTGGGTGGGAGGGCACTGCCGGTGAAATTTGAATTGGGAGTCACACTGAGAGCAGGCTCCTTGAGCCACACTGCGGAAGGAAAAGCTTTTGGCACTGACTGAACCTGGTGTGGATGGATGGTGCTCCTTTGCTAGAATTCCTGGGAACTGCCTCCACCAGAAGCTTTTTCCCCGCAGGCAGCCGGCCTTCATTTCTTATGTAAGCAGCTACGCTCTTCCCTTCTTTCACGTGGATGGCACTCCCAGGCCTGGGAGCTGATGCGGAAGGATCCTGCCTGTCCGGCGAGAGTTTGCTGCTCCTGCAGCTGATCCCTGTCTCCCCTGGGATTCTCCTGGGGTTTGAGCTCAGAGCGCTTTAGCTCTTGCAACTCGCACGCGGTTCTGACCAAGCCGGACTTGGTTCTCAGATTTCAGGGCTCTCCTTCCTCCCCAAGGCGTGTTAAACCGCGGCTCTGCTCTCAGGATGCTGTTGTGGCCAAACTGAGACAACGTGAGGAGGGAGAGGCGACGACTTTTCTTGGATAAACTGGTCCCAGTGGGAACAAACAGAGACTGTCGCTGACTGCTGCCATCACACGTGGGTAAGTGCCTTGAACTTTATGCTTTGTTACATTTTTCAAAGTGCCTTGGCTGCGCTCAGCATCCTTCAGTCACACTGCAGGACACAGGGAAGTCTCACCACAAAAGCACGTGGCGGACAGGCTGGGAATCGTTGTTTGGTGTTTTAGGGCTGTACAGTGTCGGGGGCTGTTGCTGATGGGTGAGCACCCCCCGGTGCCACCTTTGGGTGGTTTCTGCAGCACTGCTCTGTTCTTCACTGGGCACTGGGGCTGCAGTGGCCGAGAGAAGGCTCCTTCCTACAGAGCTGCAGCCAGGCTGAGGGCAGGTTTCAGGCTGGGATAAAGGGAACATTTTGCTTTGGTAGGCTCTGAGCGCACCGAATGTTTTTGGGAACAGCAGAGTAAAATCCCCTTTGCAGGGGGGTTTCATAGTGTGACAGTGCTGTCACCCCAGCGGGGATGAGACCACGGGTACACAAAGCTTTTCCCAAGGAGCTGTGCATGCCTGGCTGCCAGCCAGCCCTGCCACTTCTGATGGTAAAAGATTTGTTTGGTTTCATCTCCTAAAGCAAAGCACGTGGAGGGGCTGGAGGGGCCCTTGGAGCTCGCGCGGGACTTTTGGGCTCAGCTTTTGGGGCACTGCGGACGCTGGTCCCTGTGCAGGAGGAGAGGCGGGAGCTGCACCGGCACACGGGAGCCTCGGAGGGCCCACGGGGCGTTCCCACACCTGGCGGGACAGGGAAGGAGGAGCCGGGCACGGTGCCCAGGCTGGAGCCAGCGCGCCATGGCGGGCTGAGCCGCCCCGAGCCACCTGGCCATGGAGCGCGGCCCGGCCGCGGGGACCGCCATGAGGTACAGCACCCAGCACGGGAGAAACAGCACCCAGCAGGTGAGGCACAGCACCCAGCAGGTGAGGCACAGCACCCAGCAGGTGAGGTACAGCACCCAGCAGGGGAGGCACAGACCCAGCAGGGGAGGCACAGCACCCAGCACGGGAGAAACAGCACCCAGCAGGTGAGGCACAGCACCCAGCAGGTGAGGTACAGCACCCAGCAGGTGAGGCACAGCACCCAGCAGGTGAGGCACAGCACCCAGCAGGTGAGGCACAGCACCCAGCAGGTGAGGTACAGCACCCAGCAG
>JAWMRA010000063.1:2277-22917 GCA_035584735.1 Pseudotriccus pelzelni | reverse complement strand
AGCTTCTCTGGGCAACCTGTGCCAGGGCCTGCCCACCCTCACAGCCAGGAATTCCTTCCCAATATCCCATCCAACCCCATCCTCTGCCCGTGTAAAGCCATTCCCCCTTGTCCTGTGAAGCCATATCCCCCTTGTACCTATTTTTTTCTGACCATTAGGGGCTTGTGAATTTGCACCAGATGAACACGAGTCATTAGAGTAGGCTTATGTCAGCCCTGGTCTGGGAGAGGACAGGCGGTGTCTGAGCTGGGGTCATGTTTGTGGCAGAGCACAGGGATGTGTGATTGCCATGGATTCGGGCGAGTCAGCACTTTTTGTCCTGCTGTCATCAGAGCCCAGGGAGCTGCTGGATGCCTGTAAGGGGAAAATGGGAGGGTAGTGAGCAGAAAGGTGAGGGATCCCTATGGTTTGGGCCATTTGCAGCAGGCACAGAGCCCTTGCTGCCTGAGAGAGGCACAGAATGAAAGCAGAAAATGTGGTCAGCTCTGCCCACAAGGGTTTGCCAGCTCTGGGAGGACAGGAGGTGCCATAGTGGGTGTGGATCCAGGCCTCTGACCTCAGCCTGTGCCAAGGATGCTGTGTGGCATCCTCTGAAAACATCTGGATCTGCAACTCTTCTGACTCCCCCTGGGCTGGAGATGCAGGTACATGAGCAGTGCAAGGATGGAGGGAGGGAACCAAAGGCTGGAGAAAGTGAAACCGCTGTCACAGCTAACGCCACACAGGCCTTCCTCTTCTTCACCCAGCCCAGAGAGGGGTAGGTGGAAGCTAGAGCTGTGTGATGTGGGTGTCATTCCTCCTTCTTTTGGGATCTGCTCTTCCACATCTTGTCCTGAGAGTCTGGGTGCCCGTGGGCTGTGGGGATGTTTTGTGTGTTCATCTTAGTTTTTTTGGTTTATTTATTTCATGGGTGTTTCTGCTGCATGGGAGATTCCAAGCAGAAACACAGGCGGGCTGTTGGCCCAGGAGACATCACAAAGCACTGTGAAAATGTAAAGGGAGGAAGTGGCTTGATTTCTTCTTTTAGAGAAATGCTATTTATAGTGTGCTGTGCCCCACAAGCTGCCGTGACACACCTGCCGCCAGCAAAGGGGTGAATTTTTCTCTGCCGTTTCATCTGCTGGCAGGCACATCTCACAGGCTGTGGGCTTGTGACCTGCCATGATCACGGGAGGGTGTGTGGACATGCCCCTTGAGCTCGTGACCCTGTGTTAGGCCCAGAAAGGAATTAGGTGTGTGCTGGAAAGCAAAGGAAAAGCCTTCAGGATGCTGTGGGGTGGCTGTGGAGCTGCGATGCTGAGGTTTGCCTGTGCCCTCAGTGCTGGGAAGTTACCGCGTTCCCTGTCCACAGACCTGCTCCAGGCTGCTCTGTGGTTCCAAACCAGGCTTTGGGAACAGCCATCCCACCGTCCTGCCTTCTTTCCTCTGCCAGGACATGAACCACCTGGACGAAGGGGTGGAGTTCCTCCCTGCCATGAACTCCAAGAAGGTGGAGAAGCGTGGCCCGAAGCGGCGCGTGGTCATCACTGTCCTGGCCGTGGTTTTCCTGCTCGTCTCCCTCACCACTGGCCTCCTGATTTGGCACTTCAAATGTGAGTGTGACAGCAGGAGGGTGGTGGCATCGAGGGTGATACCCTGGGAACGTGCCCATCCACGTGGACAAGCTTTGTTACCTGGTGTTGATCGCATGTGCCCTCCCTAGCTCTGGGAAGGCTCCAGGAGGTGGGAGGGCACCACTTCCACCCCCCTGCCCCGACTGCTGTCACTGGGGACCTGCTGTGCCATAGTCCCAGCCCTCACTGCCCTTCCTGACCCTGAACTCTTCCCTTGCAGACAGGAATGCGCCCGTCCGGAAGGTTTTCAATGGCCACTTGCGGATTCTGAACTGGGAGTTCCTGGATGCCTACGAGGACTCCAGCTCTCCAGAGTTCAGCATGTTGGCCCAGAAGGTGAAGAGCACGGTAAGAGGCTTCTTGCATCCCTCCTCCTTGCAAGCAGGAATTTTCTTCTTTCCCTCTGCCCACGGGGATATTTTGTGTGAGCTTCCTTGGAGCTTCCTGGCTCCTCTCAGCTCTCCTTGCTCCCTGTGACACACTGGTTGGGAGCAGGGATATGCCTTGGAGCTGGGGCTTGGCATCCCAGCTCCGGCCTGCTGCCGTAGGAGCTGCCAGGGCACATCCCAGGATGTATCAGGGCTGGGAGCTGAGGCAGGAGGGTGTCTTCCCTCCCTGCTGGAGCTGTGGCTAGTCTTGCCTCTCCCCTCAGAGTCAGGGATTTGTGCTTCCCCCAGGAAGAGCGGGGAGAGCTGAGTCAGAGAAAGCTATGCTGTGCAGGTCTGGGCTCTTCTGGGACTCTCAGCTCTGCTTCTTCCTCTCTTTGGCTCTGCAGATTCCTGCAGCCAGGGATGTTGGTTATGTGCTCTGATTTTCCACAGTGGGCTCAAAGCTCTGTCTGTTTGTAGCCTTTCCCCCTTCCTCACCTCTAGGTGTGCTGAACCCCCCTCTTTAACCCTTTCAGGTGGAGGAGATATACAGGAATCATGCAGATATTGGCCCTTACCACAAAGAGACAGTGATCACTGCCTTCAGGTGAGTGTTAGGTGCTGCGTGAGCCAGGTCTGAGAGTGGAGGAAGGCAATGCTGGAATATCAGACATTTACCCTCATTTCCGTGGTGCTGTGGGTGGAGGCACCCCAGTAGTCACCGTGAGTGACACAGGAAAGGATGGGCAGTGAAAAGTGACCCGAAAGTGTGTATTGTGTTCTGCCAGGTGTCCTGGGAAAATCAAGGTGTGGTGAAGTGAACTGCAGTGGGTGGTACCTGGCAGCTTTGAGAGGGACTCCCCGGGGTGGCAGGAGCCTTTACTGGGCACAGTTTGCTTCACTTACCCTTGAGACTCCCCTTCCCCATGGCTAGAATCCAAAAATGTCTCACTAAGTAGCCTGGCCCCTTCTTCTAGTGGTACTAGAACCTTCCCATATCTGTCCTTGCCCTCAACCCAACAACTGCCCTTCCCACAGTGAAGGCAGCGTCATTGCCTACTACTGGTCCGAATTCCTTGTCCCCAAGTACCGGGAGCAGAGCCTGGACAGGGCGATGGCCGACAAGCAGAGCCTGGTGCAGAGGTGGAACCCCCGCCTGCGAAACCCCCTGCTGAAGGTGGAGTCGGTCATCGCTTTCCGTGAGTGTTGGCTCCGCAGTGCCTGGGCCCCCGCGCGGGACTGGGGGGACACGTCACTGCAGAGGGAAGGTGCTGGCCATAGCCCTCCTCTGGGGGCCTTCAGACAACCCTCAGGGTGGGTGTGAGGGCCTGGATTTCACAGCATGGCTTCATGGGATGTACAGACTGGGGGAGGCTGCACAGACCTGCTGTCTGTGGGACAGGGATGAATGCTCTGTCTGCTGAGGAAAAGCTCGGTCCCTCAGCTCCCCAGGGCCTGGGCAGCAGCAGCCTGCCCTGGCCAGGCTGCAGGGAGAGACCCCACAAGCAAGGCCAGATCCATGCAGGTCCTGGGGACGACCTCAGCTTTGTGCTCAGGGCTTTTCCATAGCCCAAAGGATGACACCAGCTCTGTTTTCTCCTGCAGCTGTGGACCCCAGCATAGCTCACTCGGCCCGAGACAGTAAGTACAGTTCTTCAGTCTCAGTGACCTCTTTAGGGTGGTGATTTCCCTAGCAGGATGGGGAAGGGTCTGGAGAGGGCTGCTCTGCATGGAAGGCAGACCCCAGTGTGGTCCTTTGGAGCTGGTGTGGGGTCAGAGTGTGGCACAACTGTTACCCAGTAAGCATTGTTCCCTGCAGAGGCATCTGCCCAGGGACAGCCTGCAGGCAGAGGAGGAATTAGTCTCTGCAGCAGAACCTCCTCGTTTGCCTTGTGTCCTGGTTTTAAGCCCAGCTGGAGCCACTGTTCTCATTTCCAGTCCAAAACACAGCACTGTAACAGCTACAGAGAAGAAATGAACTGTACCCTGGCTGGAACCAGGACAGGTTCTAACTGTTCCCTGCTCTCTGGGCAGACAGCTGCATGTTCTCCCTGCACGCCAAGGAAGGGCAGGTCACCAGTTTCACCACGCCTGGCTTCCCGAACAGCCCCTACCCCAACAATGCCCTCTGCTACTGGGCACTAAGGGCAGATGCCAGCTCCAGGATCAGCCTCACCTTCAAGACCCTGGAGCTGGAGCCCTGCAGAGATGACAGTGACTACATCAAGGTCTACGACTCCCTGAGCCCTGTGGAGCCCCACACTTTGGTCAGGTCAGTGTCCTCGAGATGTTCCTGTACAGCACTGAGATTCCTGCTGGGACCTGAGCTCCTGTCCCTGCTCAGAGCTGACCTGTGCAGCTGTGCCTCATGGATTCTGTCCTTTGCTTCCCAGGCTTTGTGGGAATTACGCCCCATCCTACAACCTGACCTTCCTGTCCTCCCAGAACGTCATGCTCATCACGTTGGTTACCAACAAGGAGGGGCGATTCCCTGGCTTTAAGGCTGAGTTCTTCCAGCTCCCAAAGATGAAAGGTGAGCAGAGCCCTTGGCCTGTTCCCCCACCTCTCCATGCTGGGGCCAGCTGAACAGGGAGGTGGGTGTGGCTGCGGTCAGTTTGTCAGGGATGTTTTCAGGGCTCGAGCACCTGGAAACAGGTCACATCTTGGCCTTGCCCACAGTGCTCTTGGCTGCTGTAATGATGTCCCCTGAGGAGGCCAAAATAGGTGTTATGTTGGATTAGACATGCAGATTTATGTATGCAGGAAGCACCTAATTGATCTCCTGGGTTCTTTCCAGCCTTGGAGCAGAGCTGGTCTCTCCAAAGCGTGACTTAACCTTGTTAGACACTGTTGCCTCTGCCTCCCTTCCTGTCTTGGGGTGACAGCCAGCTGAGGCTTGGGCAAACCACATCTCTGAATCTCTAACCTGTTTTCATCTTCTGTTTATCTTCAGCCTGTGGTGGGACCCTGAAGGGAGAGAGCGGCACCTTCACGACTCCCTATTACCCGGCACACTACCCCCCAGACACAGACTGTGTGTGGAACATTGAGGTAAGCTGGGCCCTCTTTGTCCCTTCATTAGGCTATCAAATGACTGGTCATGCAGACACAGTCCAGGGAAGCTCACAGCAGCTGCTGCCCAGAACCTCCGAGTCTGGCGTGGCTGAGGGAGGTGTTTGGAGCTTGGGGTCAAAGGCTGAAGAGGCAATGAGAGGCCTGAACCCCACGACACTTACAGTAGCCCCCCAAAAAACTGTAGCTTCACATGAGAGTGGGGACTTTGGGGCAGGCCAGTGACTGGCTGGTGACCAGAGGTCTGGCTTCCACTCCCTCTATGTCCCAGTTCCATCAGAGATCCTGGGACTAGGGTGGCTCATAGTGACTTTTATGAAGGTGTTTCTTTTCCTTCTGGAAAGCTGACTTCTTCCCATTTTCAGTTATATTCTATCCTCTTCCCCTGAAGCTTATTCCCTTTTCCTTTCTGCAGAGAGCAACATCCCCACTGACTCTGCTCCCTTTTACAGGTTCCTTCTGTAAAGAACGTGAAGGTGCGTTTCAACATGTTCTTTGTGCTGGAGCCTGGGATTCCCGTCAGCTCCTGCACCAAGGACTATGTGCAGATCAACAGCACGAGGTGGGTTTGGGTGCTCTCTGACCCCATGGAGGGGCTTTGTTTAGTAACACAGAACCTTGTGCTTTCCTTAAACCTGCTGTGGGAACAAGTGTGCTGATGCTCTTTAGGATGGGATGAGGCAGGAGGGTGCTGGGATTTGCCCTGTGGTGAGAGGGGAACCCCAAGCTTGGGGATGAGACCCTAGGTTTGTTGAGTGCTGCAGCTGAATCCCCTCCCGTTCTGTTGTGACACGTGGCTCATGTGAGGGAAGGCAGAAACATCTGGGGTGGGTTTGCTTGAATGAGCAAATCTCTGTTCTCAGGGCAGTTCCATTGTGTCCTGAGATGCATTTCCTTATGTGCTTGTGCCATGTGCTGTTACACAGCCTGATAGTACCTGGGCCAGACAACTTGGCACCTCACAGGGACGTGATTACGCTTGTTTTGCAATGTTTTGGGCAAGGAAACTGACCCTGCCTCAGAGAGAGTCTTCTAAGTCAGCAGTTGCCTCTACAGCCCTGAGCTCCTGCAGTGCTGCTTGTGTACATGATCACACCTGCCCATGGTGGGATTGGGGTCCTGCACAAATCCAGCATATCTGAGATCAGACACATCACTGGGGCAGGCAGGGACATGGAAAACTTGTTCACAGTCATTCTTAAGTTTACAAGCTGGTGTTTGGAACTGGCTCAAACCTACTGTGACTGGCAGCAGAATTTGGAGCCTGAGGCCCGGCAGTTTGTGCTCGGATCAGACCTGCTCCCTGCTCTCCTGCCCCCTCAGCTCTGTGCCGATGGGAGATCAGGGAAGGAAGGAAGTTTGCTGCAGCTCTTGACTCCTCTTTGTCCTGCAGGTACTGTGGGGAGCGCTCCCAGTTTGTGGTGGCCAGTACCACCAACAAAATCCAGGTCCGGTTCCACTCAGACCAGTCCTACACGGACACGGGCTTCTCTGCAGAGTACCTGTCCTATGACTCCAGTGACCGTGAGTTGAACCCTGGGGCTGGGGGAGAAACTGATTTCCCTGACATCCAGAGCTGCTCCTCCTCCTTGCTTCCCTGGCCTTTTCCAGGGGCAGAGCAGCTTGTCTTATTTTACTGCAGACCTCCTTGTGTCCCTGCTGTGTTCTGCTGGAGGCAGGCACAGGGAGCACTGTGTGCTTTGGGGAAGGGAGGTAGAGGGGACACCTGGAGGGCTCACGTGTGGATTTGCTCCTCTCCCCCTCCCAGCCTGCCCTGGCAAGTTCACCTGCAACACGGGGCGCTGCATCGACCGGAGCATGCGCTGTGACGGGTGGCTGGACTGCGTGGACGGCAGCGACGAGAGATCCTGCAGTGAGTCCATCCTTGGTTTCCCTTTGGCATGGCATGGGAAGGATCATGATGCCCTGGGGTGACTGTTCTGGAGGTATTTGTTCTGGGCAGTGTGCCTCGGTGCTGCCTGGAACCAGCGCTGCTGCCTTTCTCCAGACTGCAGTGAGAGGCACTCAGTGTTGGATCTGTTTGAGATCCTTTCCCAGCTGTGAATTCCTGCTAATCCAGCCTTCTCCCAGTGGCATCTCTCGCCATTTCCAGTTCCAGTCAGCTGGGAATGTGTCTGTCTGTGTAATCCTTCTGGTTATGCGTTTAGCTGAGCTGAGTGGTGTGACGGGACACGTTTTGTTGCCCAACAGGGCAGGCTTTGCAGAGCACATCTGGAAAAGCTGTGCCATACATGGAGTTGTTTCTTTGTGCAACAAGTTTTCCTCCTGGATTAGCAGAGCTGTCCTGTAGTTAATGTTACTGTCCAGGGTCTGCAGTTCATTAGAGAAGATGGAATCCCCTACATTGGGATCTGGATCCCAAGGGAGGGACAGTTTTCTGAGGAAGAGTGGCCCATGATCAGGGTTTCTCAGCTGCTTTCCTGCTGCTCGTAGCAAGTGCTTTGCTTCAGTTGTTGCCTGAGGCTGTCCTGCAGTGATGTCAGCTTCAACCTCTACTACCTGGGACAGGACAGTTCCAAATGGTTCTGTTCTCCAGAAAAATGGAAATGCTGTGCTGTAGCCTGAGTGTGTCGTGTATATATGTGCACGTGCATGGTCTGGAGCTGTTTGGTGGGTTCCCAAGTGTCTGCACACCCGCTGGGAGAGCTGCCGTGGTGGATGGGTCGCTGGTGACTCCACAGGTGCCTTTGCAGGTCTCTCCCCAATTTCTAGCAGTGGAAGGGACTGCCCAGGGAGGTGGTGGAATCCCCGTTCCTGAAGGTGTTTAAGACATGGCTGAACATGGCACTCGGTGCTCTGGTCTGGGTGACAAGGTGGGGATTGGTCACAGGCTGGACTCAGTGGTCTTGGAGGTCTTTTCCAGCCCTAATGATTCTGTGATTCTCACTGCCCTTTTCCAGCCTGTACTGAGCAGCAGTTCAGGTGCCAGAACGGTTGGTGCAAGCCCAAGTTCTGGGTCTGTGACAACGTGAACGACTGTGGTGACAACAGTGATGAGCTGCAATGCAGTGAGTGACTCACTGAGGGCTGGTGTAAAGGGGACTGGGGCTGTGGAGGCCTGTGGGATGGAGGGAAGCAAGTGCTGTGCTGGAAGTGAGTGGGCAAGAAACCCAAAATAACAGCCAGGCATGGGGCATAGCAAGGACTCATCTGATGCAGCCTCCTTGAGCCCTGAGTGAGAGCTCAGAGGAAAGAAGGATGTGCAGAAGTGTAGGAAACGTGGGTTTTGGGGAAAGAAAGGGCTGAGTAACTGGGGGTGGTGTGCAGTTTGGAGAAGAAGAGATTGGAGACACAGAATCCTGGAGCTGCAGAGGCTTTACTTGGGGAAGGCAGTGGGCACAGCCGTGTGTTGGGGTGCTGCAGGATTCCTGCCCTGCTCTCAGGAGCTGCTCTCTGTCCCCAGGCTGTGCAGCTGACAGCTTCAAATGTGACAACGGGAAGTGTGTCCCCAACACACAGAAGTGTGATGGGAAGGATGACTGTGGGGACGGGAGCGACGAGGGCAGCTGCAGCACAGGTGAGGGTGGACTGTGGGGGCGCCTCCCTCGGAGCAGCATCTGGATTTCTGGGTGGTTGGGCATCCTGGCATGTGTTTTCTCATGGGGTTGGCATGTCCTGGGGATGAGGGGAAGAGGTGATGGGCTCCTGGACGGTGTGACCTCCCCAGAACTGGGGCTGACCCCGTCTCTCTGTCCTGCCTGCAGCAGGTCAGACAACAGTGCCCTGCAAGGAGTACACCTACAAGTGCCGCAGCGGACGCTGCATCAGCAAACAGAACCCTGAGTGCGACGGGGAGCAGGACTGCGAGGACAACTCCGACGAGGACAACTGCAGTGAGTGCCCTGGGAGTAGGGGGAACACGGGATTCTAGGCTGGGCCTCTTAGGGAAACACCCCAGTGTGGCCGAGAGAGCCCCTGGGTATTTCTGTGCGGTGGCTTGGTCTGGAAATACCAAGATGTGTTCTGTATCAGCTTGGGGAGTGTTGTTCAAGGTGGGAATACAGGGCTTTATCTACACAGTTAAGTACTTAGGAAGTAAATGTTATAGCTAATTTAGCATCAGTCCTCCCTGCCATGAGTAACGGGGCACTTGTGCTGTCTGTCAGATATCCCCAAGGAACAGAGGGGAGGTATGGAATGGGAACAGGAGTAACCAAGCACCTCTTTGCTTCCCCACGCCAGACTGCGGGACCCGCTCCTATGTCAGGAAGTCACGGATTGTCGGCGGGCAGAACTCAGACGTGGGAGAGTGGCCGTGGCAGGTCAGCCTGCATGTCAAGGGCCAGGGCCACATCTGTGGGGCCTCGCTGGTCTCGGAGAGCTGGCTCGTGTCTGCAGCTCACTGCTTCCTGCCCCTGCAGGGCATCAGGTACAGGAGAGCCCGGTCCCTCCCTTTTCAGGCATTTCAATAGGAAAACACCAATTTTGAGAGGCATTTCCTGAGGAAACTGTTTAAGGTAGCGAGATGGGGCCTCACCCTGTGTCTCGTGCCCTGTGCAGGTACTCAGACCCCAGCCTGTGGACAGCCTACCTGGGCCTGACCGACCAAGGCGACCGCAGCGGCCCCAACGTGCAGATGCGGAAAATCAAGCGCATCATCTCCCACCCCTTCTTTAACGACTACACCTACGACTATGACATTGCCGTGCTGGAGCTGCAGAGCCCCATCACCTTCTCGGCTGTCGTCCAGCCCATCTGCCTGCCCGATGCCACCCACAACTTCCCCGTGGGCAAGGATCTGTGGGTGACTGGCTGGGGCGCGACTGCGGAAGGAGGTGAGTGTTGATGTGGGAATTTGGGGCTGCACTGATGTATTTTATATAGTTTTCACAGAGAAACTGTGCCTACCCCATCCCTGGAAGTGTCCAAGACCAGGTTGGATGGGCTTGGAGTAACCTGGGCTAGTGGAAGGTGTCCCTGCCCATGGCAGGGGGTGGAACAAGATGAGCTTTAATCCCTTCCAAGCCGTTCTGTGATTCTATGATTTTTGTGTTTCTTAAGGGGAAAAAAGTGGGAGATGCTTCAAAATGTGTATTTTACTTATTCTCACAGGCACTGGAGCCTCCATCCTGCAGAAGGCAGAGATCAGGCTCATCAACCAGACTGTGTGTAACCAGCTCCTGACGGACCAGCTGACGCCACGTATGATGTGTGTGGGGATCCTGACTGGGGGTGTGGACGCCTGCCAGGTAGGGCAGCACCTGGAGTTAGTGCTCTTTGCTGTTCATGAGGGAGGCAAGCCATTTGCACTTATATTTACACTTTTAACCTACAACAAATCTATGTGAATCCTCCTGGATTCAGACAAAAGACAGATTGGAATGGCTGCCAGCAGCAAGCTGTGTTGACACATGACTTAGTCTCAAAAAGTGCAGGACTTGCACTCAAAACCATCTGACCAGGCAGGAGATACAACCCCATCCAGCTTCTTGCTGTTTGTTATTCTTAGTCAGCAAGACAGGCTGCTTGATTTTATAGCTGTGCTCTGGCCCTGTGACTCTTACTGCCAGACTTAAATATTTGTTTCAGGGAATGGCCAAAAAATTGTGCTGACTTAGAATAGTTTTTGAGATGTGGAGTTACTGACTGATTATTTTTTGCTCAGTTTTGACTTTAACACTTTGCATTGGGAGGCTGTAGGGCGTTGGTGCTCATGCTCCTGTGTGTTTATGTGCAGGGAGACTCGGGGGGCCCCCTGGTCAGCGTGGAGCCCAGCAGCCGGATGTTCCTGGCTGGAGTGGTGAGCTGGGGGGATGGCTGTGCCCAGAGGAACAAGCCTGGAGTGTACAGCCGGCTCACCAGCCTGCGAGACTGGATCCAGCAGCACACAGGCCTCTAGGGATGGATGGATTCCTGCCTGGACACCTCTTGGACAGTGCTGGCTGGAGACATTTGGCACTGCCAGCTCTGCACAGCCTCTACTGTGAACTTCAACTCTCCCTCTACCTCGTGGCGAGCACCTGGGACTCCTTGTGCAGCCAGAGCTGATGGTTTGGTTCAGTCCTTAGTCTTCCCAACTTAGAAATCCATGTTTGGAGAAGTTTTTCCCTTGGTGGGTAAGCTAGTGCAGCTCCCATGAACAACCTGAATGAGCCATCATTCAAGATTACATGGAAAAATAAACCTAAGAAATAAAAAAGGTAATTAATTTAAAAAAAAAGAAAGAGACAAACACCTTTTGTTTAGAGGCAAACTTTATTGGGCAGGTTCAAAAACATGCTTTCAGAATGTATTCTAAGTCCTGCATTTGTTTTCAAATGGCCATCCACACTGTGGTGCTCAGTCATGAGAATGGGCAAGGGAGGTCTTAGCATGGTTTTTGGGGGATTCCCTTCTTGTCCCATGCTGTGGTCTCCTCCTTCTGTCCTCTGTCCAGCTCAGCTTCTGAGTCCTGTTGAGTCCAGGGCTGGAGGCCTGAAAGAGAGAACCCATCACTCACCCCAAGGGAAGCCAAGGGAAGAGCTGCTTGCACAGATGGAGACCTCAGGGCCATTGGCATCACCACACTGTGCCTTAACTCCACTCCGGGCTGAGCTGATGCAGCTTCTGCTGAGCTCCAGGTGCCAGAAGTCATGCTGGAGAGCACAAGGGCTGCACTGAATCCTTCCTGGAGTGCTCCCTGCAAGGACAACACGGGTCAGCTGTGCCCACACCAGCTTTACACCCATCCTACTTTTGTAAAGAAAAATGTGACTTGTGAATGTGCTAATTTCCTTCCTCGCTCCTGTGTAGCCTGTTCCTGGCCCCAGCAGAGCACACTCCAGTTGAGTTGAGTTAGTCCCTTCCTCACCTGTAAATACATTGTTTTGTAAAACTCTCTGAAGTGAGATGCTCCAATAAACCGGGATATTTTCTAGTACTGTGCCTGTGTGATTCTTCCTGATCTTCTGTGCAAATGTTCCTGAGTCAGAAACCAGCAGCACAGACCCCCCAGTGCTAAGAGAAAGTGGAGCTGCCCCACATAAAACACTTGAATAGTGCACCCCTGTTGCACGGCAGCTCTACTGTCGTGAAGAAACAGTCTAGGGAGAAATCCTGGCAAAAACCAGCTGTAAGGGCTCACAGGAGAATGGCTGTGCCCCAGCCCTCTGCAGAGAAACACAGGTAAGGAATATTTTTGTATCTGTGCTTACACGATGCTGCAGCAATGTAAAAGAAGCATTTCCCAGGGAGCAGCTGTTTGCAGTACTGAGCTATCCCAGCCAGTAAGGCACAAATGGTTTAATTCCAGTGTCCCAGTTTGTAGGTGGCTCTACCAGACCTGCCCCACAAAGAGCTTCCCTAAATTTGAGGTATGGATGATGATCCCCAGAAGTGGCCTGGGATAACAGGGTGCCAAAGGAGTCAAGAGCCCTGGCACCTGCACCCAGGGGAACTGCAGTGGGATGTTCCATCACCTGCTGAGCACAAGATCCAGTGTCTATTTACTCTCTGTTGTGCCCACACGTGGTTTGGGGATCCTGCCACATCCAGAAGGATTGCTGAGGCAATCAAGGGTGCAGGAGATGCTTTTCCAGACAGAGACAGGAATCCTGTGCAACCAAATCTGGAAGAGAAGTGTGTTCAGACTGAAGTTTTGCTTTACCAAGAGCAGTGTTACTCACCACAGCTCCTCTTTCTTCTCCAGCAGCCCCATTCCAGGCTGGCACTGAGCACAGGGGGGCTCTGAGGAGCTGGCTCAGCCCTTGCCCTGTGTGTGCTGGAGTGCACAGACCAGCAGAGCTCCTTGGATCTCACTATCACCTGTCCTGAATTACTGGGTTCGGGGGGAGATTTCCTAATGTCCCAACTTCCAACTTGAGGGGACAATTTCAAGCCTTGTGTCAGATCACCTGATGCAGAAGCAGAGAGAATATACTCACTGTGTTTGTTTGGTCATCACAATATTTCTACTGTGCAGAGGAAGAGCCTGTTGTCCCATGCCATCCCCAGTCCTACACCTGCAAGGAAGGGCTCAGGCTTCCACAGCCTTTCCCTCTGTCCAATTACAAAGGTATAACCTGGCTATCCCCCCTTCACAGCTCTTTGTGCTCATGGGAAAGGGCAGCAAGGACGGACATGGATAAAAATATTCTTGCAACCAAAGCACAAAGCAGCAAGGGCCATGCCTGACTCTTCTTTGACTTCAGAGCAGCAACTGCCCCTCACCCCACATTTCTCCCTCCATCCTCAGACTCTGTGGTGCTGGAATGGCCGCACCAGTAAAGCATCACACTGGGAAGGAAGAGGTAACCACAAAACCTCACTGTTTCCTTCTGAGAGGCGCCTTATAGAGACAGAGATGCCTGCAGGCTCTGGGGGAGAGGCTGACCGGACTGCTCCCCTGCACAGACCCTGCTGCTCCCCAGCCTCACAGGACAACAGACAACTTCCCCTCCCACGTCCCAGGAAAGAGGGAAACAAACGTACCACCAACTGGCCACCAAAGGCCCACCTTGCCCCCAGGCCACCAGGACTGCGTGAAAGCTCAGTTCTTGCTCCAACAAGAACCAGTCCTTCATAAGGATTACAAATCAATAAATAAATAATGCAAGAAGTACAGAAAACCCCCGGGTCCCTGAGCTCCGATCCCACTAGATGTCCCTCTCGGCCCAGGGAAGGGCTCCTGAAGCAGCATCAGCAGGAAGGAGATCCAGGGAAGTGTGAAGGAACGGGCTGCATGTCCCAGATCTCTCTCCCGAAGTCCAGAGGGGAGGGAGCCAGGAGGAGAAAGAAAGAATGAGTGGGCAGGAAAGGGAAACAAGCGTAGGCAGGATGGAGAACTGAGCCAGGCAGCTCAGAGCAGCTGGCCTTGCCTGCAAGGTGCCCCAGTGAGGGTTCTGGGGGGAACAGCAGATCTGAATCAGTTTGGAAAGTCCCATCCCTCAGTTAAAGGTCCAGGAGTTCACTGGAAGTCACCAGCTCATTTGAATTTCATTCTCACCAGCAGCAGCTCCCAGGCTCTTCCCCTTCTGTCTCAGCACTCAGAGGCATCAAAGGAAAATCTTTCACTTGTTTCATGTTAAAAGAACCCTCGTGTCAGATCCCAAACCCTGCATTTCAGGTTGATGCAGTACACTTCTGACACAACAGGATCTCAGGAGCACAAACCAGTCCCAGTTTGTGCTCAGAGCTGGTAGGGGCAGAACACCACTGAACTGGGGATAGGAAACTCCAGAGTCACATCAAATGGTGGCAACGACCAGGGGTTTGTGTAATCCAGCAGCAGCTCAGGCTTGTCTCCAGGCACACAAAATACAAGACGTATTTGTGTCTCACTGCACTGGTCGTCTTAGAAACTGTGAGAAAAGTAAAGAGATCAGAGAGCCCAACACACACACTGGGGGCAACCTCTCACCCTGGGAAGCCAACACAGTCAACAGGGTCAGGAAACAGGGAGCAGAGAGGGGTTTGTGCTGCTGGGAGTTACTGGGATACCGGGGGTGGGGGGAGGAAGGAAAAGGTGCATCCCCTGGAAATGAACCCAGGCAAGGCTGCCCAGAGGTCAGCTCCCAGTGGGACTTATAGGAGACAAGCCCCCAGCAAGACATGCCAGGTCTCCAGGAGGAATTTACAGCTGATGAACTAGAGGAAGACACATTGCTTGGAGAACTTTTCACACCCCCTGGCTGCTCCCATGGAATGGGCAGCAAAAGCATCAGGCTGGGACTCTGCCTTTGCACGCTGAGCCCCACAGACCATCCTGCTCCACATCCCTTCTCTTTTGGATGCCACAGGCTCCTCCAGACACCTTCACACTCTCAGCAGTATTGGGTGCTTAAAAAGTCCTTTTGGCACTGAGGAGGATTGTCGCCCCTTCTGCCAGTCCCCGCTTCTCTGCCCCCTGCCCTTCTTGGCTCCTGCGCTCACTCTCAGCCCTTCCACGAGCAGATCTCCTTTGTGCTCACAAAACCAGCCCCCACTACCATCCTGAATCACATCTGTCCTCACATTCATTATACCAGGAGTTGCTCACTCCTGCAGCTGAGCATGGCAAGGTTTAGGCCTCACTTCTTTATCCAACACATGCACAGGCAAAGCAGTGGGGCTGGAGAGTCTGAATGTTGCCTGAGAAGTGCTAAAGCGGGGGGGTGGGGAAACCTCTACAGTCATTTTGGGACTCGTCTTATCTGGGAGACAAGAGCCTTTCCCACAGACACCTCTGCCTGTGGACCAGTTCAGCACCAGCTCCTGCCAGTAACAGCCTGTCCCCCACTACTGAAGAAATCAAGTACATAAAACCCCCATCTGTACAGTATCCAACATCCCTCACAAACCAGC
Organism: Pseudotriccus pelzelni; assembly: GCA_035584735.1. Lineage (NCBI taxonomy): Eukaryota > Metazoa > Chordata > Aves > Passeriformes > Tyrannidae > Pseudotriccus > Pseudotriccus pelzelni. The sequence goes on along the minus strand of JAWMRA010000063.1, from coordinate 7,583 downwards.
AGGCTCAGGTTCTCTCCTCTTTCCTCCAAACCATTTTAGGCCTTGCAAGTGAGAAAGCAGCAAGTTATCTTTGTCCTTTAAATCCCCACGAGTATTTCTGCTCTCCAGCCCCATCTGTGCCAGCCAGGAGAATCACTTCACATGCCACTGTCTGCTGCTGATTTGTTTCCCACACATGTTCCCCAACTTGCTACTGGGGAGATGAGCAGGGGAAAAAAAAGAAAAGTTAAACCCAGCACAGCAGCCAGGCCTGTAAGTGGATTGTCTCCAACATATCCTTCAACAGCAATGATCTCAACCCACCAGGCAGATTCTTGTCGGGGCTGAAGGTTCACTAAATGCTGAATGCCTCAGCCTTGTTTGGTTTCCCCAACCCTGCCGCAGATCCTGGAGTCAGTGGGTGAAGCAGCTCCTGTGTCCTGAGTGCTGCAGCATCACTGGGAGAGCCAGAGGGAAACACCTTTTCTCCCCTCCAGCCCTCGGGGGCCACCAAGGGACACTATTTACAGTCTGCCAGAGTTCCTGGAAAGTGCCTGATCCAACACATGCCAGCAACTGTGTGGTGCAGCTGAGAGACATCTCAGGAGAAATCCAGGGCTGAGAGAGCCAAGTGGGGGCTGAGGGGTGCTGGGTGGAGACTCTGTCTGGGTTTGGGAGCACAAACTTTGACAGAAAGGCTGCAGTAGAAGTGCTCCAGGGGAGCAGATTCCCAGCAGCTTCCACCTGACACGGAGCAGACAAACAAACCACTTGCCTGCTGAAGCAGAGCTTGCACCTAATCCAGCACTTTCCCGGGGCTCATAGTGAGGGACAAAAGGGACAGCAGCTTCTGTAAATCAGCAGCACTGTCACCCCCAGGGAACATGAGATGCTTGGGCTGAGCCAGCTCTTCCCATCACCTCCCTTCTCTCCAGCTGTCAGATGGTTCAGCTGGGCCAGGAGAGCAGCTCTGGCTTTCTTCTGAGAGGTGGGAGTCCCTCACTGCACACCAGTGACCCCAAGACCAGGAATGTTCAGAAAATCCCCATTTTTAACTGGACAAAGCTGGTCTCATATCCATGTACAACCTAACAGGGGGGTTCTTCCACACAAATAGCATAAGGAGTTTTCCCCTGACCTTCCTCACCCCTTCAAAAGAAAACACCAACTGCTGAAGAGAAGCTCAGGGAAGGCACTCTGGGACATGAGGGTGAACTGTAGGTCAGTTGTTTCCTTACCAGGAGTATTTTAGTGCTGCTAACAACTGCAGAGCTGGCAAATTGGGACTCTCCCCTGAAATTCTTTTTCCAGCACGTGACAACGATGCAAGGTCTCACCTCAGCAGAGATCTCCAGTGATCCTCATGGCAGCCCAGACTTTGTGCAAGCACAGCTGGGAACACATACAGCACACAGAGAAGGGAAATAGCAGGAGAGAAAGCCTGTGTGACGTGAAGGGTGGACAGGCAGCACATTCCAGCAGGAAATACCCAAGGCGGCAACAGCCACCTGGTCTAGAGCTCATTGGCACAGGTAAGGCCTTTCACATCTCCTGCACTTGCAGCTTCTTCAGGAATACACGGAGCTTCCAAAGGGGAAGAGCACGGAGGGTTGCCTTGGAGACTGCAGTAGCACCGTGCTGCCAGACGACTGGTCTGGTACCACAGCAGGCACTTGCCAGAAGGGTGATCTCAGCCCTCTATGCTGCATTATCAGACATTCCTGGAGGGAAGAGCGAAGCTGTGCAGGGATGGGGTGAACCAGGGTGGAGAGCCTGCTTCTGTGTCTTACCTTAGTCATGCTCTTTGCCCCCCCCAGCATGGCCAGTGCTGTCAGAGCACAGAAACCCTTCTCCCCAAGGAAGCAGCAGTTCCTCCGTTGGCACACAGAGGCTGGCAGCACTGGTGTGTGGCACAGGGCTGTGGGAAGCATTAACTAACCCCTCTCCATCTCCCTGGCAGAGGTGCAAGTGCAGCATCATCCCCTGTTCCTGCTCAATCCTTATTCCCTGCCCTGGTTTGAAGAGCTCACTGCTCATTTCACATAAACCATGAACCAGCTTCCCAAGCAATCCAACCAGAAGACAGAACTTCCCATCCCATGATGTATCATCCTACCACAGACCTCTTAACCACTACCAGCTTTTCATCCTGCCCTAAATATTTCTGGAATTCTCAGTGGTGAACATGGGATTTGCTTCCACTTTTGTCCCTTGCATGGCCACGCTTTAGAATTTATTTCTCCCTTCTTGTGCGGGCCCACGTTTGAGAGTGAATCCAGAGGCTGGTCCCACTCATCTTGCATGGAAAAGGGCTTTATCCTATCATGACTGATCCGTTTCACAGATAATATTTTAAGAATTACTTCAGCATTACAGTCAAGCCACTGGTTGCACAGCATTGGCAGCACAGGCAGGATAACAGAGATAAATCCATGGGAAAATCCTCAGCTTGTTCAGAAAAAAAGTCGAGCTTCTTGACTATGTACTGGACACAAGCAAAGTCTAAAATAAAACCAGCAATTGCCATGTGTGCAGTTGGCCGTGTAGCTCAATATTTCAGGGGTAATCTTTCCAGTTTCCACCAGTTGCAGGTACATTTATATTCTATAGACTAAGACCTTCCACTAACCTGTAACTCCTAGAAGGACCTCACTACCTACACTGTCTGTGCTTGTCAGTGCTTGTCAGCCTTCAAGTGACACCATGACTTCTTTATTTCAAGCCTTTTTATTCAGGACCTGCATCAAAGTGACCCAGAAAGAGTTACTGGTGCTCAAATACTTCATTTGATGAGCCTTGACTCACTGTAGCTTTTGCTGACCACTCTTTCAATTCAAGGCTGGAATCAAGGAGGGGAACAGATCAGGTGGAGGCTTAGGAAAACATCTCTCATGGTGAGCAAGCTGCCAGGCTCCCGAGGGAAACAATGAAAACCCTGGCCCTGAGTCACTGAAAAGTGGAGCCAGTACAGGAAAATCTAGTGGAGGGAACAAGCCTTCCCCCACAGGGGGAAAATGGAGAGTTGGAAAGATCTGAGGTCATCCCGTCTCCAGTTTTTGCTGTTCCAGAAGTTTCCAGAGCTGATGGTTTACACAGCACAGGTCAGGTAAGGCAGATAATTAACAGTTGCTACCAAACCTGCCAGAGTGAGTCAACCCCACCAACACAATTCACACCATAGCATTTGGGCTGCTGGGACTGCACTCAGGTGAGGAGCAGCTTCTGCAGAGAGGAGAAAAGTGAGCTTCTGCAGGAAAACCCCCAGCCTGGCCAATGGCCAGGACAACAACAGGCACCTGGGTGGCCTTTAGCCTTGGCTGGTTAAATATCCACGCTCAAACAACTCAAGACAGAAGTTATTTGACAAGCAATTTGCACTTCATATAGTGAAAGTGTGAGGTTTACGTGTTTTCAGACAAGTTCTTACAGTTATTCATTAAGTCTGAAACCTCAGGAAAACTGATAGTCAGGAAAACAGCCCCAGCACCTCCACACTGCTGGTTTGGATGTTTGAGAGCCACGTGCTTGAGAATCAGCCTTACCTGAGCTGGGGTGAGGAAGAAGAGCCAGGAAAGGCTCATTCCTTGACTAATATCAGCCTCTGGTGCTTTCCTCAGGAGACAGCTGCTGTTATTGCCTGTAAGACTGGAGCAGTCAGATCATTAGTTTCCTCACAAATCCCAGCATGCACAAGGTAACTGGAACACACAGTTCATCCATCAGAGACCCGCCCTGGCTGCTGCCTCCAGCACAGAGAGAAGCCAACCCTCTGAGCCTGCCTGGATCTCTGGAAGGCAGCAAGTGCCCATTCCAGGACATCTGCCCTCGACAGAGACCGGAAAGATGAGCTGAGAGGTCTGTTATTGTTGTCATTGCATCAGAGAACCAGCCTGGCTGTTAAAACAAGATATTTGCACCATGAAGAATTCTGTTTCAAGATAATGTTCAGCCTCAGTAAATAAACAGGCTTAGGGCTGTTTGAACAGTCACATACAACAGCTCCGAGCAAGCACAAGGAAGAAGAGAGGAGTGGTCTGAGCTGGGAACAGATAGAGGACACCAAGTGAAACTCAAAACGCTTCCCATTAGAAATTAAGTTTTTTCCTTCTCAAACATAACACCTCACCCCAATCCCTCAAACACAGCTCTCATTCATTTCCTTTATAGTGGGATTGATATGGCTGGAGAGCCTGCAGCCTGGTTTAGTCACCAAATTAAATTACCTCCGAAACCAGAGTCGTTTGGATCCACTTCAGTTTTTTCTGTTACCAGAGGTGTTTTAGAGGGGCTACATCTTCCAGAGCACAACTACAGTGAAGGAGCAGAGATGTTGGTTCATTTTAGATTCATGCCTTCAGCCAAACTGCAATCACCTGCTGTACCAAAACCAGGAGAAATTAAGGGTTGAAGGCACCAAACTGGGAGAAAGCAGCTAAAAAGTTGCAATAAAGGAAAGAACTGGCTGAGAGATCCCGAAACACCTCTGGACAGTGGAAATATGGACAATGCAAGGGGATGGATATTCTCTAGCAGCCATGGGATGAGAGGAAAAGGAAAATTTCAGCTGCCTACCAAGGACTGCTCCCAGGAGGAAGGTTTGGAGGAAACTCTTCTTCCAGGGAAGGGACAGAGCGTTCTTCCTGCAACCAGCTTATCAGCCCAGCACGGGAGGAATGTAGGAACAGCCCTGCCACGGCCAAGAGCATGGAAGAGATGAACTCATTCCCTCCCCATGTGCTTGTTCCTATAGATCAGCCACTGGGAACACTGATTCCATGCTTCAGCCGTGCCTATGGGGCTGCTAGGCTCACTGCCCTGAAAAGATGACAAGCAAGGAAAGGTAAATTTATAGCCAAGAGTGGCAAGGTTTCCAGCCCCACACAGCAGCTGGGATGTGTCCAGAAAGATTCCCACTCCAAGCAAAGCTGGGACAGAGCAGTGTGACCTGCTGGCACAGCAGGCAGCAACGAGAGCTCAGCAAGCTGGAAAAGCTTTTCCAACCATACCTTACACCAAAAAACATGAGTCAGATGCAGTAGGGGAGAAGTCTATACAGGATCCAAATAGACAAGAGGCAGTTTCCATGCCAGCCTGCTGCTGCCTTGTGGAATATCCTCAGGTGATCCTCTCAGCCCTTCCATTTCCTTCTCCAAGGTAGAAGAATCCTCCAGAATCACCTTTGTAATGAGAAAGCACACAAGACAGGCTGATACAGCAGGTGACCTCATACAGACAGACAGAAGGCTTCACCTGTCCTAGTTAGAACAACTGGGACCAATTCATGGGTGTAACCCACATCTATGTATTCTATAGCCCTCCATGCCATT
>JAWMRA010000058.1:6195200-6212864 GCA_035584735.1 Pseudotriccus pelzelni | reverse complement strand
CTCTGCCCCTGCCCAGGCAGTTGGAACTGCACTGAGGTCTCCCCTCAGTCTCCTCTGCTCCAGCTGAACACACCAAGACTTGCACAAAGAGCTGAGACAATCAGAGAGTGTCAGACCAGCCTTTGTTGTGATTATTGCAGACAACTCCAAAGCTCTCTGGTCATGCCTCTGGTGGAGCTTTAGGGCTGCTCATGTTTAGCAGGAGCAGCTGCACAGCACCTTCCTTGTGCAGGTCTGCCTGGAAACCCAAACATCCCCATTCCAGGTGTCTTCCAGATGACACTGATCCCTCCCTGACCCTCTCAGGAGATCCTCTGCCTGCTGGGAGAGCCAGGCCCAGCACGGAGCAGGGGATGCCCTGGGGATGCCACTGCCAGCATCTCTTGGGTCATGTTGGAGAGAATTTAGATTAATCCAAGATCAAAAGTTGAACTGATTCTTCAAATTGCCTCCCTGAATCCACCCCGCTCTTGCAATAAAATGGGAACCAGCAAGTCAGAATTTCTGTGACCCCCATTCCAGACTCGCAGGAGCAACTGCCATGACCTGTTTTTAAATGCCTTAATACAGAAATGGGTGGAAAAGCATTACAATTGTTAGATAAAGCATTAATTCTTGCACTTTATGGTCTTACTCGCTTCAACTGTGTTATAGGAAAATCTCTGATACTCTTTCAATGTTCCAGTCAGTAGTAATCTTATTTTGGGGAGGAAATGGAAGCTGGGAGGGGCTGGAGCTGATTTTGCAATGACAGCTGCTGAAATCCCTTTGTTTCCCCACCCCTCCAAAAATGGAGAAGGAGAGAGGAACAGTAAGACAGAAAGTGTAACTTCTCTTTCTGTTTCCAACAAGGGCTCAAGTGAAGCAGCTGAGCACAGCTCAGGAGCTCAGCTGAGCAGTGGGCAGAGGAGGGAAATCCTCTGCATTGTAGCTCCCAGGAGGATCAAAAGCAAGGGCTGGAAAAGGCAGGAGAAGAATAAGAATATAAGAAGTTGATCTGCATAAATAGAGATTGAAAATGGCAAAATACTGACTTAGCAAGGGGAAAAAAAAATCCCAAATCCTTTAATATCTCCAGAGCCAGCAAGGCCAGGAGTATTTTGCTGTAAACCCCAGGGCACTAGTACAGAGGGGGTGGGACAGCACATGGGGGGATAACACACTGAGCTTCAGTTTTGGGCACAGAAAGACAGGTTTGGGACTGTAAATTGTGGGCACAGAATAGACAGGTTTGAGTGTGTAAATTGTGGGCACAGAACAGACAGTTTAAGTGTGTAAGTGGCACCTGCAATTCCCATTTTAGTGTAGCTGCAAGGATTTATTTTCATTTCCTTCTAAATAGGCACGTCCATGTTGTGTCTAGAATTCTATTTGTTTATTTTGCATGTTATTATGCACACATACCTGAAATAAATAAATATATGTATGTGCACTTACACATACCTGACCGTAACCACCTGCTCTGTTCCCTCTCTCCACCTGCACAAACAGCCTCAACTCTCTCTCCCAGCCTCTTAAACACAAGGAAACAAGGAGTGACCACCCCCTTCTTCCTGGGGAAACGTTTCCTTTTTGCTCCAGCTGAGGACAGAAGGACACTTCGCCTCCCTCTCCTCATTCCCTCTTCCTGGATAACTCACTTTCCCCCCTCCACCAGATGCTTTCAACAGCTGTGGGCAACAAGGAACCTCCCCAGCCGTTTTCAGGAGCTGACAACGTTTTATTGCTTAACTTTGAGTGGGTTTATTCGTGTAAATTGTTTTACCCTCAGCTGAGCTCTGATTCAGTGCCTGTTGCAGCTCAGGTTGTGGTGCTGCTGCCTTTCAAGTGCTTCCTTCCTTTGCAATGCTAATTTGACTTGCCAGTTATATTATCTTACATTTTTCCACTTTGAGACACGTCTTGCCCTTTCTTGCCCTTATTGCTCAGTTTCTGTTTCATTATAGTATTTTCTCTGCCGTTATTTTTCTTTGTAACACTTCCAAACATTGTCTCACTTGGAACTTAAACTAATGTCCCACTTGTCCTTTCTTTCCCGCTATGAATTCTTCTGCTAAATACTTTCCTAGCTAAACCACTGAGCATTAAATTGGAATGCTAAGTGCAATATGAAGTTCTTCACGTCACTAAATTCCATCACACATCAGTGTTTTAAGCTAAACATCCATCATTTCTTCTCCTTCCTGCACATAAATTGTGGAGCAGAACAAATAAAAGAAAAAAGAGTTAAATATCAAGACAAAGTGAGGATGGAGGAGTTTTAGCTGTGTTTAATTCTCTTCTGTCTTTAATAAAACCCAGCAAACTGAACAGCGTTGAAGTTGAGGCTTGAGGGTTTCACAGTTCTGGGTCAGGACTTGAGGAATACAGGGATAAGGAATCCTTTGGGAGAACAGTGTTTGAGGGGTTCAAGATTTCTCCCTGCTTTTATCAGATCTTGTTCAGTGACAGCCCCAGTCCCCAGCCCAGCTGGATCTCTCTAAACTGAACTCTTGGGGGGTGGTTTATGGTTCACTGAAACCCAGAGTAGGGAGGGTAAGGGGAGAGATCCAAGTGCAAATTAATACCTGAATACTATGAAGTGAATTAGTATCATTTTTAAGCACAGGATAAAGAGGTTAAAAACCCCAGTTACAGCAAAAGCAATCAAAAGAACATTTTTCAAATGACAGACTTATAAAGTCACTGGGTTTGTGCAACCCAGAGCTTGAGATCTCAACATTTATTAAAGGATGATGGACCTGCCTGGGTTGACAGAAAAACTTCCTCAAAGAAAAATAAACTGATAAAACTCCCAGGGATCCCCCAGCAGTTGGTACCAACCTGCTCCTGCAATTTGTGTGGGAAGGTTTGTGCAAAGCTGGACCAGGACATGGGATGAGACATCACAGAGCCATGGAATGTTTTGGGTGGGAAGGGACCTCAAAGCTCATCCAGATCCACCCCTTGCCACGGGCAGGAACACCTTCCACTAGCCCAGGTTGTTCTAAGTTCATCCACCGTGGCCTTGGACACTTCCAGGGATTCCAGGGGCAGCCACAGCTTCTCTGGGAATTCCATCCCAGCCCCTGCCCACTCTCATGGGAGACAATTCCTTCCCAATATCCCATCTCTCCCTGCCCTCTGGCAGTGGGAAGCCATTCCCTGTGTCCTGTCCCTCCATCCCTTGTCCCAAGTGGGACAGGTGGGAAATCACCCGAGCTGAAGGGAAAAGAGGAAACCCACCAAGAAAAATGCTCTTTCCTTGACTTTGCTGCCGTGGGATGGGCTCCATCTCGGAGTGTTGGGACACTGGGGTGTGACAGCGGGGAAGAAAACTGCTCTGAGCTGACATGACCTCTGTTGTTTCTTCTGCAGGAACGCCAAGGTCGTGTCAAGTAAAAGGCCATTCCTCCCCAGAGACTGCAGCAGAGATTGCATCCCAGTTATCCTTCAGAGAGGCAAAGAAAAGGAGCAAGAGTATCCCAGAGAGAATTAGGACTTTTTTTTTTTTTCCTTAATTTCATTGACTTCAAAAAGAAAGACTTTTACAAACTTGCAGTTTAAAAAAAAAAAAAAAGTATTGGAGTATCACAAGACATAGGACTTAAAAAAAAAATAAAACAAAAAAAAATCCCTTCTAGGTAGAGTAGAGGTAAAAACCTGTCCCCCTTTTCTTTTGGCTTTGGTTGTGATTTCAGAGCATACGCTTTGTTTTTTGTCTTTTTACTATGAATTTTTTTTTTTTGATTTTTCAAGTCCATAAGTGGCATATGCCTTTTTTTTTTTTTCTCTCTCTCTTTAATTTTTAAACCCTGCAGCCTCCCTTCCTTCCACCCCCTGGCGCCTCCTTCCCCCCTGGTTTTGACATTTGCACTTGGAACACCGAGTTGTAACATCCACCCGTGGATAGTGGAGTAATTTTCTTTTTATTTTATTTTTTTTTTCTTTCTTTCTCCTTCCCCCCACCTCCCGTGGCCTAGAAAAAGGAATTTTGGGGGTTTCTTTGGCCTAAGAAGAATTAAACAGAAATTATCCACGAGATTGTGTCTTAAAGGTGGCTCATTTTTCTCTGACCCTTTGTTACTCAAAAGTCAAGTACTAGGAGTCCTAAGAAATGTTTTCTTGTGCATTATGCGGATTAAGTCTGGATGAATTTGAAATTATTTTTTTTTTTGAAAGCTGAGAACAGTGGGTTAAAAAAAAACTTGTTTTGTTTACAGGAAAAATCAATAATTTTGGACAAGAAGAAAAAAAAAAGGAAAAAAGCACCAAAAAAAAAAAGGAAGAAATAATTGTAAAAAAATGTGTAGTGACTTTGTTTCAGTTTCTTGTTAAGCCAACGAGGAATGGGCGTTGCCTTTCTTTTCACCATTAATCACTTCTCAGTAATAAACGTGAAATCCTGTTGAGCATCACTGGTGTCTCCTGCTCCCTTCTCTTCCCTGCCCAGGGATCCCCACCCCCTGGAAAAAAAAACAAAACCACCCTGGAAATAAGGAATGGAGTGGTGGTTTGCATTTCCTGGGATATTTTACGTTAAATTAAAGGCCAGGTTGGGCAGGGGCTTGGAGCAACCTGGTCTAGTGGGAGGTGTCCCTGCACGTTGTATTAGGTGGTCTTTAAGGTTCCTTGCAACCCAAGCCAGTCTGTGATTCTGTGATTTCACTTGTTTTCCCCAAAAAGGGTTTTTCTCTTCTTAATTCTTCAATACTTCATATCTCTTTGAGTTGGCCAAAACCCCAAATCCCTAACTGATGTCCTCACGTGCTTTCAGGGGGAGGTAAAACCCACGTCGCTGTGGAGGAGGGAAGGACAGAAACTCAACAGTTTGTCTTTTGAGAGAATTTTAATTGAGAGTGAAAAAATAAAGCTGGAGAAAGGGGGTTTTTGTGCTGGGCCTGCAGGTGTTTGGGTGCTGGTTTCACTGTTGGCCAGGCAGTTTCTTCCCCTTTTTGGTCTTCAAATGACAACCCAATAGTCGTGAGAGGAAGGGGAAGATGGGATTTGAAAACCACGATACTTCAGCTGCAGGTGTGGTGCCTGCAATTATTTTTATTTAAGGGAAAAAACGACTTTATCCACTGGTCATGTCCTTGTCCTCCAACCTGGGACAAGTTGCTGCTTGAATTTCCCCTGCTTCAATCTGGATCTGGCCTAAACTGGGACGAAACCTGGGAATTTTCTAGGTTTGCTTTTCAGCAGGGCTGTGTGTGGAAAACTGCAGGATAAGGGGGGGAAAAATCCACCTGTAATTGTAACTGAAGACCCCCAAAAGCGCGGAATGTCACTGTGAATGGGGCACAGGTAAGAGCAAAAAGGTGTTTGTTACTCTGATTTCCTTGGAAAAGAAAAACGGGTAAAGATATTTTGGGGGGCTTTATGGGGAAAGGAAAAGCTGCTTGGCTGCTGTGCTTCTCAAAATTGCATAAATCCCTGGAGTTGTGTAAACCCAGGCTGGGCCTTTGCAGGGGGCTCGTGCAGGGGTTTCCCAAACTTTGCAAACGCCCCAGACCCCTGGAAGGAAACAGCTCAGCCGAGCCTTGGAGGCAGAGGGTTGGGTTTTTTGGGGGGGGGAGGGAGGGAGGAGGGACAGGTTTGGTGCTGTGGCTCAGCACCAGCGTGTTTGCTTGGGAAAAGGAAATTTCCCAGATCTGCTGATAGAATCATGGGATCGTTGGGGTTGGGAAAGCCTCTGAGATCATCCAGTCCAGCTGTTAACCCGGCACAGCCGTGTTCACCATTCCCGGGGGGATGCAGGATGGCTGGGGAGGATGAGGATGAGGATGCAGCGAACGGAACAGGGCTCATCCAGCCCGGATGGAGGGATTCTGGCAGCCCTGGGGGACAGCAGGGACACTGAGAGCAGCAAACTCTCAGTGCTGACAGCGATATCCCTGCAGGATAGAGCTGGATGCGGGGGAAAGCAGCAAAAAGCTTCCTCGGCAGGAGCAAACAGTTGGCTAAAGGGTGTTAATGTGGCCGAGCTAATCCTTATTCTCCTCCTCTTCCCCCACTAAGGAAGGTGATGAGATTGCTCCCCCTCCCTCCATCTAGGACGTCCCGCCTGTGTTCCCCCATCCCGCTCCATCGGCTCCAGCGCCTCTAAAGGCAGCAGCACCCTCTTCTGGAGAGGGATGGGTTTTAGGGATGGGGCTCTGTGGGCTGGGGAGGGGGATTTAGGGGGTCCCGGACTTGCATCCCCTCAGCCCCAGTGCTGCCCTTGGGGTCCAGGATGGCCGGGGGGGCCTGGGCCCTGATCCTGGTTTGGGGGGGCTTTGGTGGGACTCAGCCACGGGGGGTCTGGAGCCCCACTCCTGGTTTTTGGAGGCTTTCGGCGGGGTCTGCGTCCCCACCCCTGGTTTTTGGGGAGGCTCCGGTGGGGCTCGGCCGTGGGGCCGGGGGGGCCGGAGCCGTCCCGGGGTGACCCTTGTGCTGTGCCGGCCCCGGCTGCGTTAACGATTGACGGGCTGTTGGGACATGCCGGGACTCTGCCCGTGTCCCCTGGGGTCACCCCCCGGGCGGGGTCCACCTGCCCGGCCCCGTCGTGCCCCCCGACACGCTCGGACACCCCCGGGGGTCCCACTGGGGGGTTCCCCCGGGGCCGTGCACCCTGTCCCTGTGATGGCCCATCCTGTGCCCACCGCGGTGACCCCGCTCGGGCCGGGCTCTGCCTCCCGCACCCTCCCAGTGCTCCCAGTGCCTCTCCCAGCGCCTGCAGCGTCCAGCTCCCAGTTTGGAGGGTGGGCCATGCCGGGTACTGGGGTGCTCCCCAGCCCCGCCGAGGCTCTGCCAGGCAGAGCACAGAGGATGACAGTGACAGGTACCGGGGGCAGGGAGGGGGTGGCACCTTGACGTGTCCCCCCCAGCACTCTCATGTGGTTTTTGGGGGGCTGCTCTGAGGACATCAGCACTGGGGACTCTGGGACCCCCTCATGGGACACAGAGACCCCCCCTGGGGATCCCCAAGGTCACCTCCTGAGGAACAAGGACTCTCCTAGATGACACTGGGATGCCTCAGGGGTCACCAGGACTCCCCCTCAGGACTTTGTGACCGACCCCGGGGACAGCAGACCCCCCGGTGATACTGGGATCCCCCTGGGAACAGCAGGACAAACCCTGGGACACCCTTGTGGTTTTGGGGGGCTGCTCTTGGGGGTGTTGGTGATGGGAGATGGCAGTGACAGCCCTGAGACCCCCCCAGGGGCCCTTTTGGGGTCAGGGTGGCCATGAGAGGACACAGGCCAGTGGCCAGATGGGCCAGAAGAGGTCCTGGTGTCCCCAGGGGGTCACAATGTCTCATGGGGAGGGTTCCAAGGAGGTGTTCCCAGGAGCTGGAGGGGACAGGGACAGGGTCAGTGCCTGCTTTTAGGGGGACACACAGGGTGGAGGTGGCTGCAGTTTGGGGTGGGCTGGGGGTCCTGACTCCGTGTCCACCCCCAGGCACCCACGCTGTCACCGGGAACCCCACGGTGCCGCCATTCCCGGCGGAGATGGAGACAGCGATTTTCGGTGAGTGGCTCCTGCAGGGCTGGGGGAGGGGGGTCCCAGCAGCCCCGAGCCCCCCCCAGCCCCACTCACCCTCCCCTGCCTGTCCCCCCACAGGCATGGGCTGCTTCTGGGGGGCCGAGCAGCTCTTCTGGAACACGCCAGGGGTCTTCTCCACCCAGGTGGGGTTCTCAGGAGGCTTCACCCCCAACCCCACCTACGAAGAGGTTCGCACAGGTAACCCCTCCCCTGCTGCCACAGGGACCCCCCAGTGTCCCCCACAGTGGGTGACATCCCCATCCAGCACCTCAGGGTGTCCTACAGCCCCTCGCCCTGGCCTGGACCCCATGGGATGCTCTCCGGTGTCTGTTGGATGATGACCCCCCTGTCCCTCACCCCAGTCCCCCCAAACCCCCCCCAGCTTGGACAGACAGCCCTGGCTTAGCTGGACAGACGTTTTGCAGAGGATTAACTGTCTGCAGGGAATATTATCCCGGCCGCCATGTCCAGCTGGGGATTTATCCCAGTGTGGGACAGACTTGGGGATCCCACCCCCACCAGGCACCTGGGGAAGGGGGTCTGGGGGGGTGAGAGGGTGCTGGTGCCCCTCCCTATCCCAATCCCTGCCTGCATCCCGGGGCAGTGGGATGTTGGGGTGTGAGAGGCCACGCCGAGGGGCTGCAGCAGGGCTGGCTCTGGTCACAGGGCTGACAGGGCACGCCGAGGTGGTGAGGGTGGTCTTTGACCCCCAGAAAATCAGCTACGAGGAGCTCCTCAAAATTTTCTGGGAGAACCACGACCCCACTCAAGGTAGGGATGAGCTCCCGGGCTGGGCTGGGAGTCTGGGGGGGGCTTAACCCCAAATGGGTTCCAACAGGAGGGTCTTGGCACTTCCATCCCTTGGTGCTGGGTGGGAGGGGGGGGGCAGCACCTGGGGCAACCCCAGTTTTGGAGGGTTTAACCCCAAACAGGCTCCAGCAGGAGGTCCTTGGCATCTCCCCAGTTCGGTGGGTCTTGCAGTGGCTTCCCTCACCGACCCCTTTAGCAGGACCCCCCTGCCTTGCCCCCCGTGCCTCAGTTTCCCCACCAGGGGGGAAGGCAGTGCGTGCTGGGGTCTGGGGGTGCCCCATAACACCCCCCCCGGGGCGCTGCCCCCCAGGCATGAGGCAGCAGGAGGACGTGGGCACCCAGTACCGCTCCGTCATCTACACCCTGGACCCCTGGCAGCAGGAAACTGCCCTCCGGAGCAGGGACCTGTACCAGCAGGTACTGGGGCCACTGGGACACCCTGGGGACACAGAGATCCCCCCAGGGCCACTGGGACCCACCCTGGGGACACTGGGACCCCTCCAGGACACCGGGACACCCCTGATGACAGTGGGAACACCCCTGGGGACACTGGGACCCCCTCACAGGACAAAGAGGGCCCTTGGGGACACTGAGACACTCCCCTGGGCACTCTGGGACCCCGCCATGGGACACAGAGACCCCCCTCTTGGGGACACTGGGACCCCTCTTGGGAATACTGGGATCCTCCCTCTGGACACCAGGACACCCACAGGGACACCGGGAACCCCCTGGGGACACTGAGACACACTCTGGGGGCACTGTGACACCCCTGGGGACATCAGCCACCTCCTCCAGCCCCGGGGCACGGGCCAAGCCCCCACCCTGGCTGTGCCACGTGCAGGGCAGTGGGATGGGGGGTCTCTCCAGGCTCCCCCTGCCACGGGACTGTCCTAGGAGCTGGGGACACAGCAGCGTGGGGACATCACCACTGCCATCGAGCCAGCCCGTGACTTCTACTACGCCGAGGACCGTCACCAGCAGTACCTGCACAAGGTGCCCGGGGCCTCCTGTGGCATGAAGGGCACCGGGGTCACCTGCCCCATCACCCGCTGAGGGGCCACCCCCTGTCCTCTGCACTGTCCCCACACTCCTGGCATTGCTGGCCCCACGTGTCACTGCCACCCCATAGCACCCCACTGTCCCCTGTGATTAAAGCCCTGTGACCCCTACTCTGTCCTGGCTTTTCCTGAGGGGTTTATGGAGGGGTCACTGGGTCCTGGCTGGGGTGGGGGGAGTTGTGCCTGTGTGTGTGTCCGTTTGTCCACACCTGTGTGTCTGTGTATCCGTGGGTCCGTGTCCATGCATCTGTGTCCATGTGCCCACAGTCCCTATGTCCCTGTGCCCATGTGTCCTGTCCCTGCATCCCTGTATCCCTGTGTCCGTGTGTCCCTGTATCCCTGTGTCCGTGTGTCCCTGTGTCCCTGTGTCCGTGTGTCCCTGTATCCCTGTGTCCCTGTGTCCCTGTGTCCCTGTGTCCCTGTATCCCTGTATCTCTGTATCCCTGTATCTCTGTATCCCTGTGTTCCTGTGTCCCTGTATCCCTGTGTTCCTGTGTCCCTGTGTTCCTGTATCCCTGTATCTCTGTATCCCTGTGTTCCTGTGTCCATGTATCCCTGTGTTCCTGTGTCCCTGTGTTCCTGTATCCCTGTATCCCTGTGTCCATGTGTCCCTGTGTCCCTGTATCCCTGTGTCCCTGTATCCCTGTGTCTGTGTGTCCCTGTGTTCCTGTGTCCCTGTATCCTGTCCGTGTATCCCTGTGTCCGTGTGTTCCTGTATCCCTGTGTCCCTGTATCCCTGTATCCCTGTATCCCTGTGTGTCCGTGTATCCCTGTGTCCCTGTATCCCTGTATCCCTGTATCCCTGTGTCCCT
This sequence comes from Pseudotriccus pelzelni, assembly GCA_035584735.1. Taxonomy (NCBI): domain Eukaryota; kingdom Metazoa; phylum Chordata; class Aves; order Passeriformes; family Tyrannidae; genus Pseudotriccus; species Pseudotriccus pelzelni. Next base: position 6,202,678 of record JAWMRA010000058.1, on the reverse strand, counting down.
GTGTCCCTGTATCCCTGTGTCCCTGTGTGTCCGTGTATCCCTGTGTCCCTGTATCCCTGTGTGTCCCTGTATCCCTGTATCCCTGTATCCCTGTATCCCTGTGTGTCCGTGTCCCGTCCGTGAGGCCGGGCTGCAGTCCCCCGCTCTCCCGCCAGGTGGCGCTGCGGGGCCGCTCTCCCGCCCGCCCGCCAGGGGGCAGCAGCGGGGCAGCGAGTGCGCTCCTATACGGTACTTACGGTACGAGCCGTGCATACGGTACGAGCGCACCCCAAACGCGGCCCGTACGGGTGTGGGTGGCACACGGGGACAGCGGGGACGAGCGTGGGCGTGCTCAGGGACATACAGGCCAGCTACATACACCTACATACGTGTGCGGGGCCGTACAACTCACACACACGCACATATGTGCGTGCACAGGTGCCACGTGCCGTGACCCCCCGCCCTTGTGTCCCCACTGGGTGCTGGCCGTCCCCACAGCTCCAGGGATGGGGGCACACAAGGTGCCATCAAGTCCCCATGGGGCCGAGCTCGGTACGGGGCTTGTCCCCAATTCCACAGGAGATGACACACACAGAGGGACATTTTTGCAGAAAGTGAAGTTCCCCAGGGTCACCAGAGAGCGAAAAACTCAACTAAAAGCAGAGAGAAAGCGAGTGCAGGTCGGCTTCCGGCACCTGGCCCAGCAGCTGCCACGGCACCCGGCCCTGCAGAGGGACTTGGGCACAGGGACAGGGCACAAGGCACCCCGGCATTCAGCTTCACATCCCAGCATCCTCCTCATCCCATGGGATGGTCCTGGAGAGGCTGTGGGCACCCGTGGTGGGGTTTTATGGCAGGGGATGGCTGGGATGGGGGTGCCCAAATGTCAGGTATTGTGGGTTGTTCCCCCAGGACCTCCTGGACTCCCTTCCCCAGCCACTGATGGGACAAGGAGAGGGGCCAAAAGAAGCTGGTGGAAGTTTGGGCTGGACCACACCATTCCGGCCCTGGATTGTGGTTTTCATCCCCAGCAAGTGCAGAGAAGCCGCTTTTCAGACTCTGAGTGGAAAAACTGAGACAGGGACAGCCACAGTGCTGGGCTTTGGGAATGGGAACCCCTGGCTTGGCCGTCCCCAGGGGTCCTTGGATCGTGCAGCTCCAGCTCCTGTGGGCTTGGAGGAGCACTGGGATGTACTGGGAGGACAAGCCAAATGTCCCCCCTTTCCTGCAGAGCCCTGCAGGGATGTGGCTGGAGGAGAGGAGATGAGGGGGCCCCCCTGGTCCCACCACTGCCCCTCACCTGGCACCTGCTCCGGGCAGATGGAAACTGTGTGTCAGAGGAAGCGGGGGGGACACCCAGCTGTCCCCCCCACCCCAACCCACCCATCCCCCAGAACAGCTGGGATGAGTTGGGCCGGGCTCAGCCCATCCCCACGGAGTGGGTTCCCAGCAGAGGGAGGGCACAACCCTCAACACCCTCCCCCCAGTTTTGTCCCCCACTTTTCTGCCTGACACGTCACCTCCTGTTTAACCCCAGCGTGGCCAAACAACCCTGGGGGTGACCAGGTTGGGGGGCCCCAGCACTGACACCCACCCCTGCCTCGGTTTCCCCGCTCAGGGTCTGCAAAGCGGCTTCTCATCCCCACGGTGGGGGTGGAAAGGCACAACCCAGGGCTGGAAAGGCACAAATCCAGGAATGACGTGGTCCAGCCTGAACCTCCACCAAGCATCGCAGTGCCGTGGGGGTGCTCGGATCCCATTCCAAGAAATCGGGCTGGCAGGGGCCGGATGAGCAGGGAGTCAGAGAGGGGATGTCGGTGGGATATTTATACCAGGGGAGGGAGGGATCTGTGGGGCTTCTTCACCAGAGTGAAGAAAATAACAATTCGGGCAGGTTTGAAAAGCGCCGAAACCGCGACAGGAAACCCAAATTGTACAAATGCAGATGCGAGTGGAAAAAGCTCTTGAGCTGGTGGCTATGGCTTTCACCTCCACTAAAAATAAACCTGCCTTATTAGGGGCCGATGGGGGCTGAGATAAAACATTTCTACTCCCCCCCCTCCATGTTTTTCCATGGGGTGGTTTGTTCCGTGCCATGCCGAGGGATGTGGGTTTCCGGGGCTAGCGGGGATGAATGGCTGGGCCCTCGTTTCGGGCTTTGGGGAGGATCTGGGGGGGGTTTAGGGTGTTGGAGGGGTGTGCCAGGTTTTCTGGGGTGGGGGGTTGCTGGGGTCGGTGTGATCTGGGGCTGGGCAGCGCGGGCTGGGGGGTGTGATGAGTTGTAACGGTCTCTGGGCGTAACGAGGCAGCCTGGCAAAGCCACATCCTGCAGCGCGGCAGGACCTGGGGGGAGGAATTTGGGAGGGGGGCCGAGAAAGGGAGGGATTTGGGGGGGAACAGCAGGGAACGGCCAAACCCCCTCCGGGGACCTGCACGCCCCCACAAAACCCAGGCTGGGCTGCTCTTCCCCCTGCGCCTCAGTTTCCCCTCTCCAGGAGGGAGCACCCCACGCGTGGGAGTGGGGGGGCCGTGGCGAGGGCGGTGCCAGGTTTGGGTGCCCCCCCCGCCGCCGCACCCCGGCCCCGGGAGGATATCGTGGGAGGCAGGAGGTGCCTCACTCGTCACCCCAGCGGTGACAGCGGGGCCCGGGCTCCTCTGAGTCACCCCCGTGTCCCCACACCTGCAGCGGCCGGGGTCGGGGGGGGAGGGAGGGATGCTCACACCTGCAGCCTTCACACCCTCCAGCCCCATCCTCCGCCTCCTCCTTTTGTAGGGGAAATGCGGGATGCAATTCGGGGAGGGAGGAATCAAAAGGGGGGGAGGGAGAAGGGGGAGGAGTGTGGGGGGGACACACTGAGTGCTGAATTTGGGGAGGCATTCCCACACCACCTCAACACCCACCCTCCCGGGGTCACCCACGTGCCCACGGACCCCCATAGGGCCTGAGGAGGAGGAGGGGGCTCCCATGGTCACCCTGTTGGGGTGACACGGGGGGGAGATGCTCCAGCCCCCCTCAAACACTGAGGATACCCCAAAAGGTCAAGGGGGAAGGGGGGTAAGACCCCCAGGGACCAGATGGGACACGGGGTGTGGGGGGGCTGCAGTGGTGTCAGGCCTGGGGAGGGGAAGTGGGGGGCTCCGGCTGGCCTTGGGGGGAGGCCGTGAGAACCGCGGCCGGGGCCGGGGGGGCAGCGCAGGAAGCGCCGGGGGGGCGGCCGCTCCCGGCTCCCCCAGATGTGCCCGTGAGATAGGACGGCAGGAAGCAGCTGCGGGGAATCCCGGCGCTGGGAACAGCGGCTGCCGCCCGCCCGGCGCCCCCCGGGCCTGTCGGACCCCCGGCCTCGCCGCCTCCCCCCACTCCGGGTACCACCCGGGGATGCTCCGAGTGTCCCGGCCTCTCCCCTGCGGGGAGGTGGGGGCGCCCAGGGTTTGCCCTGGGGAAGCAGCTCGGATCCCTCATGGGAATACGTGGTTCCCTCTGGCTCTGTCAGTGCTGAGGGATTCACGGCTCTGCTCCTGGCTGAGCTTGGGATGGGAGGAGATGTGGGGAAACCGAGGCACGGGCGGTGGCTGAGAAGCTTGGCTGTGGTTCCTGTCATGGATCAGAGGGATGGGAGTGCTCCTCTCCCTCTCCTGGGTGCTTGGGAATGCCCCGCTGTGTTCACTCTGGTCCCTGATGACAACCAGCAGTGCCTGGCGCTGCCTCCAGGCTCGTTGGGATGGGACACACCGTCCCTGCCTCGGGCACGGGGCCGAGGGGGGTCCCTGGGACTAATCCCCTGCACAAACAGCCGCACATTCCCCAGGGCAGGATCCGGTCTCCTGGTGACAGGGCTCGGGGAGGGGAGAGGCTCTCTGCACCGTTTTGGGTGCCCATTCCCAGCAGTGTCCCCTAATTTCCCTCCCATTTCCCTGTGTATCCAGCCCCGTTCGTGGCCCATCCTGCAGCCTCCAGCGCTGTCTGACTCTCCTGGCAGGTTCCCCGTGGTGCGTGAGGGGGTAAACTGAGGCACAGAGTAGGTGGGGGTGGCTGGGCCAGGCTCCCTCCATCAGCTGCAGACCCTGATGTCCACCCAAATCTGCCAGCTCCGATTTATAAACCCCCCCTTAATCCCAAAACACCCCAACTCTGGGACATCACAGCTCAGGATGGGGTGTCACTGTGGCCGTGGGGACTCCAGTGGGAGGGTTTTGGCACCTTCTTCATGTGACCAGTGGCTGGAGCAGGATCACGATGCCCAACCCTGCCTGTCCCTGCCCATCCCAGACCCTCTGCCCATCCAGGAGCACCGATTGGGGTGTCAGGAGAGTTGGCAGCTGGGTAAGAGTAGAATCACCAAATGCCTCCCTGTGCTGGGCATGGCCCTGGGGACAAGGTGGGAAGGAGATCCCAGAGCCCCTTTAAGAAGCCAGAATCCCTTCTTCCTTTGAACCATCCACCTGGATTTCCTCTCCAGCACCAGAACTCCCTGGGATCGCTGCCATGCCTTGCTGTGCCATGTGGGTGCCTGGGCTGGGGGGGTTGGCTCGAAGCATCTGCAAAAACCAGTGAATTCAAGTCATCCCTGAGCTCCTGCTCCCACACTGTGCCGAGCCTGAGCACAGCCAGCCAGGTCCCCCGGCCTCCCTCGCTCCTGAAGGATCCCGAGGGTCTGTGAAGATCCCAGAGAGCCGGGATTTACACCCCAGCCCCATCTGAAAGCGAATCCAGATGACCCCGGGGGAAGAGCCCTTCCCTTTGTAGCTGCCTTGGGCGCTCTGCCACGTCTCCGTTCCTCCCCTCTCCCGTCCAAATCCCTTCCCCGCAGGCAGCCAGCGCTTCCAGGCAGCCTCCAGCTTCCAAAACACAAGAAATTCCCCCCAAAACGCCAGTGTTGCCCCCCCGGGACACCGGGACCCCCATGCTTGCCCTCCCTGCCCTGCGGCAGCCGGGCTGAATCCGGCCCTTTCCACTCCATCCCTCACATCCTGCCACCTGTACCGACTTATTTCAGGAAAAAAAATAAATATATCAAACCAAACCCGAGCCTGAGAGGGGGGGATTTTTATTTTTGGGGTGGGGGTGCAGCTGCTTTTGAACCCCCAACCCCCCCCACGAGCCACGGGGACCTCCACAGGTATTTGCAGCATGGGCAAATCCCATGGGATTAACGATCCGTTCCAGGGAAAGGGGGAAAGGTTGCGGGGAGCTGTAAGGGGAGAGGGGGGGACAGACAGTCACCTCCCCCCTGCCCCTGGGGGACTTGGGAAGGCTTTGTATCATTTCGGGGGGCTCGCCGAGGTGGGATAATCCCAGCTCCCGCTTCTCCTCCTGCTCCTTTTAGCTTTTCTTTTAATAAAACGCCCGGTGTGGGCCCTTTTCACCATGAAATCATCACGCTCCGGAGCATTCCCGCTCCCTTTCCTCCCCCCTCCCTCCCCTTTTCCCTCCTCCACGCCAAGAAATTCGCTTCCCCCCCCACGCGAGGACACCCCAAACCCGGCGCTGACGGGGCGACAGCACCCTAAAAATCACACCGCCCCCCCCCCAACACCCCCCAAAACGACGCACCCGGGGAGGGGGAAGGGGCACCCCTAAGTGTGTGCGTGAGGGGGGATCCCATAGAAACACCCCGGCTCTCCCCAAGCCCTTTGCGCGCGTGGGGTACGCCGGGATCGGAATGAATCCCCCCGGAATTCGGCCGTGGCGGTGGTGGTGGTGGTTTTGGATGTGCGGGGCGGGGAAGAAGAGGGGGGGGGAGGTTGCCTTGGCCACGCATCCCTGTGTGAATGCATGACGTGCGCAGGGCTGGCGCCAGGCTGTCTGGGGCCGGGAGTTAGATCAACACAGCTGGAGGGCCCGGGCCACAGCTGGGCAAAGGCAGCGGGTCCCGCCGCCCAGGCAGGGCCTGTGGGAACCGCCGCCAACAAAACCCCCCTGCAAACAAAAGCTCAACTCCCCCCCCCCCACCTCTGCAGCCTTTGAGCCCCCCCCCATCCCTTGGGAAATAAGGGGGGGGGTTGTATGGGAATATGTACAGTGTGGGGGGGGAGCGTTTAACTCGTTAAAAAGCGTTTATGCGGTTTGAAAAGAGTTTTGAAATGTTTTGTAAACATTTTTTAAATTTTTGGGAATTTCGTTGGGGTTTTCGTTTCTGCTTTTTTTTTTTTAATTTTAATTTTTTCTTTTTTTTTTTTTTGTTTTTAAACTTAATTTTGGTTTGTTCTTATTTTTTAGGGGGCTCTGGGTTGCTGGCTCTTTGCTGCCAAGCAGGTTAATGACGGTAATTATTCCTTTTCCCAAGCTGCCACCCTTCACACGAGGGCGATTTCCCAGGAAATTCATAACGAGGTGGGGCGGGGAGGGCAGCGGGGGGGGCAGGAAGAAATAAAAAATAATCCAACCCCAAAAAGAGCTGGGTGCTGCTCTGAACGTCTTTTCGGGGGGCTGTTGAAAGACTCATGGATTGGGGGAGACTCGGGGAGGGTGGGTGCCCCCCCCAGCCTGCGGCCTCCAGACCCCTTTTGGGGAGGGGGTGGAAAGGAGCAAAATAAACCCCAGCGCCACCGAACTGGGATTTGGGCAGATCTGGAATAAATTGCTGCTGTGGGCAGGAGTAATTTGGTCCAGGTGCCTCTGCCCCCCACCCTCCCCTGCACCCCTCATTAGCCGGGACCCCCGGGCCGAGCAGGGTCCCAGGGTGCCCCCCACCCGCTCCGTAACATCCCCTTCCTGCACTTCCATAACCAAACCCTCAGAACATCCCCCGTAAATACAGCCCGTGGAAATCAGGATTTGGGAAGGGGAGGGGGGGGTTACCCCTTGGGCTCATAAGGATTTGCAATCTGGGTGCTGGGGGGCTGCCACCCCCCACCCCCGGGACCCCTCCATGTGCCACCCGCTGCGCTGACACCCGTGGGGACCCCGCACTGCTCCAGCTCTGGTCTTTTTCCATGGATATTCTCGGATTCTGTAAGTTTTGAGGCAGCAGCGGTGGTTCGGGAGGGGGTTTCCTTCATCCCCCCCTCATCACTTCTACTGGAATAACCCCCTCGCCTATAAATCTCCTCTTTCCCCCCTTCCAAAATAAAAGAACCCTCCAGGCCTCTCGCAGGCGCTGACCTAAATCTGGTTTCTCCATCGTAACCTCAGTTTTACCGCAATTAATTTTTTTCTGCTGGTCACAAGATAATTCCTGACGCCAGAAAGTCTGGAGGTCAGATGAGAAGCGGATTGAGGAACAGGGCGGCACTAATTTCCTTAAAACTGGGAGGTTGAAGGGGGGGGAACCCCCATCGTCCTGCCTAAAAATAGGGGGGATTCACTGGCATGGGGAGGGGGGCAGTTGGGGGGGGGCTGGAGTTGGGGTGTCCGAGGGGTTTAGGGGGGAATCCCCCCGCGAAGGGGGAGGGTTTGGGAGTCTGGCTATGGGGTGGGGGGACCTGCGTGGTCGTGTCACCCCTCGCGGGGCCACTCCGGCCACCAAGGGTCAATTTGGGGGGGGGGGGGGGGCGGGGGG
>JAWMRA010000058.1:6149089-6192862 GCA_035584735.1 Pseudotriccus pelzelni | reverse complement strand
CGCCGCCCCCAAAGAGGCGCTTTTTTTTCACTTTTCCGCCTTGCAAAAAAGGGCTGCTTGGTGCCCTGGGGCTGGATTTGAGCTTCTCTGGCTCTGGAAGGGGTGATGCTGTTCCCCCGGGATATACCCCCAGGGGAAGGGGGGTTTCTGGGCTGCCTGTGCTTCCCCAGGTGGTATCCAGAGCACACCCCCTGCCTGGTCTGATCCCCCCTCCGGGGTCAGCACCCCAGGGAAGGGGTGTCGGGAGCAGAAATGCCTTTCCCTCCCCTTGGGTAATGCTGCGGTTTCCCTTTGGCCCGGCAGCAGATGTGACCCCCGGCCGGCTCAGCTGCGGAGCCGGATCCTGCTCCCTGGGGAAGGTGCTGGCCTGCCTGGGATGGAGTTGAATTGACTTCCCTCCCACCTGTAGCACCATCATCTTCATGTCCTGGGCTCTGGCTTTGCTAGGCCAGGCACGGTGTGGATGCTGCCCCGTGGCATCAGGGTGTCCCTGGGGTGCTGCAGCATCACGGGGAGCTGGGAAAATGGGAAGAGGGGGAGGAAGGCACGGGGGTCTTGGGGCTCAGGGTGGTGCAAAGCTTCCCTCCCACCCACCAGCTTCAGCCTCCATCCCCATGACAGCCACAACACGAGCCCAGGGTGCAGGTGGCACCCACCAAACCCCCTCCTCATCCGTGGGCATTTCCACAGGGAAAAGCAACACATGGAGTTCCCAAAAAGCACCAGCTGGTCCAACGGGATCACCAACCCCTGGGAATGTTCCTCCCTCCTCCCAGCTTGATGTCCCCACAGGCTCCCCGAGGGCAGCACCCTCAGGCACCCACGGGTGGGGTGGGATGGGGTGGCAGGGGGGTGTCTGGGTGCGGTGGGAGGCAGGTGAGGGTGTGCATCCAGAAACCTCGGTGTCTGGGAACGGAGCTGCTGCTGTGCTGAGCTAAAAATAGGCTTTTGCCATCGCCCCTGGCTTTTGGCTCCGGAGGAAAAGCCGAGGGGTGGGTTAGGGGTGAGTGTCCCCACGCTCACCCCAGAGTCGTGGTCCTCCAGCTGCGCCTCCAGTCGTGCCAAAGGGATTCAAGTGGGAAGGGTGGGAAAAGCGCCCTGGGAATGAGCCAGGGGACGGGGATGGGCCTCGGTGGCTGCAAAGTGGGGCTTCCTGCAGTGTGAACACCCCAGGTCCCAGTGAGTCCTCCAGCAGAGATCCTGGATGCATGGGAGCATTGATGAGGCCAGTTTGGGGCTGGGGTTACTGGGAGAAGTGGGGCCAGGCACTGGTGGGATGGGAGAAACCAGTTCTGCTGGGACTTTCTGGATGGAAACGGCACTGGGGAGGTGGAGGGAGACTCCTGCTCCCGGGGAGTGGAGGTGGCCCCTGTCTCTGTCCCCTCCCGGGGGTCAGGGCAGGGGATTCCCTCGGCCGGGCCGGGGGCTGTGGGGTTTGGCAGGGTGAGGGTTTGGCGCTGCTTCCCGGGAAGCCTCCCAGGGCCGGCACCTCCTCCCCCATCGTGGATGGATCCCGGCGCCTTGCCCAGAACAGCCACCCTGACATTCCCAGGCCCTGGGGATGGCCTGAGGGGGGTGGTGAACAAGCCTTATCCGGACCCTCACTGGCTCTCTGGACTGGGCTGTGGCGTGATGCCAGTGCTTTCCTTGAAAAACCTGATTAAAAAAAAAATAAATTAAAAATAAAGAAAAGGGGAAAAACACAACTAAAAATAACTGCCAGGGCTGGGATTTACCCTGGGGGGCAGATGGGATTTACTTTGCGGGGCAGATGGGATTTATCTTGGGGGGAAGATAGAATCTACTCCCTGGGGCAGATGGAATTTATCCCATGGGGCAGATTTATCTGGGCTGTGGTGGGATGCCAATGCTTTCCTGGAAAACCCTGAGTTAAAAAAAAAAAATTAAAGAAAAAGGGAAAAAACACAACTAAAAATAACTGTCGGGACTGGGATTTGCCTCGGGGGCAGATGGGTTTTTACCCCGGGGGGTAGATGGGATTTAACTCATGGAGCAGAGTTACCCTGGCCGTTGTGGAATGCTGATGCTTTCCTGGAAAACCCTGATTTAAAAAAAAAAAAAAAAAAAAAGGAAAAAAAAAAAAAGAAAAAGAAAAAAACCCCCAACACAACTAAAAATAACCGCCGGGGCTGGGATTTACCTCGGGGCGGGGAGGCAGCTGGAACGGCAAAAGCACCCCTAGATGAGCAAACCCGGCTTTGTTTTTATCCCCCCACCCCGTCTCCACTGCCGGGGTGCAGAAAAGAGGATGAGGAGGGCAAAAACCAACGCCGGGGGCGGCGGGGGGGTGAAGGCCGAGCGCGGCCCCGCCGCGGTGCCGGTGGCCCCTGGGCCGGCTCGCTCGCCTCTTGGCAAGCGCCGGAGTCTGATGCAATCGCCGCGCTGACGGAGGCGGCGGTTCCCACCTGTATTTGCCATTGTGTGCCCGGAGCTGTTTGCAGGTGTTTGCTGGCGCCGCGCTGTCTGAGCCGCACTTCCCTCCTCCTCCTCCTCCTCCTCCTCCTCCTCCTCCTCCCGCGGCTGCCCCGGCCAAGGCCTGGCCCCCTCCCCGGCCCCCCCGGGCGGCTCCGCGCCAGCCGCGCTCACACGGATGCGGCACACGCGTGACCTTGGCCGGGCGCGCTCGCGAGTGGGGCGGGGGGGAGGAGGGCTGGAGGAGGCTGAGCGTGGGGGCGCACATGTGCTCACACGCGTGTGCGCCGCTGGGCACTTACACGCGTGTCTGGGCACATGCGCGTGTGCGGGTGTGCACTCGTGCCCGTGTGCGATGATACGCGTGGGTACAGACACACACACGTGTCTGGGCACACCTACATGTGTGTGTATGTCTGTGTGCGCTTATGTGCACTTACACACGCGGCCACACCGACACGCGTGTCTGGGCACACTCACGTGCGTGCATATGCACACACACCCGAGTGCACTTACATATGACACACACGTGAACACTCACACGTGCGTGCACATTTACACACGTGTCTGTGTGCATTTACACACGTGTCTGTGTGCATTTACACACTCCTATGTGCACTTCCACACGTGTCTACACTGACATGTGTGTGCACACTCACACAGGCCCACACACCTACAACAAGGCACCAGCCACGCAGTGGGGAAACTGAGGCACGGGGGTTCCAGGGAAAGGTGTTTCTACCTCCCCTACCTCCCCCACCACCCTTCCAGATCCCTAAATCTCCTCTGGCACCCTCCGAACTGCCAGGATAGGAGGGCTCATCCTGCAAACCAAGCTGAGGAGGGGGCTCAGCAACACTCTCAGGAGTTCCTGAGAGTGCCATGGGATTCCGGGGGGGGCTATTCTTGCTCTCTCTCCGCCCACTCTGGAGACCACCCGGTGTCCTGGCAGCCACTCTGCGTGTTCCTGCAAGCCCTCGCCTTCCCTTTTCCCACGGGTGACATCGGGGCTCTGTCACGGGGGGACCGCGGGCTTCACCCACGCCCCAAAATCCGCCGTGGGCGAGGCTCCATCGCTCTGTCCTTGTGCTACGGTGTCCCTCCATCTCGTGTCCATCCATCCCTGCATCTCCTCATCGGCCCCAGGCTGCCGGTCCCGGGGCCGGGGCGGTGCGGGCCCCGCAGCCGCGGCTCGCTGCTGCCGTCTCCAGGGCAGAGGAGGAAGAGCTCGGCTCGCCGGGAAGGACCGGCATCTCCTCTGGTGTTCCTTTCGGGAAGAACTGAGACCTCCTCTGCTGTCCCTCTGGCCAGGACCGGGACCTCCCCCGGTGACCTTCCCCGGAGAGGACCAGGACCGGCTCCAGTGCCTTCTCCGGGAAGTATCAGGATCTCCTCTGCTCCCCGCACCCAGCAAGTTCCAGGATCTCCTCTGGTGTCTCCCTCAGGAAGGACCTGGACCTTCTACAGTGTCTCTCCTGGGAAGGACTGGGACCTGCTGTGTTGCCCTCAGCCCAGGATGTGTGGCATGGGGCTGCTGGGCTTGCTGGCCACCTGATGGCCCATCACCTTCAGACCGTCCTCAGGGTCACCCCGGACTTCTGGAACATCATGGAATGAAACGCTCTCTAAGGTCCCTTCCAACCCAAACCCCTCTGGCCTGGGGGGTGGAAGTTGGTGGCTGTCACCCTTATGGATGCCCTGGTGTCACAGGGAGAGATACAAGTCTGTGCCTTGTGGCTTGGGAGAGGACTTTGGTGGTGGAAAGCCATGGCTGGAAGGCCAGGAGGAGGTTTGTTAGGTAGAGTGAGGGAAGGATGTTCGTGGCTCCTCCTCCCTCAGCACAGTGGAGGGGGTGAGTGCCATCCTTACCCCAGTGAGGCCACACTGATGGTGTGTGGGGGGACACCACCTCTGCTTTTGGAGGAGTTGGGGGGCACAACCTGCCAGCCTAAGCCCCCTGAACCCAGGCCCTCCCTGTACCCCAGTGTCCCCGTTCCAAGGGTCACCCACTGCAGCCAGCCCAAGGCAGCCAAAACCATGGATTTATCCACCCTGCTGGGCATGGCCTTGTCTTTGTGCACTGAGATGGAGATGGCAGTTGTCTCCTTCCTGGAGGGGGGAAAAAGAAGGTCTGGGTGGCTTGAGCTGCCAAGCTCAGCCGTGCTCCTGGCAGAGGGACACGGTGCCCAGCCGAGGTGGCATCGCTGCTGCCAGGCCTTTTGTTGTGCCTCAAAGCCCCTGCACGGTGGGAGGCAAATGCCTGTCCTGGATTGGATGTTCCTGGCACGTTTTTGGGTGCCCCTTCCTGCTGAGTTGGAGTCTGGAGGTCTGGTGTCCATCCTCATCCGCAGCAGAGACCGTGCATGGCGTGTGTGTCCGTCTGTCTGTCTTCCAGGGGGCTTCTTGGCAAGAAAGTCCATCTCTGCATGTGGTCATCCCCACCCCAGACCAGGCTCATGCTGGAGAGGAGAACAAGGGAGAGGAATGAATGGATGGAAGCAACCAGGTGATGGAGAGGAATCAAGTGAGGGAGAGGAACCAACTGCTGTGGCTCAGTGGCCTCAGCAGGATGAAATTGTGGGGTGTCTCAGTGGCCTTTTACTGGTCCCAATAACCCTCAGGGTTGCCATCACTCAGAGGTTTGCCACAGCCTCAGTGACTTCTGTCACTGCTGTACCCTGAAATACCCCATGGGCCAAACCGGGGGCCCTTCACCCCATCTTTCTGCCTCCCCTTTTCCAGAAAGACCTGGTGCACACCAAGGAAGTACTGGGGGGACACGCACAGGTGACATTGAGTGGTGGGTTGGGTGAACTCCTGAGAGTGAACCAGGGCCCAGATCTGCTCATGCTGAGCCCCTCTGAGGTCCCTGCCCTCCCCCCCAGCACCGACACCTGCCTGCAGGGTGGGGGGTCCCAGACAGCTTGCGGCTGATGGATCCTCAACATTTTTTGCCTTCCAAAAAGATGCAACCCCCTCTGACCCACCCTGGGGTGCTGCAGCTGGGGGTGTGAGTGAGTGGGGGTGATGGGAAATGAGGGGAATGGGGATGGGAAGGGGGGGTGATGGGGCTGCCAGATCAGAACCTGCCAGACAGAGGGGAGTGTGTGTCTCTAATAAATAAATAAATAAATAAATAAATAAATAAATAAAACCAAAAAATGAATCCTAGCCGCGATCCCCAACACCGATGATCCCCCACCCCCATCCCAGGTGCCCCGCCTCATCCTTGGAGGTGGTCAAAATGAGGCCACACCCCCTGATTTGCATACGGTGACCGCGCCCCCTCCCTTCTCTCCCGCGGCCGCGCGGCCCCTTTAAGGCCCCTCCCGCCGGCCCCGGGGAAGGGGCGGGGCCTTGGCGGCGACAGCCAATCAGCGCGCGGCGTTTTCCGCGGGAAATCCGAATTTCGCGGGACCGGTTTTGGCGCTTAAAAAAAAAACCGGAAAAAAAAAAAAAAGAAAGAAAGAAAAGAAAAGAAAAGAAAAGGAGCGATCGGGCCCCGGCGAGATCGGGCGGCAGCGGAGACGGGCGCGGGGGGTCCCGGCACAAGGCGGGGCCGCGCCCCGGCCCCCTCCGGCCCCCAACGCGGCCGATTTTTGGGGCCAAAAGCGCTTTTTTCCGCCCGTTTTGGCGGCATCCCCGCCGCGTTGCTTCTCTGCAGGTTTTTCGGGTTTTTTTGGGGGACCGGCCGATGGCATCGCCCGCCAGGCGCCCTCCCCCCAAAATGCCACGGCTGAGATTGTGACCCCCCCTTCCCGGTGCGGAACCGCGGGGTGCTCCTGCCCCCTCCCCCGGGCCGGGCTTCTCGGAAAGGACTTTGCAATGCTGCGGCTCCCCAGGGGAGTGTCCCCCGCCCCGGGGAGGGGGGGCACCGCCCTCCCGGCCCCCGCTCCCCACCACCACCCGAAGAAGGTCATGTCGGTGATGGGCTCCTGCGAGCGGGGGGCTTCCAGCATGGGCAGCCCCCCGTTATCGAGCGGCTGCTTCACCCAGGTCTACACGCCGGCTGCTGTCAGCGTCCCCGCTGCCCTCAGGGGGTGTTTCTATGACACCCCCCAGGGCCCCGAGCTCAGGACCCTCGGCTCAGCCTCGGCGGGACGGCTGCCGGTAAGGTGTCTGCACCCCCTCCCCACACCGGGCATCGCTGCGGGGGCAAGGGGGGGCTGGGGGTCGAGCAAGGTGGGGAGCGAGGGGTGGGTGACCCCAGCGTGTGCAGCCCACTCCCTTCCAACTTTGGCAGCTGATACTGGGGGTCTGCACCTCCAGAGGTGTCTTTTTGTGGTGGGGGAGGGTGAGGTCTGAAATCAGGAGTCTCAGTGAAATGGTTCAGATGTTTCCCAACTTCCCCTCGCCCCTGCGTGCCCGCGGCTCCGGCTTCCGCTTTTCGCCCTTTTTCGGCCCTTTTTCTCTTCTCCCGTTGCCGAAAAGTCCGGCTTGTCCCTCAAAACCCACCCAGGATTCCCAGGCCCTTCGCGAACACCTTTCCGCGGTGGGGAAGCGAGGGATGGGGTGCAGGCAGCAGAGCCCCTGCCTGCTGTGGGTGGGGGGCACCGGCCCTGTCCTCTCTCTCTCCCTCTTTCGGGGCTGTGACCCCCGGGGCGGGGGGACACGGGGCAGGGCTGGTTCAGCATCGCTGCCCATCCTTGGTTCCTGCCCGTGGCTGCAGCAGGGCTTGCGATGACCGTTTTTTTGGGGGGGCGGGGGGGTCCCATCCTCCATGGGTCACCCCAAGGTTTTCACAGGGACCCCCTTGCTGGGAGCCGTGTAGGGGGGTCGCTGTCCCATGTCCCTGTCACCAAGTCCCCGAGGGGGTCACGGCTGTCGCTTGCAAAGCCCCACTCCCCTAAAACAGGGAAGCGGAGGCACAGGTCGGGCGCTGGCCCCGTGCCCGGTTTTGGGGCGCAAGGGCGGCTCTGCCCAGCTTGTCCCTCCTCCCAGAGGGCCTCCGCAGAGCCCCCCGGCCCCATCGGCCCCGCTGGCAGCTGGCATTTAATTCCTGCCCGCCCCAGCCCGGGCGCAGGTCCAGCCCTCACTGTGAGCCTCTGTTCTCCCCGGGCCCTGGGAGGGATCCCAGACCCCGCTAACTCCCATTTAGTTTTTTCAAGGCTTGATGTATTTATTTATTCCCCTTTTCCTCCCCCCCTTTTCCCCAGTCCCTGATGCTCGGTGCCAGCTGGGGACATGGCCACAGTAGGGGGAGAGGGGGTGTCTTTGCTCCCCCCCCTTTGTGCCATGGCTGTGGGGCTGGATGGGGCCATTTCGAGCCCCATCCAGGGGGGCTTTAGGACCACCTGTCTCCTCTCTGTCCTCTTTGTCTCTAAACCGTGTGAGATGCCACATCCTGCACTGCCAGGGCCTGTTGTTTAAGGAGACACCATCAGTGCTGACCCCTCCCCTAAAATCACCCCACAAACTCCCAGTCCTATCGCTGTGGAGCTGGTTTGGGGCCCTTTGTCATGATGATCACCATCATCATCGTCATCACCCAGGAGATGCTCAGGGTCCTCCTGCCTGGGGCTGTCCCTGGATGAGGTGTAGGGGGCTTGTGTGACACCTAGGGACATGAAATGCTTGTCCTGAAGTGACACTTGACATCAAGAGGTTTTGGGCTAATGGCCTCTTTGTCATCACCACCATCACCGTCATCATCATCGCCACCCATATCGGGAGATGCTCAGGGTGTTCCTGCCCACAACTGCCCCCTGAACAGGGGCTGGGAGTGCTTATTTGACGCGTGGGTACACAACAGTCCTCCTACACCCCCCTTGGGGGATGTAGGATGTGTCTTCCAAGTGGCGTTCCCGTCTGTCCCCATCCCATTCCCTGCTGCCATTATCCCATTTCTGGCACTGGAGATCCCGCTTCCAGCCCCGGTGCGGCACTTGCAGCCCTGACAGCTGGGGCTCCCGCCCCACACACCCCGTTTATGGCACAACCTTTGTGTGCAGAGCCGAGGCAATCAGAGGCAATCAGATAATGAGCGTTTCCTCCCAATTCCTGAGCAGGGCAATCGCGGCCGCTCCCAGCCGGCACCGGCTTTGTGCCGCGGGAATGATCTGGGGTCGCCTGGAGGAGCCCATCACCCCACGGGAAAGCAGGATGGGTTGTCTCTCGTGGTCCAGAAAAGTCCTAAGTTTCATGTACCATGCGATCTGAGGGTTCTGGAGTAGGTAAATGTGTTTTCCTCCATGGAAATGGGTATTTTGGAGTGTTTTCAGTCCATGCCAACGCTACCCTGAGTGTTTGGGGTCTCTATAGGGGTTGTGGGGTCTCTGTAGGGGCCGGGGGCTGTCCAGGAGCACCAGAGGGAGGGGTGTCTGTGCCATGGGATCCCAGCTCTCCCTGCTTGCTCTGTGCCAGGACAAGGGTGTCCAGAGTCCACCACGGTTTCGGTATGACCTGGCAGGGCTGAGCCACCCGTGCAAAGAGCACCCGAGGGTGGCAGCCCCTGGGGGTGCTGGGTTGGCGGGAGAACCTGCTCAGCAGCACCCCTGGATTCACCCAGGGGTGGCACAAGGTGATCCTGTCCCGCCTTGAGGCCATTAAGGGGTTTTTCTGCATGGGCAGGAGCGGGGAATTTTTGGGGGTGGGGATGGGTGGGGAGGTGGTGACTGTGCTGTTGCCTTTGGAGGTTTTTTTTTTGGACATCTGGCTTTTACAGCCTTTATCTCCTCTCCACTGGGGAATGTCTCCTGGGAAGGGGCTGTGGGAGGGGATGGAGATGCTGGCTGCACCCTGGAGTGGGGAGCAGTACCTGGGGTGGGGGTTACTGCCTTCTCCCCAAGCGCAGGGTGGTCCCCGCGTCTCCCAAGCCCGGGATCAACCTCCCAGCCCTCCCTCCTCCAAATGCGGGGGTTCTGCATCCCACTGTGCCCCCCCTTGTGCCCCGCTAGCCCTGAGCCACCCCAAGGCAGTAGGGGCTGTGCTTGGGGGGGGTTCTGACACAGCAACCCTGTGCCGTGAGCAGCATCCTGATCCCGGAGAGCCCCGTGGCCCTCCGGCAGCTCCGGGTGCTGCGTTCCCACGCCCCCGTGGGGGCGGCGGGGCTGGAAAAGGGGAGGGGACAGGGAGGGCAGAGCCCCATAAAAGGGCCGGGCAGGGCCCAGGCAAGCCCGGGGAAGGCAGAGGGTGCTGTTGAAAGGGAAGGTTGGCAGGAGGAGCCCCCCACGACCCCCCCCGGGGCTGAGGGATGCTCTGATGCTTGGGCTGGGTGCAGGGTGTAGCCCCTGGCGCCAGGGCTGGGCCGAGGGCTGCTTGGCAGGCAGAGCTGGCCCGGGGCCCAGACTGCCCCCCCCCCGCTTCTTTACACCCCCCCAGATTTTGAAGTCGAGCATCATTTCCCACCCCACCATCCTATCAGGGTGTCCCCGTATCCTGGCATGTCATACTGCGGGCTGGTGAATGGTGTGGTGGGGGGTCTTTGGGTTTGGTCCTTGTTATTGTCACCCCCCCCCCACCTGCTCTGGTTCATCCCGCCCCCACCCCCGTGCTGGCAGGGTGCTGGCAGACCCTCGCTGTGCCCCGCTCAGCTGTCGTGTGTCTAATCCTGCCCGGCTGTGGGGGGGGTGGCAGCTGGGGCACAGGAGGGACCCCCTTGTCCATTGTCCCTCGCTGGGACACTCAGGGTCCTGTCCCTGCCGCTCCCACCCCCCCGAACTGCACACAGGGTGGCAGGGGGCAGGGGTCTCTCTTTCTCCCCTCCTGCACAAGGGGAGGTTGGAGGTGTGTGGGCACACCAGGACCTGCCGTGGGGTGCTCCCTGCCTCGGTTTCCCCGTGGCTGGGGCAGGTGGGGTGCAGCTGAGCCCCCCCCAGCAGTGAGGGGAGCACACGGCAGCCACGGCCGTCGGAGCCGGAGGAGCAAAGGGGTGCCAGCAGAAGCGGGGGGTGGGTCAGGGTGATGCCTCCCCCCGTGCTGGCAGATGGATGGGGTCTGATCCGGGGCAGGTGTTTCCCATGCACTCGGCGTTAACCGTTGGGGTGCCGGAGGCTCCGGGGCAGATCCGGGGGCAGGGGGCCGGCGATGGAGGCGCGTTCGCTGGGAAAAACCTGCTCGGGGAAGGGTGGGAGGGAACAGATTCCCACAGGAGCTCGGGACCTGCCTGGCTCCCTGGGGGGGCGGAAAACAGCCCCCGGGCACCTCTCCCGCCGGCCCCCTCGGGTGGGAACACGCCGAGGTGCCCAACCCTTCCCCACAAAGTGGGGTGTGCTCCTCAGGGAGCCACTGTCGGAGCGGCACCCAGCCGGCACTGGGACCTGGAAGCCATGAGGGATGTGCTGGGAGGGACCCTGTGGGACAGCCCGGCCTGGGAGCAGGTACTGGAGGGGGGTGTTGAGATGAGGCTGGGGGGGCTGCTTTCTGCTGCTGAGCCCATCTGTCCCCCCGAAATCCCCCAGTGCACACTGGGGGGTGTGGGGGTATCCTTGGGGATTTGTTTGCCTCGGGAGTGGTTTGGTGATGCTCCCCCAGCTCCCCTCTGTGTCTGCTCTGCTGCACCCCCCCCAACCCCCCTTCTCCCCAGGTGCTGCTGGGGGGTCCCTCGGGGTGATTTCAAGGAGCTACTTGCCCTGGTGAGGGGACACACGTGTGGGTATTGTGTGTGTACGTGTGTGTGTGTCCCCCCTCCCAGGAACCACTGCCCCTCCCCAGCTTGCCCCAGTTTCCCCCCAGCTTGCCCCAGTTTCCCTCCAGCTGGGTGCACGTGCCCGGGGCACCCGCAGGTCCCGTGGGGGCTGAGCCTGGCTGGTCCCAGATGTGCTGGTGGCAGCTGGGTGTCCTCGGCTGCCTCAGCAGCCGTGACCGGGGCGGGAGGAGAGCAGGGGGTGAAACCCAGCTGGCAGGGTGGGAGGGCGAGGATCCGGCTCCGGAGCCTCCGTGTTCCCAGGGCTCAGCCCCGTGGAGCTCTGCCAGGAGCTGGGGGTGAGGGGAAACCCCAGCGGGTTCCTGGGGAGCTCTGGGGGTGGGCAGGAAGCCACGGAGGGTGGATGGGACCCCCTATCCCCTCCTGACCCAGTTCTCCCGGTGGCTCCTCGCGCTGCCAGGTGCTGCTGTGCCCCTTCCTGAAAGGGATTTGGAACTGGAGGAGCCTCTTGCAGACACCTCCCACCACAGGATGTGGCACCCAGGGCTCTTTTGATGACCTCGGGGGGGCTCACAGCGGTGTTTGGCTCAGCCCCAATGCTGAGTTTTCTCTCCTGCTCCAGGCCAAGAGGAAGCTGGACCTGGAGGGCCCCGAATTTCGCACGCCCAAGGGGAAGGGCCGGACGCTGGCGCAGGTCCCCAGCCCCAGGAGTAAGTGGTGTTGGGTCAGGTGGGATGGGGGGGGCAGCTGGAATAGGAACACACCCCACTTCTCTCCCCTCTTAGAACCATGTCCCCTCTAGCACCACCCAGTGTCACCTCCATCCCAAGGGGATGAGGAGAGGACAAGGGGGAGCCTCTTGTGTCCAGCTCTGTGTCACCCCCATCCCACATCCCAAACTAAGGAGAGGACGGGAGGGTCTCTTATGTCCAGCCCCACGTCACCTGCATCCCATATTCCACACTAAGGAGAGTGATCGGAAGGTCTCTCGATGTCCAGCCCTGTGTCACCTCCATCCCCACATCCCAAACTAAGGAGAGGATGGGGTGGGGGGATGTCTCCTGTTTCCCCCACAGCCCCCAAGTCTCCAGGGGAGAAGACCCGCTATGACACCTCCCTGGGGCTGCTCACCAAAAAATTCATCCGCCTGCTGAACGAGTCCCCCGACGGCGTCGTGGACCTGAACCGGGCGGCCGAGGTGCTGGAGGTCCAGAAGCGCCGCATCTACGACATCACCAACGTGCTGGAGGGCATCCAGCTCATCCGCAAGAAGTCCAAGAACCACATCCAGTGGATGTGGGTGATGCTGGGGCGGGGTGGGGGCGGGCTGGAAGCGGGCAGGGCGGGGGGCTCGGGGGACGGGCAGGGCGTGCTGTGGTGTCACTCGGGTGCCATCCCTGCTGGCAGGGGGACGGGGATCTTCGAGGACGCGGCAGTGACAGCGAGGCAGCAGGTGCTGCGGGGGGAGCTGGCTGAGCTGGCCAGGACGGAGAGGACGCTGGAGCAGCTCGTGCAGGACTGCACCCTGCAGCTCCGGCAGCTGGTGGAGGACGAGGCCAACCAGAGATATCCTTGCTGGGGGAGACGGGAGGGAGGGAGGGCAGGGGCTTGGGGAACCCTCTGAGCCTCTTCTCCAGTTGGATTTCCCTGGGTTTGGGGGGATGTTTGGAGGGATGGGGAGGGTTGATGTCCTGCTTGCAGCCCCTCTTTTTCCTATACCTCGTCCCTGCCCACGCTGGCGTATGTCACCTACCAGGACCTCCGTGCCATCAGCAGCTTCCAGGAGCAGACAGTGATCGCTGTGAAGGCTCCCCCAGAGACGCAGCTGGAGGTGCCAGACTTCAGCGAGGTGTGTGTGTGTGGGGCTGGGGTGTGGGGGCTGCTTGATCCACACTGTCCCCGGTGGGTTCTGCTGGGGAACCAGCCCAGCCTGACCCTGGGTGGTTTTGCGGTGTCCCCGTGGGGCTGTTTGACCCTGAGCTGGTCCTTTAGGGGTTGCAACGCCCTGTGTGGACCCCCTCATGGGTTGGGGGCTGTGGGGTGGGATATGGGAGACCTTCTGGGTGCCCCCCTGAGCCTTGCTCTGCCCCTCCAGGACACCTTCCAGCTCCACCTGAAGAGCACCCATGGCCCCATCGAGGTGTACCTCTGCCCGGAGGAGATCACGGAGGAGAGCCCCACCAAGGACTACCCCATCCCCTGCGCTGCTGCCTCCCCACGGGACCACAGCATCCCCCTTTCCCCGCCAAACAGCTCCAGACCAGCCCCACAGCTGCCCCATGCCACCCCCCAGGGCTGGGGGGGCACAGGAACCCCCTCCTCACCCTCATCTCTGCTTCTCACCATCCCAGGGGGGCCCAGCTCACTGCTGGAGGTGGAGCCCGGGCTCCTGGGCTCTCCTGCCCACCTCCTGCAGCAGACAGAGGACCAGCTGCCCTGCACCCCCTCCCACCTGGACTTGGGACCCTTCGTCGCCTTCTCGCCCCCCCTGGAACAGGACGATTATCTCTGGGGGCTCGAGGGCGAGGGTGTCACTGACCTCTTCGAGGCCTACGACCTGGGGGACCTGCTGAAGCCCTGAGTGTCCCCCCAGGCCCCACTGCCTTTGTCCCCGCTGGTCACTTGTGTCCTGAGCACGTGGGGTCTCTGCGGGGTGGCTGGGGAGCGTGGGGGGTGTCGGGGAGCGCCGGGTTTTCGAAGGGTGCTGGTGGGGGGCTTGTGTTGCCCACCCTCCGTGGATTCTCTGCACTCTGCTGGGCTGGTTATCACCTGGGGCTGTGGTTGTCCCAGAGATCCATCCAGGTCCCATCCCAGTGTCCTCCCAAAAAGCTGTGGGGTGCCAGTGCTGATGCTCCCCACCATAGTCCACCCCCTCCACTACCCTGGAGGTGCTGGTGGACTGGGGGTGCCTCTGTGTGCCCCAGGAGGGTTTGGGGCACCCCTTGGGGGGGGATGGGGTGGGCAGAGAAATCCCTGCCCAGAATGGCCTGTGTCATGTTTTCCAGTTGTTCCCCAGTTAAACTGGTTCTTCAGGGTCATGACAGGTCGTTTCCAGTGCTGTTTCCCCCACCACAGCTGGAATACCCTTAAAAAAACCATCCAGACAGCAAAGCTGAAGTCACCTTTGGGTGATGAGAGGATGAGGCTCAATGAGGCTCCAGCAAATCCCTGGCCAGGACACTGAGCCGTATTCCCTGGGGGGGCTGCAGCCCCTCTCCCCCAATCCTTACAAGCTCCCTCCAGCCTCTTGGAGCTACTGGTGCTGGGAGTATTGAAACTGGAGTGTACTGGGAGGAGGTGATGGCCTGCAGAGAGGGGCTTGGGAAGCAGCGGGGGACATGCCCTTGGACACAGGGCTTTTAATTGCAAAAATATCCATAATTATTGCACTGTATTTATCTGGGCCCTCCCTTTGGTGTGGGGCTAGTGGGGGTCGGGGTGGGGGTTTGGAGTTGTCAGTGGGCGTATTTAAGTTGTCCTTCCTCGGGTTGTTGGTGGTCCTGCAGTTTGGCTTGGAGGCGGTGTGGGTGAGAGTGTGTTTTTTGCTTGGAAAAACTCGTGGCACTTGATGTTTTCTGCCCGGGAGGGGTTGAAATAAAATGAAATGTTGGAGTTTAGAAGGGGCTGTCTTCTTCTAAGCAGCAAAATGCTGGAGACATTTGGGAGGAGGGAGGTGTTGGGCTGGTTTGTTCCTGTTTTCAAGCATAAAAAAAGCCTGTTTTGGGGCTTTTTAACTGGCCAGCCTGCTCTGAAGGCACTGGTGGAGAAGGGGGTTGAGATGAAGCCATGAAAACAAGTCTGACCTGCTCTGATCGGTGATTTCCAGCCCAAATCCAGCTGGGATGAGCCTTCGCCTGAGCTCATGCCCCTTAAACCAGGATCATGGGAAAAGCCCAGGGGATGGGGGTCGGGTCCCTGCAGATACTGGGGCTGGATGGGCTTTTGCACCCCAATTTCAGGGCAGGTTTGGGGGCTGCAGAGCAAGATCCTGGGGAGCTGTGTCCGTGGAGGGTCCTCCCCCAGCGTGCTGCCTGTCCTGGGGATGTGCAGGTGTCACAGCCATCAGTGGTACCAGGGGGTGGTGGTACCTGATCCCTGGTGGTCCCCCAGTGGTACCTGGTGATGGTCAGTGGTCTCCAGTGATGCCCAGCAGTGACTGTTGCTGGTACCTGATGTCCAGCAGTACCCACTGATGTCTGGTGGTACCTGAGCTTGTGGCACGTAGCTCACCTGGTGAGGTGGGGGAAGAGGAGGAGGAAGGAGAAGAGGAAGAGGAGGAGAGCCCCGGGCCAGGTAAGCCAAGCGAGCGGCACACAGTGCTGTAGGCACGACCGTGTCCCCATCCCCGTGGGGCTGCGTGTCCCGCAGGAGCTCGAGGGGTGTCCCCCGGACCGTGTGGCCCCCCCAGGCAGTCCCCGCACCGGCCAGGAGGTGGCAGGGCCACCCCACCCAAGGGACCGCCCCGGCCCCGCGCCCGGAGGGACCCCGCGCCACGCCGCGGGGAACAGAAGGTCGAAGGGGGCTCTTGCCCATGGGGAACCCCCAAATCCCTCCTGCTCCCGTCCTGCCTGGGCTGCAGCCTCTTAACCCTGTGTCTGCCAGAGCCCTGCTCTGCTCAGAGATGTCCCGGGAGCTCGGCAGATGCTGGGCCCGCTCCAAATTAGGGTGGGCACCCCCAAAACGTGGGCTCGGTGTCTGTTCAAGCCTCAGCGCCTCTCCCGGGGTGTCCTGGGTGTTTCTCCGGGAAGAGCAAATAACCAGGAACGGTACACCATAATCCAGCTCCTTGGGCCTGTGAGGGGTGGGATAAGTGAGGGGACAGTGGGTTCAGAGGTTCCCTCCGGTGAGACAAAGAACCGAAGGCTTTGGGAATTGTCCCCTGCTTGGGGTCTTGGGAAGGGTTGGGGCAGCCTCCGGTTAAACCAGTGCTCTGGGGGGACTGGGTTTAATCCCAAAGCATCCTTCACTGTGTCTCCGTCTCCTGCCGAGCCGGGGTAAGGTGGGTCCTGGGCGCCTGGGAAAGGTGGGTATCGGGGTGAGTGGGTCCTGGGCGCCTGGGAAAGGTGGGTATCGGGGTGAGTGGGTCCTGGGTGCCTGGGAAAGGTGGATGTCGGGGTGCTGTGGGCGCTGGGTGCCTGGGGAAGCACCCAGCCGTGCTGTGGCGAGACCGGAGGTGCAGATCCAGCCAGACCCCGGGGTTTTCCCTTCCTCCCACCACCGCACCGGGAGACTCCGCACCCCCCATCCCCCGGCGCGGGGGTCGCGTGGGGTGGGGGGGGTTACTGGGGATCCCGGGGGCTCTTTGCCTTTAACGGGCGGGCGGGCGGGGCCGCCTCGTGACGGCGGCGGGGCGGGAGCGGGTGGGGGGAACGGAGGGAAGGAGGGAGGGAAGGAGCAGCTCCCGGTGCGGCGCGCGGGGCTCCCGGTGCGGGGCGCGGGGCGCTGAGCCGGGCTGAGCCCGCACCCCCGGGGCGCTCCGCAGGGGGAGCCCCCCGCGCGCTCCCCGTGGCACCCCAAGCCCCGGTGCCCCCTCCCCGGTATCCCCCCACCCCGCGCCCCGTATCCCCCCCGCACCATGCCCGAGCAGCTCAGCGTGGCCGAGTTCTTGGCCGTGACCGGCGAGGATCTGAGCTCCCCGGCCGCCGCCTTCGCCTCCAAGATGCAGAAGTGCCGGGGGGCGGTGGGGGCTCTAGAGGAGGTGAGCGGGGCCGGGGGGACTCGGGGGGAGTGGTCGGGCTGAGCACCCCACCTGGGAACACCCCCCCGCACCCGTAGGTGCTGCTCCCTTGATGCTTGCGCCTCCCTGGGGTTTCTGTTTCTTTTGGGGTTCCCCCCCCTTCACCCCGACACTGCGCCGATCACCCTAAGGCGGGTGCTTTGGAACTCTCGGGTAGGGAGCTTGTTTGCATTGTCCAGCTGCCCCAGCGGGCGTTTTTTGGGTGGCAGAACCTGTAGAAATGGGCAAAAGGCTTCTTTAAAGCTCCACGTGCCCCCCGGGCCTGGGACATCCCCCCATCGCCCCTCAGCCAGGGCGTCCCCCTGCATCCCCGGGGCCAGGGCATCCCCCAGTCCGAGGGGTTGGGAAAGGGCATCCCTCCTGGGGCAAGGGATAAGGGGCATCCCTCTTTTTCTCCCGGGACGAGGGCACATCCCCCCCCTCCCAGGGGCCAGGGTATCCCCCCAGAGCATCAGCCACTGTCGAGTTCCTGTGCTGGAGTCAGCTCCGACAGGACCCGGGGGGGCTCCCCTGAGATGAAAGCCAGGGGAGTATTTTTAGCCTCCCCCCAAAATCCCCGGCAGCATTTGTGGGAAGGGCGGAGGTGGCGGGGGGTGCCTTCGTCCCCCTTCTCCCGCCTGGAATAAAGGCGGTTTCCAGCTGGTCCTGTGGCTTTTGCCAACTCCTCTTAGCGAAGGAATGGCTTTGAAGGAGAGCCAGGGCTGGCGGGGAGCAGGGGGGCCCCAGGTGCTGGGGCTTTGGGATCCCTGGAGGCAGCAGGATGGGTGTCCTGGGGCTGGAAATCTGAGGACACACCATGGAGCATCCTGGTCTTCAGCAGTACATGCTGGTCACTGCCATGGATCTCCTACCATGGATCTCCCTCCCAGCTGGGAAGGGGGAGGCAGCTCCAGCCAGGAGGGAGCAGCGGGAATTTTGTTTGGCTGCTCAGAGAGGCTGCGGGTAAAGGGGACAGGGATGGGGGGAGAGGCGTCCCCCAGGAATGGCAGGGGGTCTCTGTGGGGTTGGCTTAGTAAAGCTCCAGTGAGCGTGAGAGAGCTGGGAATCGTAACTGGTGTCATGTGCCACGGGGGGCACAGGGCTGAGCCCCCTGTCCCACTGGAGGCTGCAGGGAGGGGACCAAACCACAGCCAGGCCTTTGGCATCCCCATGTCCCAGCATGAGGGGAAGAGGCAAATCCAACCAAACCAGCTCCACCCCACCCTCAGAACCCTGATGGGGTGATAGTGTCAGGCAAGAGGGATAATCAGCCCCGGCTTTGGGGGGGTGTCAGAGGGGACTGGGCACCTCCAGGCCAGGCCAGGGTGACATGGCAGAGGCTGCTGGTGCACCCAGTGGCAGAGCTGGCAGATGAGCTCCCAGCTCCCCCTGTACCCCAGGGCAGCACCACATCCTGCTCCCAGCCTGGCAGTTTGTCACCCCAGCCCTGGCACTCGTGGCGGCTCCTTCGCCGGGCGGCACGAGCCAGTGCCGGGAGTGGGGGGGATGCAGAAGAATGGCCCCCATTGAGCATCCAATCTCTGGAGCCCGGGGATTCATCCCTTCCTCCAGCCCACAGCAGATCCCTCCTGTTCCCAGCCCCACTGTCCTCAGCTGCCCCGTGACCTGGAGCCAGGGGGTGATGGGTGTTGTGGGGGGCTCCAGACATCTCTGCCCCCTGCTCCGGAGGGCTGTCCCTGTGCAGCCAAGGCCTGTGTTCCCAGCAGCCAGCCTGGTACATCAGGGATGCCAGAGCTGCCCAAGCTGGGCCAGCAACATGAAGTGATTTCCTCTGCGTTTACCACCCCAGTGCCAGGTTCTTCTGCCCTGTCCCCACTGGTGAACTCGTGGACCCTTCCCAAAAGCCTTGTGTGCTTCCTTGGATTGTCTCTGCTCCACACAAGCCCCACATTCAGCCTCCTGCAGCTGTGAGCTGGCACCAGGATGAGCTGCCCCATTCTGGACACTCAGAGCAGTTTCTTCCCCCCCTTGTCCCATTGATGCCTCCAGAGCATCTCATGCTGCCTCAGTTTCCCCTTCTTGTGACTATGCCACGTTTGCAACCCTGGAGCATCCAGGCATCCAGCCCCGGCTTCGCCCCTGAGGCAGGGAATTCCTGTGCTCTGGAGGGCTTGGTGTGCCTGGATTTGGTGCAGAGAGGGGCCATGGGGGTCTTTGGTGCTCCCCAACATCATCCCCATTGTAGATGCATTGCAGGACCCCTCTGGGAGGGGGGTTTGCCTCCCACCTCAGCCCCAGTTCCCTCCCAGCCGGCTCATTCTGGCCCAAGCTCATCCACAGCATCCCATCCAACAAGGAGGGCCTGGGAGAGCGGTGCTGGAGCCAGGCTGACCCTGCTGTCAGGAAATCAGCCTTGACATCAGCCCCAAAACCTTCGGCAGAGCTCAGAGCAGAGAGAGAGCCTCTTTATTGTAATTCCTCCGCGGTTTCATCCCTCGCCCTTCTTGCTGTTCACACCCTCTAAATATTTCCAGCCTGTTATCATGGCTCTGGTACCTGCAGCCAAGCCACCCTTAACCCTTTCCTGTTGCTGTGTTCGGCTGCAATTCTGCGGCCCCTTGGCCTGGGATTGGGATGGGGTTGAGTTTGCCGTGGTGCTTGGGGTGCAAACGGGGGCTGTCCAGGTAGGGAAGGATGAGGGAACCAGGCTGGGGGTGGGGAAGGCTCCAAACCAGTGCAGGATGTGGCTGATTGGGCTGCAGGGAGGCTCACGGTGCCGGGAGCTACAGGCAAGACCCTGCCTGAGCTCAGGGCAGGGGGGGTTGTGGAAAGCCACATCCCTGGTTGTGGGGTTGTTGTGGTTTAGCACACAACTGGCAGGGGGGTTTATGGGGTTTAGGTCCCCGTCAGCAGGAGGTGAATCCTGGTTTTGGCTCTGTGGGAAGCTGGGCTTGTGCTGTGCCTGGTCCTGAGCTGTGGGGATGGGCTGGTGTGATGCTTCACCTCCTCTTCCTTGGTTGAAACAGCCCCTGCAAGAGCCAGGGAGGCATTTTCTGTGGTTGCTGGAAGCTGCTGGGATCCAAGGAGCCTCTCACCCCCTGCTACCGTCTTGCTCAAACCCTGCTCTCCATGGGCAGCCAAAGCCCTGCCTGGCAGCAAAGCCACAGGGACCGGCTGGACGCTGTGGCTCCAGCATCCCCAGGATGCCTCCAGTCCTTTCCCAGCCCTGGGAGCTTGGATCCTGCCCCACACATCTGCATGGCAGAGCTGCAGCCTTTCCAAGGGCCAGCTGGGCTAGGGGAGCTCCGTAACGAGCTCTGTTTGTTTTCTCCCTTTGCTTTTGTAGAGCCTGGATGGGGACCAAGCTGTGCTCCAGAGGATCAGGAAATATGTGAAAGCCATTCACGTCTCTGGGCTCAGTGAGTTGGGCTTCAGGAGGGCATCTCTGGACCGTGGGGCTGGGTGGGGCTGGGACAGTCCCGTTCTCCACCAACACTGATCACGCCGGACAGTGGGTTGGCCATGGGTGCTGGCCAGTGAAAGGTGACATGGCTGCGTGCTAAGGTGCCAAAAATTGCCTTAAGACAATATAAAAAGAGAAATGGAGAGCCTCAGGAAGGTTATTTTGGACATTCAAAAATAACATTCCAGTGCTGTCCTGCAGAAGGATCAGCCCAGCCTTGCTACAGAGGGATGGGGAGATGAGCGCTGGGTGCTGGTGGGACCTCATGATGTGACCTGGCAACGTGCTAAGGTGCCAGAAAACATCTGAAATGTACGTAAAAAAGGGAAACTGAGAACCTTAGGAAGGTTGTTTGGGGCACACCGGTGCTGTCCTGCAGCAGGACCAGCCCAGCTGCTGTGGAGTGAGGGGGAGGTGGGTGCTGGTGGGACCTCACGGTGTGACCGCGTTTTGTCGGGGTGCTGCAGGGCCACCCCATGTCCCTCTCTGGTGTCTCCACCCACAGCCCACGTGGAGAACGAGGAGCAGTACAGCGAGGCCCTGGAGAACTTTGGCAACAACCACCTCTCCCAGAACAACCACGAGCTCTCCACCGGTTTCCTCAACCTGGCCGTGTTCACCCGCGAGGTCACCGCGCTCTTCAAGAACCTGGTGAGCCGTCCCAAACCCATCTGGATTTGGACCCCCGCACCCCAGTGCACTCCCCTTCCTCCCACATTCATGCAGCAATCCCCACCTCCCATCCTGGGGCTCGGGGGCGCATTCCCAGTGTTCCCAGACCATCTGATGCCCTCATTACTGGATTTACAGCTCATTCCCAGCTCCCCGGGGCCGCCGACCCTGGGATCCAATGGGCAGCTGGGGCTGCTATTTTCATTTTTTCCCCTTTTTTCCTCTCTTTCTGTTTTGGCTTTTTTTTTTCCCCTCGCATCAATTGCATCTCTGATCTTGCTTGCCAAGAGTAAATCAAAGCCACTCCGGGCCGTGCAGTGGGGCCGTGGGGAGCGGGCAGAGACAGCTGTGCCTTCCCCACCTCGGGAATGGCTCTGCTGGAAAACGCAGTTCCTGAATGGAGCTGGGTCTGTGCACACCCAGCAGCAAAGCCCCACGTGGCCCCCTCTCCGTTCCCTTTCAAATCCCCCTCTCCGAGGGGTGTTTTTTGGCCCCTGGCTCTGCTTAAGGAGGAGATTGATTTCTGCTGCCCTTCCCCCAGCAAGAATCTCAGATTTTTGGCGTCTTCTCTCCCAGTTACCCCAATCTGGGCCTCCCTGCTCCTCCCCTTCCCCATCCCGCCTGTCCCAGCCCACCCAGACCCCCGTGCTCCAGTGGGGCTCTGCAGAACTGTCCCGGTGGAGGAGTCAGACCAGTTTGGGGCCCCCCCCCCTCCTGCCCTCCGTGCTGCTGAGCTCAGTTTTGTGCCAGGACCCTCACCTGGACCCCAAAAGCTGTGTTTCCCCTCCTGGAGTCTCCCTGGAGCTGTAAGAAGTGGGGTGCCCCATTCCCCCTGTGCCCCAGGGCTGGGTTTCTCCCCGAGTACTGCAGGGGACCAAAACCCTTTAAAAAAATAAATCCGGGTGCAGTGGTCAGGTGGGTGCTGGATCTGCTCTCACAGCTTTAAAATGGGATGCACAGAGGGATTCCAGGACTCAGAATCTCTGGAATGGGCTCCTGTGTCCCCATCACAGACTCCTGCACGGCACGGCTGGGGATGGCGGTGGCTGCTCTGCTGTCCCCAAACCCTGGGAAAGGGGGACATTTTGGGAAGCCCCTTTGGCATCGGGGCTGCTCTGTGCATCATGGCGCTGTGGAGGGGCTGGTGGCACTGCTGGGTGTGGGGACAGGGATGGGGACAGGGACGAGGTGTCGATGGAGGGGGAACAGTTTGGGATTTGGCAGCCGTGGTGCTGATGTGGTTTGTGGGAAGGGCCCTGCGTCAGACATCTTGCAGCCAGCTCCAACAAGCCCCAGCCTGCCCCGTGCCTGGATCCTGCATCCAGCCCTGCTTCCAGCCTCTTTAACCCTTCCCAGGGCAGTGATGGAGCTGGAGGGAGGTCCCTGGCACCGGGAAGGACCTGGGGCTCCAGCTCCCCGACCTCCCCCACTGTGGGGTAACCCCACCTCTGCCTTTTGCAGGTGCAGAACCTGAACAACATCGTGTCCTTCCCCCTGGACAGCCTGCTGAAGGGGCAGCTGAGGGACGGCCGCCTGGTGAGTCCCCCCCAGCCCAGGGTCACCCATCTGGGGACATGCTGCAGTGAGACCCCTGGTATGGGCTCAGCTCACACCTGTGGGCAGAAGGAAGGAGAGAGTACCAGGGGCTGGAAGGGAGCAGTGAGGGTTGGGGGTGATGGGAGCGAGGGGTCAAGACCCGTTGGGGACATCCCTTGTCCCCAAGGGGTGCAGTAATGCAGAGCAAAGCCTTTGGCCACTTCAGTGCCACCAGCTCTGTCACCTTCCCTGACCTTCCCCTCTCTCTGCTTTGCCACAGGACTCCAAGAAGCAGATTGAAAAGGCCTGGAAGGATTATGAGACCAAAGTGTAAGGAACGCGCTGCCTCCAGCAAAATCCACCTAAATCCTGCTCTGCACAAAGATGTTTTGTCCCCGGGCTGGAGCCGGGCACCAATGGTGCCAGTTTGCCACTGGCAAAGGAAGGCTCTGGTTCAGCCTTTTCCAAAGAGGAAAGGGCAAGGAGAGGGGCTGGAGATGCGTCTCAAGATGCCATTCCCATTGCAGCCTCCAGCTCGGGACACTCCTCAGTGCAGGGATGTCCCCACTCACCTCCATCCCACTCCACAGGGGGAAGATGGAGAAGGAGAAGGAACGATCCCGCCTGGCCGGGGTCATCCCGGCCGAGCCAGCGGCCGCGGAGGTGGCCGAGGACATGCAGAGGGAGCGGCGGCTCTTCCAGCTCCACATGTGCGAGGTAGGGGCTGTCCTGGGGGATACAGGGATTGTTCGTTGACCGCCCTACTTCACCTCCGTGGGGACATGGGAGCCTGTCCCTGTCCCCACCACCAAAACAGCCCCATGTGGGTGCTGTTCAGCTGTTCCCATCCCATCCCTGCCTGGTCCCAGCTCAGGGATCCTCATCCCATCCCCAGATTGGGGTACCTGTGGGACGCAGCTTCAAGTAGCACCCATGGTGTCTCATGAGGTCCCCCATAAGGGTGACCCTTCTCTGCAGTGGTCCCACCTGTGTCCTTCCAGCCCTGCTCCTACCCCTTTGTTAGGTGGCATTTGGGGCAAAAAGTGAGCTTTTTGGCTAAGATCCCTTGAGCTTGGCTTTGTGGTTTTGCCCTGTCCTCAAAACTGCTCCTGGTTTTGGTTGGGGTCATTCATGAGTCTCCCCAGATCCCGCTGGCAGTCCCAGATCCTGCCAGTCCTGGGTCCTGGCAGTCCATGCTCAGGAGGTGAGATGGGAATAGGTGAAGGATGGAGACACAATTTTGGACTCCCACAGCGAGGAGGAGCCCAGGTGTCCTGGCTCCAGACACTCGGCAGCCCCACAAGCCTCCTTAAGGTGACACAGAGCAGGGAACAAGTCCCCACTGGGTTGTTCCAGGGCTCTCCCACGTTCCCCAGGGCCAAGAGCCCGGTGCTGCCCTGTGCCCCTCCCAGCAAAGGGCAGGGGGTGTGGGGAGGAGGCTGCGCCCGCCGGGGAGCTGGGACAGGGCCAGATGAGTCACTCCCTTGAATAGCTCCACTGTGGGATAAATAACAGCACATGGAGAGGCGGGAGCTGGAGCCGGGCACGGCGGCTGCGTGCGAGTGGGGCACGTGCACATGAGAGCTGCTGCTGGCCCTGCAAGTGGGGGGGACACGGGGGGGGGCAGCTCTTCTAGGGAGGGTTGAGGGGCACGTGATGCACGTGGGTTTGTAGGGAAGTGGGTTTTGCTGCTTCCTGGGAGTGGGAACGTGGTCCTGTTCCACCCCGCGGGGTGGTTGTGTTCTCCCCGTCGTGGGCCGTCTTGCACCCCCAGGGCTGTGGGTGCAGCTGGATCCGGATCCAGGGGTGCTGGGAGCATCCCTGTTCACCCCAGGGCGTGGGTGGCAAGGCAAGGACATCCCGTGGGAGCCGGGCACGTGTGGCCTTTCCCAGGTGGGACTTGGTTCAGGAAGTGCAGTGCTGTGACACTGACTCAGCATCTCCAGCTTGCACGGGGCAGTTTAACAACCCTCCGCAGCCCAGTGACCCCTCAGGGTGTTCAAAGTGCCCAGAGCATGAGAGACTCCATTCCAGAGGCTCTATTCCACCCTGGAAAGCCCCTGGAGCTCAGGGCTGCCTTCCCCTCCCCTCGTCTCCTGCTCAAAACTATTCCAGCAGCTGGAGAGGAGCTCGCAGGGGGGAAATCTCTTCCCCTCCTCATTTTGCTCAGGGTGAGCAACACTGTGGGTCTTTCCTCCCCTGCCTGCAGCTGATGGATGGGTTTGATGCACGAAGCTGACATTCCCCATCCCACGGGACACCTCGGCAGACCTCCGGGGCTGGTGTGCTGCAGGTGCTCGCTGCTTGGAATCTGATTTTTTGGGGAAGAAAAGGGTCATGTCTTAAAAAACATTTGGGCTTTTTTTTTTTTGTTTCTTTTTTTTTCTTTACCCTTCACGAGCTGCCTTGAGTTTTGGTTATTTATTAACTCCAGAAGTAATGAGCAGCAGGAGAAGCGTGCTTGGCTGGAAACCCCGGAGGCCTCAGTCCTTGAACTTTCCAGGTCTTGGAGGACTTCCAGAGCCAGGTTTTTTTGAGGGTGGTCCCCTGTGAGCTGCCTTCAAATCCAACGTCGTGACTCGACTCCTTGAAGTCCAGCCAGTGTTTTAACCCTCCTCCCTGTGTCGGGAAGGGAACTGAGGGCTGGGCAGGCTCTTGCTCTTTCCTCTGGGAATATTTTCAGCTGGTCCTTGTCTCCGTCACCTAAAGGGGTGTCTTCTCCTCCTCCAGTACCTGCTGAAAGCCAGCGAGTCTCAGATGAAACAGGGACCAGATTTCCTGCAGAGCCTCATCAAGTTTTTCCATGCTCAGCACAAGTAGGTGCCACCTGGATATAAAGGTGGGATTGTTGTCACCCTTGGGAGGTCCCACGAGGGTCTGGGGGCTCCATCTCCCATCCCAGCTCCATAAAGCCGTTGATGGAGGTGCTGGGGAGTTGAAATGTGCTTTCTGTTGGCTTGAGGAGCTGTAAATGTGTCCATGGGGCTGGGGAAAGGGGGGTTGGCTCGGGATATATCAGATGATTTGGTTTCTGGATTAGATTTCCAGGGATGAGTTCAGCTGAGCGGCTCCAGCATCAGCTGTGGGGCTCGTAGCGAGAGCATCTGGAGCAAGGATTAATATCCCCTTGCCCTTCCCGTAGCTCCATGAGGCTGGAGTGGGTGTTATCATCTCCTGCAGCTCCTGAGTGGGGAAACTGAGGTGTTGGGGGGACAGTCCTGCTGGGTAAAGGCTGGGGCTGTGACCCAGGATGTGGCCTCCAGCAGAGCAGCTCCCCAGTGAGACGAACTGGGATTGACCAAGAGGCCAATCCTGCATCCCAAACACCCCAAATGTGTGGGGTACCCAGATCCCAAGGCCTTTGGTGGACTCACTCCACATCTCCCAGTAGCCAGGGAACCACAAAGCAAGGGCAGCTCCCCAGCCAGGGGGTTGCCATGATCTCCTGCCACATTTCCTCTAAAAAAACCAACAACCAGCCCTCTTTTTTTTCCTCCATCCTCCCCGTCTGCATCTTAATCACCCTCAACAAACGCCCAGTTTCTTCCAAGACGGCTGGAAGGCTGCCCAGAACCTCTACCCCTTCATTGAGAAGCTGGCTGTGTCCCTCCACGCGGTGAGTCCCCCACGCTGCCCTCCGTGTCCCGTGGGATGCCAACCCCCCCCCGTCCCCGTGCCAGTCCCTGAGAACGCCCCTGCTCAGCACAGCAGTGGTGGCAGCTCCTCCCTTTCCAGCTCCACCAGGCACAGGAGGAGGAGGTGAAGCAGCTCACGCAGACCCGCGATTCCCTGCGCAGCATCCTGCAGCTGGAAAACAAGGAGGTGGGACCCCCGGGATGGGCATGGGAGGGCTGGGAAGGAGCATTGGGAGGGTGCTGGGTACCCTGGGGTTAGGATGGGGATGGGGACAAGCCAGGGAGCAAAGGAGACATCCGTGAGAGCAGAGCAGGAGAACTGGGAGATGTTTGGAAGCTGAGAGGGCAGGGGGGGCTCTGCCATCCTGCTGGGCGCTGCACCCACGTAAGGATGAGGCCACTTGGAGCAGCCACTCCTGCACCTCTCACTTGGCTTTTTAACTGCCTTTTTTTTCCAGGAAAACCTGAGCAGGAAGAACTCTGGCAGTGGTTACAGCATCCACCAGCACCAGGGGAACAAGCAGTACGGCACGGAGAAGTCGGGATTCCTGTACAAGAAGAGCGATGGGTGAGGATGAGCGTTATCCCAGAGAGCTCCCAACTCTATGCCGGTGTTGTTGATGCTCATGGGAGGCCCCAGAGGTGGGATCCCACAGCCCATAGCTCAGCAGGACACTCTGTGCTCTGTGAGTTACAGGAAGCACAGCCCCACAGGACGGTGCTGCCATGGGAGGTTTGGGATGCGGATGTGGGCGATCGGGGCTGTGAAATCCTCACTCTTCCTCTTCCTCCTCCTCAGGATCCGCAAAGTGTGGCAGAAGAGGAAGTGTGGTGTGAAATACGGCTGCCTGACCATTTCCCACAGCACGGTGAGGAGCAGGGGGGGTGCTGCAGCCCCGACCCTTCTTTGTGCACCCTTGGAGCCTTGGTGTCCGTTGCCCGTTGGACTTCAGATCCCTTTCTTTCAGGTTTAGTTTTGCCCAAACTGGTCTCAAATCTGCCTGGCTTAGAATTTAGCAAAAGGTGGGACTGGAAAGTCTAAAGGGCATCCCCCCCTGTCTGATAGGGGTCCGTGGGAGGGAAAGGGGGGATTGGTTGGGGCAGCGAGTTGGGCCATGACGGTCCAGACAAGCCCAAAGGGGCTGGGGTGGGTTGGGAGGGAGGTGCTTCCCCCTGGTGTTGGAGGCTGGAAACGGCAGCAGGGACAGAGGAGGTGGGTCAGGCACATCTCAGAGCCCTGTCCCCCTGCAGAGGGACCCTGTTCCCCTGCAAAAGGTCAGACAGACTCGCCTGGTTATCCCAAGAGGGGCTGTCCGTGCTGATGGTTGTCCCCCCACAGTTGCCGTCAGAGATGGCGGTGCCCAGTTTCTCGGTGATGCCCATCCCACCCCCTCCCAGTCCTTTAACCCCTGTCCATCCTCTCACCCTGCAGATTAACCGTCCCCCTGTCAAGCTGAACCTCCTCACCTGCCAGGTGCGGCCCCACGCTGAGGAGAAGAAATGCTTCGACCTGGTGACACGTGAGTGCCCAGGGCAGGGTGCCACGGCTGGGGGGCATGTTTGACCCTGAGACAGAGGCTCTGGTGGGAGCTCTCCCTTTTTGGAGTGGGTTTTCCCTCTGAAAACCCTTTTAACCTGGCTCTGTGTGCCTCCCTGGATGACTTCACAGAGGAAGGACCAATCTCTCCGAGATCAAGAAAGCTCAGGCAAAGAGAGGTTGTGACAGGGTTCAGGTGATAGGAGAGTGATGTGGAGTGATTTAGTTTCTAATTAAGCAGCTCCCGTGGAGAGATTTTAGCTGATTCTTGCTGTCCTGGGCATCTCTGAATCATAGAATGACAGAATCCCAGAATAGTTTGGGTTGGAAAGGGCCTTAAAGCCCATCTTGTTCCACCCTGTGCCATGGGCAGGGACACCTTCCACTATCCCAGCTTGCTCCGAGCCCAGTCCAACCTGGCCCTGAACAGTTCCAAGGATGGGGCAGCCACAATTACTCCCCTTTCACCTCTCTCCCTATCCCTGCAGACAACAGGACGTATCACTTCCAAGCGGAGGACGAGCAGGAGTGCGTCGTGTAAGTGCCACAGCCCATCCCCGCTCCTTGAGGCGCCAGATCCTGCTCTGCCTTTCCCATCCTCCTCCTCCTTCTCCTCCTGCCTCCCGCCCAGGTGGGTCTCAGTGCTGCAGAACAGCAAGGACGAAGCCCTGAGCAACGCCTTCAAGGGGGATGTGGGCAGCGGGGCAGCGGCGGGCGCCGGGGCGGACGGCGGCGTCCAGGAGCTCACCAGGCTGGTCATCAGCGAGGTGAAGAACATGCCAGGGAACAAACAGTGCTGTGACTGCGGGGCCCCGGGTACGTCAGGGTGTCCCCCCCACCCCGGGTGTGGGTGTGGTACCCGGGGGGTACATCCTGTGTGATGCTGAGCCCCCTCTGCTGCTCCCGCCGCAGACCCCACGTGGCTCTCCACCAACCTGGGCATCCTGACCTGCATCGAGTGCTCCGGCATCCATCGGGAGCTGGGTGTGCATTATTCCCGCATCCAGTCCCTCACCCTGGATGTCCTCAGCACCTCTGAGCTGCTGGTAAGCTGCTCCCTGAGCCTGGAGCTCTCATGACTGCTGGGAATCACCCAGACCTTCTGGGATGCAGAGTTTATTCCTCCTCCTCCGTCCCCAGTTTGCTTCAGGGCTCGCAAACTTCCCCAGTGTGGTGGTTTGGGCAAGGTGAGGGGGTTTTACAAACCTATTTCCTAAGGAGGAGGATGCTGAAACTGCTCCCTCCTAAACCAGACTTCCTTTGCATCATCCTAGAGATGCTGCTCTAGAAGAGTCCTGGGTGGATCCAGTGGATTCCTTCCCTCCAGAGTGGGATCTGGCTGGGGCAGGGGGAGTGTGGTCAGGAGGGCTTTTCTCCCCCCATCCCTCTCTCTCTGTAGCTGGCTGTCAGCATTGGGAACACCCGTTTCAACGAGATCATGGAGGCCACGCTGCCCACGCAGGACTGTCCCAAGCCCTCAGCTGGCAGTGATATGTGAGTTGGGTGCAGGATGTGGGCTCAGGGTGGACTGGGAGGAGGAGGAGGAAGAGGAGGAGGAATAGGAGTGCATGGTGTGTAGTCTGCCCTTGCTTCTGTGCCCATCAGCTCTGAGAAAGCCCAGGGATGTCAGAAAGGAGGATCCTGGTATAATCACATGGATTCTGGTGGGGGATTCTGCACCTCTTTGGAGGTTTCCCCTTGATCCCAGGGCTTCAGGAGAAGGGAGGAGCTCAGGGTGTCCCTGGCTGTGGTGGGAACTGGAGAGTTCTGCTCTCCATGCCCACCCAAGCCCCCCTTCCCCCAGGGCTGCGCGCAAGGAATACATCGTGGCCAAGTACATGGAGCGTCGCTACGTCCAGAAAAGCAGCCGGGATGATCCCCACCGCCTCTGGGAAGCCATTCGTGCCCGGGACCTTCTGGCCCTGCTCCAGGTCTTTGCTGAGGGCCATGATCTGGCCAAGCCCCTGGCCAGCCCCGAGGGCCAGGTGAGTCCCACACCTGGCAGCGCGGATGGATTTTCCCCCTCTGGGTGCCTGTGCTTGGGGCTTTTCTTGGGCTTTGCGTGGAGATGTGCCCTTGGCGAGATGAGCACCCCTCAGGTCCAGCTTTCCTCTCTCCTTCAAGCTGTGGGAGATGAGAGCATCCTTGGGTCCAGCTCCCCTCTCCCCTCCCTCCTGGGGGAGATGGGCACCCTGAGGCTCATCTCTCCCCCCTCCCCTCGTGGCAGGATGCGGGAGAGCTGGCGCTGCACATGGCCGTGCGCCACGCCGACAGATCCTCCCTGCCCTTGGTGGACTTCATCATCCAGAACGGGTGCGTCCCCAAGAGCTCCCGGTGCCCCCTGCCCTTTCCCGCACGGGAGGAGCGTGCGGGAGGCCTGTGTGCTGTCAGGCTTTGACTCTCCTGCCCGTGGCCCTGCGCAGGGGGACGCTGGACCGGGTGACGCAGGACGGGAACACGGCCCTGCACTACAGCGCGCTCTACAACCAGCCCAACTGCCTCAAGCTGCTCCTGAAGGGCAAAGCCGCCTTCACCACAGGTACGGGGCTGGGAATGGGGGGTCTGGGGGTCTCTGGTGAGAGGGCACGGCTGTAACCTGGATCTGTGCACCTTTTGTCCCTCGGGCAGTGAACGCGGCGGGTGAGACGGCTCTGGACGTGGCGAGGAGGCTGAAGCACAGCGAGTGTGAAGAGCTGGTAGGTGGGATGGAGGGATGGGGGGAGATGCTCAGGATGGGGAGAGGGGACTAACGCACCCAGGGAAGGATGGCATGGAGGTGGGGGGCTGCTGGGGCCTGTCCCCTCTCTGCCAAGACCCCTCTGATTTGCCCCATTCTGAGATCCTCCTGACCTGTCCCGTCCATCTGGCAGCTGGAGCAGGCGCAGGCAGGGAAGCTCTCCCTGCAGATCCACGTGGATTACGACTGGGAGCCACCCTCAGAGTTCCCTTACGACAGTGAGGACGAGCTGGAGGAGAAGGTACCTCTGGGAGGGGACAGCACATCCTGTGACGGAGATCCCACATCCCCAGTGAGAGGGGCTGTGGGATGTCAAACCCTTTTGTGGGGCTGGTGGCCGTGGGGCATCCTTGGACCCACGTGCCTGCCCCCAGGTGAGCCCCCTCCAGCGCTCCTTCAAGGGCACGTCCCCGCTGGCCGCCAGCCCCCCGCCCGCCTGCCCCCAGACCCGCTGGAGCTGCGTGGGGGGGATGGACATCACCAACAAGACCTACGAGAGCATCCTGGTGGCCTCCCGCCCCGCGCCCCGCCGGGCCCACAGCGAGGAGATCCCCCCGCCGCTGCCCCTCAAAAACCCCACGCGGGGCGGCTCCCGCCCCAAACCCGGCCACAGCCCCACCGGTGAGTTGGGGTGGGCAGGGGGTCACCCGTGGGGGGGTTCTCCTTTCAGCAGGGCACCAATTCACTGTCCCCATTGTGTGTGTGTGTGTCCCCAGAGCGCCCCGAGCTGCCCCGGCAGGCGTCGGAGCCGCACTTCTCCGGGCCGGCGGAGGCTCCAGCGCCGCGCAGCCTCCCCTCTGCCAGCAGCACCGGTGCCCTGGATGGCACCCCTGGCCCCCCGGCCCCTGGCAGCCGCAGCCCCACTGAGAGCCGGCGGGCAGCCTACTGGGAGACCCGCTCCGAGAGCGACACCAGCAGCACCCGGAGGGGGCCAGAGCTGAGCCCCCCGCCCGGGCAGCCCCTGCCGGGCAGCACAGCCCCCGACATCCCCCCCGTCAAGTTTGGGTAGGGACCCCCCTCCACCACCACCTCCAGGGTTGGGGGTGCACTGGGTGTTGGGGGGGCCATTGTGTGGTGATGGAGTCTCAGTTTCGATTGTCCCTGTGGAGCGAAGGGGTCCCCACCCCCTGGAGACCCCAGAGGAGTCGATGCTGCCGCTGGGACGCAGGATGGGATAAGGGCAGCCCATGGGGGTGATGGGTTGTCCCTAGAAAAGGTGATGCAGATTGTTTGGGGGTGACCCCCCCCCGCAAATTATATTTTATATAATATATAATAATACTTATATATTATATAAAATACTATAATTTTTTTTCTGTTTTGGGAAAAAGTGGTGGGATGGGCTGGTTTGAGGGAGTTTGGGCGCTGGGGTCCCTCTCCATCAGCATCCAGGGGGATGTGCATAGGACCCTGCTGCCTTGGGTCCCATGGGGGAGCCCTGACCCTACTGAGACCTCACAGGGAGGAGGACAGGGAGGGGGAAGGCACCAGGAGGGAGGGGGTGACACTGTCCCCGCTGTCCCCCACAGCTCCGAGAGCACCCGCTCGTACCGGCGCATCGGCGGCGGGGTGGGCAAAGCGGGGCCGGCCGTGTCCCCCCAGAGCCCTGGTGGCCCCGAGGACCCCGCTCTCAGCAAGGTGCCCCCCGTGCCCATGCCCAGGAGATTTGCTCCGGTAGGTGCCACGACTTGGGGGCGTGTCACCCTCTGCATCCCAAAGCATCCCTGCTCTCCTTATCCTGGGGCAGCAGAGGGAAGGATCAGGGGTGTCACATCCCTGCACCCCTGTTGGGAGTGACCTTTGGGGGGTCTGTCACCCCCTTTCCACCCTGTTTCAGGCCAAGGGGAGGCAGAAGCGGGTGAAGGCGGTGGCTGACTGCAAGGGGGACAAGGCCCGGGAGCTGACCTTCTCCAAGGGGGAGGTGATCGTGGTGACACGGGAAGAGGACGAACAGAGCTGGGTGAGTGTCACTGTGGCACAGGTGCCGGGATCCCGATCCTGGTCTTTGCATCTCTAAATTCCCCTGGGAATTGGGATATCAGCCCCAAAGCTTCTCCCATGCCTGAGATGGGACTCCAACCCCCTTGACCCCATCTCTGCACCCCCAGGTCGGCTTCATTGAGGGCGACGGCTCCCGCACCGGAGTCTTCCCCGCCAGCTTCGTCCACCTCTTGCAAGACTGACCGGGCAGTTTGTCACTGTCCCCTCGGCCAGGACCAGAGGCAGCTCCCTGCTGGGGGCTCAGCAGAGCCAGACCACGAGGGACATGTGCCCAGGACCCTGGCGTGAGACCACTGCCCTCCAGGGGTGCTCAGAGACCACCCGTTGGGAAATCCGTCCACGGAAGGCAGCGCTGAGGAGCTGAGGGGCAGAGAACGGACACGCTTGCTGCACTGGTGGGCTGAGGTTTCTGTGCCAGCCCCTGCTGCTGCTGCTCTCCCGTCCTTCCTGCGGGCTCTGCTCATCCCCAGGGATTTCTTCTCCCTTTCTCTGCAACGACGTGGGGATGGGGGAGCTCCACCCTCTGCCAAGTAGTCATGGAGGCCCCTCCCCAGCCTGGGGGGAGCAGGGCTGGGGGACAGCTCTTTTCCCCTCAGCCTCCTTTCTGTACCCCAACTGTGAAGCCTTTGGGCTGGGCAAGAAGTAGGAGAGGGCTTTTGCCCTCACCTGGCCGGGCTGGAGGGTCTCCACCCCAGACTTGGGAGCTGCCTGGGCTGGTGGGGCTTGGGGATGCTCCAAAGCTTCCCCAAAACTCGTAGTGAAATGCCACTCCCTGATTTTGGGGGGGTCGGAGTTGAGGTGGCACCACAGAGCCCCTGCCCCATGTCCCTCACCTGGGGTGGGTGCTGGATCACCGCCTCAGCCCTGGGGGCCTCTCCAAGGGGGTTCTTGCATTATTTTTCTGGGACCAACATCCCCTTGTGCCAGTGTCCCTTGGGACCCACCTGCCTCTGTACCCCCCCCAATTTACCCTCTCCCCCTTCTTATTTCTGTGTCAAATGTTTCATCTCAAAAAAAAAACCCAGCCTTTTTTTTTTTTTTAATGTTTTCTGTCTCTGGTTTCTAATAAACCATCGTTTTTGTAAGGACCTGGTGCTTGGGGGGAGAGTGGGCTCGGCAGGGCTGTGCTGGGCATCAAAACCTGCAGGAGGAGCTGGGGTGTCATTTGTTGTCACAGAATCGTGGAATGCTTTGTTTTGGAGGGGACTTTAAGGATCATCTCCTTCCACCCCCTGGGTCACCTTCCCCTAGACCCGGTTGCTCCAAGCCCCGTCCCACCTGACCTTGAACACTTCCAGGGGTGTGGTGTTCTCAGTGTTGGAATATTCTAATGTGCGGAATATTCCAATGCGTTGGGATATTCCAACATATAAGAATTCCACAAATATTGGACTATTCCAACACATGGAGTATAAACACACACACACACACACACACAGAGGCATCTTGCTGCCGCAGGACACCAACTCCGGGAAGAGCAAGAGTTTGCCACGCACCACGTTCCCTCCCCCCGTGGCCCTCGGGATTCCCTGGCTGAGCCATCCCGGTGCCAAAGCCCCATCCCTGTCCCCCGTGCCCCCCAGCTCCGGCACAGCAGCTCGTCCCGGTGCGCCCCGACTCGCGCCTCCCCCCGCTCCTGCAATCGTGGCTCCCGGCTATATTTAGCCCTCCCCCGTGCTATTTCGCCTTCCTGGCAGGAGTTTATAACTGGCCGGGACGGCCCCACCTCCTTTCTGCTTTCTCTCCCTTTCCTTCCCTTCCCTTTCCCCCTTTTTCCCCCTTCTTTGCTCCCTCCCACCCGCCTGACCGGGAGACCCCCCCGACCCTCCCATGCTGGCAGTGCCCGGCTGTGCCCGTGGCCACCGTCCTGCCCCGCGGGCCACCAGAGCCCGGCGAGCCCCGAGCCCCCGGAATGGGGCCCGCTGAGGAGCTGGTCCGGATTGCCAAGAAACTGGATAAGATGGTGGCGAGGAAGAGCACGGTAAGGTGGCCGAGCCCCCCGGGGTGCGCGTGTGCGTGTTTACACACGTGTGCGCGGACACACGTGTGCATGTACACACGTGCGCGCTTACACGCGTGCATTGTTTATGTGCGTGTTTGGACGTGGCGGCGTGGACTGGGGAAGGGAGGGGTGGTGTGTACCCTTCGCCCCCCTTGCTGTTCGCCCTGCAGGGGCTGAGCGGGTTTAGGGCGTGCTGAGCCCCCACAGGTGCCACCAGGGGTTCTGCCTGTGCCACCCCACCCGGCCTCGGGACACTGGAGACAGCACCCGCACGGGGGGTAATTTTGCCTCCAGTTTGAGGCTCTCCTGCGCCCCATTGCTCCCAGGCAGCGGGATTTGGGGGGCAGGAGGGGGTCTGTGCATGGGTGGCAGCTCCGGGTGCCCCTCAGCAGTGCCGGACTGCGGGTGACAGGTGTTTGGCCACCGGCCCGGCCACCAACACGCGATCGGGGCTCGGATCGCAGCAAGGGAAAACTCCGGGATGGGGGACACAGCCCCCCCCGCCCCCCCCCGCCCTGCCCTGCCTGTTGCAAAAGGAGGGGAGGGGGCTGAGCGCTGGCTCCCGGCTGGTGTCGGTGGTGCCAGGGGGAGCCGGGATCCAGCCTTGCCACCCTTGTGCCCGGTGAGGATCCATCCGGGGATCCTGGTGAGCCGGTTATGTGTGCTGAGCCCGGCCCTCGGGGTTAATGTTTGACTGTTTCCAGCGGCCTTTGCCCCGACAAGGTGCAGGCTCCTTGGGGAGGGGGGTCAGCTCACCCGTCCCCCCCGGATCTGGTGGCTTTTTGGGTGCCAGTGCTTGGTACCAAAGCATATCCCGTGGGAGCCACTCAGGCTCTGTGTCCCGCTGGGAATCACCCCCGGGGCCAAGGGGCTGGGGTGCTCCACACCCCTCCTGCTGCACTTTGGGGTGGGACAGAGCCAGGGTCCGACCACAGCGTGGAGTCGTTCCTGCACCCACCATACCTGGAGGGGGGCCTAATCCAGCCCCCGTGGTGGGGGTCCATGGAGCTGGATCCCTGTGGGGGGGATAAGGGCTCTAAAAATACTGAGGAGAAGGAGGAGGAGGACTCCATGTCCAACTATCTTTAGCCCAGGAGACACTGCAGGGGATCAGGATGAAATCCCGGGGTGGGTGTGTCCCACCCCTAAGTGGGGAGACCGGGGGGTCCCCCAGCTGTCCCCAGCTCCCAGCAGCCCTGCGTTTCCTTGAGCATGGGTTTTCTCAGGTGTTAAACTCCTGCTCCCCAGCTGGAGACATG
Source organism: Pseudotriccus pelzelni (assembly GCA_035584735.1). Lineage (NCBI taxonomy): Eukaryota > Metazoa > Chordata > Aves > Passeriformes > Tyrannidae > Pseudotriccus > Pseudotriccus pelzelni. The sequence goes on along the minus strand of JAWMRA010000058.1, from coordinate 6,157,326 downwards.
ATCTGGTACTGGGATGGCCCAGCAGGATTTGGGTGTGGGATTTTTCTGTGGTGAGTTGACACAGAGGGTCAGGTGTTCCCAGGGAGCAGCCCAGGGCTGCTTTGGGTCCCCTTGGGATGCTTTCCCTGGTGCTGCTCGGTGCTGGCGAGACAAAAGGGGGGACATGCAGCCCCCCCATTCCATTTATCTCCAGCTCCTCAAGGGCCCCCCGTGCCTTCTCCCTGCTCTAGGAAGGCGCGCTGGATCTGCTCAAATCCCTCACCGGCTACACCATGACCATCCAGCTGCTCCAGGTGAGGGGGGGTGGTTGGGGGCCCCCCATGGGGTGGCTGATCCTGGGCTCCCCCTCCCTGTGCCAGCCAGCACATCCTTAAGGATGTGTCCCTGCTGCGTGTCCCCAGACCACGCGGATCGGCGTGGCCGTGAACTCGGTGAGGAAGCACTGCTCGGATGAAGAGGTGGTGGCCTCGGCCAAAATCCTCATCAAGAACTGGAAGCGGCTTCTGGGTGAGCAATGGTGGGGGAGGAAGGAACCCCTCCAAAGCCTCAACCCTCCCTGGGCCATCCCCAAACCCCAAACCCCAGGGAGGCTGCACTGGGATCGACCCCAGCCCGTGCAGGCTCCCATAACCTGTAACCCGGCCCTCTCAGGCAATTAATGGACTTGGGTTTTCCAAGGACTTCCCAGGTGCCCTATGCTGGTTTGGGCTGTGGCTGTGACATCCAAATCCTTCCCCCCAGAGTCCACCACCCCAAAGAAGGAGAAGGACGTGGATGGGAAGAAGGAGAAGGACACAGATGGGGACAAGGAGAAGAAGAAGGGGCTGGATGTTTCCAGCTGCACCAATGAAGGGGTGAAGCCCCCCAAGAACCCGGCTGAGAAGCACAAGGAGAAGCACAAGGAGAGGTGGGGGCTCCTGCCCACACTTGGGGGGCACCAGGGGTTGATATATGACCACCCTCTGTTTAGTGCTTAAGAGTTTATCCATCTCTGCCTGCCCACGGACGCCAGCACCTCTGGAGATGGAAGGGCAGCAGAAGCAGCACCAGGGTGGCTTTTGGAGGATGGATAACTGGGAATTTTTCATTTTCCTTTCTCTAGAGCTAATTATTCCTTGGATGAGGGCTGTTTGGATGGTGCTCATCTGACCCTGTCCCGCTCTCTCTGTCCCTAGGAAGCCCAGCAAATCCAGCTCTCATGCTGCCACCACCCAGGGCCACTCTGCCAACTCCAACCCCGAGAGGTACCTGCTGAAGGATGCTCTGAGCTCCCACTGGGCTCTGCTGGGCACTGCCAGGCCAGGGGAGGCTTTGTTGGCAGCCTGGGGGTTGTGGGGCTCAAGGCTGACCCAGATGGGGATGGGGTGTGCAGGGGGGCAGGATCTGGCTCACAGGATGCCGGGAGATGCTGGGGCTGGGCTTGCTGAGAGCATCTCTCCCTTCCTTTGGGCTTCCATGGTGAAGACAGTCCAGTGACGGCCGGAGCCCCACTGCGTCCTCCAAGAAGTCACGTCTGGATGGCAAGAAAGAGAGGTGGGTGCTGGGCTGGGCGGGGGTGGGATGGGGGAGGTTGGACCCCAGCCCCTTGTTGGGCTGTGGCTGGGGGTCTGGACCCACTGCCTGTTCCCTGTCACTGCCCTCTGACCTGGGGCTCGTCCTGACAGGAGAGACTCTGCTGACTCCAGGTCCTCCACCACCTCTGCCGCCTCCTCCTCTTCCTCCCCACAGAAGAGGCTCTCGGGGGAGAGGTAAGGGGGGGACGTGCCAGGGTAGCCTGGGGATGCTTTGGGGGTCCCCTTTGGGGATGCCTTGACCATGGGAGCCCCATCCTGGGTGGGCAGAGATGGCTGGGAGCCCTGATCCTGCCATGGGCCCTGGGACATTCCCTGGCAGGAGCAAATCCTCCCCTGGGGAGATTCCTGTTGGCTTCTGAGCGCTCACGTTGATGTGCTGGTGCCTGAGATCCTGCCACCATTCCCTGCCTCCTGTCCTGCCTGCCCCATGCCTGATGTCATCCCACTGTCCCCTCTCCCCCAGGAGAGCCTCTGTGGGCTCCAGCCCCTCTCCAGCTCCCACAGGCTCCCGGAGAAACTCCAGTGACAGCAAGGAGGAAAGGTAGGAGAGACCCACCCTGCTGCCACAGGATGCTGGCAGGTCCCTGGGGCTGTGCCAGGACCCCACCCCTTGCCTGTCCCCCTGGTGTGTGCCCCACAGAGCCAACAGCAGCAAGGCCAAAGCGGAGGCACCCCGGACCCCCACCAGCCCCTCCTTCTCTCCCAGCCCCTGTTTCCTGGCCCCCTGTTACCTCACAGGGGATTCCGTGCGGGACAAGTGCATCGAGATGCTGACGGCTGCACTCCGTATGGATGGTGAGCGGGTCTGGGGGGGCTGCACCCCAGCCTGGGCTGTTTCTACTGTGGGACAGCCCCAAAATGAAAGAAAAGGAGATTGGTAGGGGTGGTGGGGATAGGTCTTTGTACAGTTCAAGGGGGGTAAAAATAGGTATTTTGGAGATGGAGTGTCTGGGATAAGTACAGGGGGAGAGGCGAAATTTTATTTGGGGGATACAGTGAGACTTGAATGGTCTCACACCTGAAAGTCACCCCTTGACCTCTGTCCTTTAGATGACTACAAGGAGTTCGGTGTCAACTGTGAGAAGATGGCATCGGAGATTGAAGACCATATCCTTTGGGGAGGGTGGGGGTCTCCGGGCACTGTCTGCTGGGCAGGGGCACACGTGGGCTCGAGAGTGGTGGTGGGGACAGGACAGAGGGTGGCAGGGACAAGGACGGAGTGTGACAGGCTCTGCTGTGCTCGTTGCCTGCAGAGGGAGCCCAGACCATGGTTAGGGGATGCTGAGGCTGATGTTGATGCTGAGGCTGATGTTGATGTTGAGGCTGATGCTGATGCTGAGCAGAGCATCCCCTGAGCACCTGCCTTAGTCCAGGGGTCTGTGTGTCCCCCCCTCAAACCGCTCTGCTCATGGACCTGCCTTCATCCCTGGGGAAACAAACCCAAACCCAACCAAGGCCTTTTCCTTGAGCCTGCTGTGGCTGCCCATGTGCCCAGGCTGGCAGGGATGGAGCCACCTCCACCCACGCCCAGTTCAGGACTTGGGGGTCTCTTGGCAGCCCCCCAAGATGGAAATCAGCCCCAAGGTGGTTCCCCCTCCTGGGTATGGTTTGATTTATGGTGCATCCCAAGGTCTGTGCCGGCTCAGCCCACCTGCCCACATCCATGGGCATTCTGGCCATCCAGGGAGGAAGGTACAGGCTGAGCCCTCTGCAGCATGAACTTGTCACAGCACAGGGCTTGGTGACAGCACCTGAGCCCCACAGCCCTGCCTGGGTGCCAGACACTCCAAGACAATGCAGAGCTGTTTTCCTCCGAGAGCTGTGCTTCACCATCCTAAACACAAGAATGGGGACACTCAGGGAGCGAATTCCCATTGAAATCTGCCACCTGCACACGGGCACCGACCCTGGTGACATCCAGCAGCCCCCTTGATTCCTTGACAGACCCCACATATCTTCCAGGAGCTGAAGAGCACGGACATGAAGTATCGCAACCGGGTGCGGAGCAGGATCAGCAACCTGAAGGACCCCAAGAACCCCGGGCTGAGGAGGAACGTGCTGGGAGGGGCCATCGAGCCCGCCCTCATCGCCCGCATGACCGCCGAGGTGGGCACGGGGTGGGGGGCACGGGGCAGGCCCATGGGTCACATCCATCCTTCGTGGGTCACATCCATCCTTCATGGGTCACATCCATCCTTCGTGGGTCACATCCATCCTTTGTGGGTCACATCCATCCTTCCTCCACGGCGGACGGACTTGGATTGGTGATGCCCACACTGGGCTTGTCCCAACACCTCCCTGTCTCATCCCGCTGTTGGCTGGGCCACGGGGAGCAACAGGCACAGAGAGAAAGTGGGGGCACTGCCCCTCAGACCCCTGCACCCCATCCCAGCCCGTCACAGAGCTGGCTGTGGGATGTCACACGGGCAGGAGTCGTCCTGCAGGGTCGCCATTCATCCTCCTCAACTGGAGTCACAAATCAGGCTCCTGGGAAGCCCAGTTTCCCCTGCAGGGAGTTTGGGATTGAGCATGGGGTGATTTTTCTGTCGGGGCGGGTCTGATCCCTCCCAAAAGCACAGAGAGGAGGATCAGTCCTGGTCCGGGAGAGGACAGGGAGGGTGCTGGACCACGGCACGTGGCCGTGAGCAGAGCTGTGGCCACGCTGACCCCGGGGCCGATGCTGGTGGCAGGAGATGGCCAGCGACGAGCTGAAGCAGCTGCGCAATGCCATGACCCAGGAGGCCATCCGGGAGCACCAGATGGCCAAGACGGGCGGCACCGTCACCGACCTCTTCCAGTGCGGCAAGTGCAAGAAGAAGAACTGCACCTACAACCAGGTCAGCCCTGGTCCCCAGGGGACCCCAGGGGGTCTCTCCTGACCCGATCCGCACCAGAGGGGTGTCTCCTGAGTTGACCCCCTGCTCCACCCCAGGTGCAGACGCGCAGCGCCGACGAGCCCATGACGACATTCGTGCTGTGCAACGAGTGTGGGAACCGCTGGAAGGTCAGTGGCCAGCTGGGGGGGGGTGGCTCACCAACCCTTTCCTAGCCCCCCAAAATGCTGCTGGAGGCGGGGCTGGGTGAGGGCTCACCGCCTGCCCTGTGCTCTGCCTCTCCTGCAGTTCTGCTGATGGTGCCGTCGACGGGGCTGGAGGGAACGCGGAGCGAGATGAGATGCTGTGATGGCCATCACATGTGGGGAGGAGGGTGACAGGGTGGCACCAGTCCCTGCACCCTGGCTCCCTCTTTCCTTGCACTGGGCTCCCTCAAACATCCCAGGCAGCCAGGCTCCAGCAAAGTCTGTTTTGCTTGAGGAGGTCCCAGTGAATTCAGTGGTTCTTCCCTGTAGATCCCTGCCCTTTGCTCGGGTTGAGCTGGGATCCCGCTGGGAACAGACTCATCCCCGGAAAGGGAGATTAGTGTGACCTGGGCAGCGTGCCCTTCCCTGTGGGAAACCTGGACTTGGGTGATTTGGGGGCAGGAGGAATATCATCCCATGGATGTGGGGCTGTGCCCGGGGGTGGGGATGGGAGTGGGTCAGGTTCTAACCCAAACACTTTCTTCCTGCCCTAAACACTCAGAGGGAGGACATGGAGGGGACAGGGTGGTTGCAGGGTGTGTGGATGCTGTTGGGATGCCACCGTGTCCCTCTGTTCTGAAACACAAGGACAATCCATCCTGGCTTGAGGGCACTGTGTCCCAGGAAAGAAGGAGGGATGGTGGGGAGAGGAGTGAGGAAAAACCCTCCAGCCAAAGCAATAAAGGTGTGAACTGTCTCTGAGGCACAGACTCTTGTGTGTGGGAGGGGGGTCTGGGACCTCTGCCTCAGCTTGTACCCCCCCAGCTGGAGCCATGTGGTCCTCTGAGAGCCCCCACCCAGCTCCAACACACCCCCTGCACCCACCAGCCCCCAGCTTAGGATGTAACTATGGCTTGGTGCTCATCCATCACCTGCCTGGTGATCAAAAACCTTTATTTAATTAAGGCTGGAGCAGCTCCCTGGCTGGGTCTGGATGCTGTGGGCTGTCTCATGGTAGGGCAGAACCTCCACTGACAGCCAGGAGGGTTTTCCAGGGAAAGGGCACCAGAGACCAGCTGAGACACGTCCTTCTGGCTACAGGAAGTTTGAGACAGAGCCTGATGGCACCGAGCCCGTCCCTTGTCACCACCAGCCTCTTCCAGTGGCAGTGAGATGTGACAGGGACACAGGAAGGTCACAGTGACCACAGGTGGCCACAGAGGAGGAGGAGGGTGGTGCTCCCTGGCTATGTGAGCTCATGTGCGGGAGTGCAGGAGGAGGGTGGAGCTGTTAATTAACCCATCATTAATATTTTAATCTTGGGCTGAGGTGTGAATTTTTCCCCGGGCAGAGCCCATGGCTGTTTGCACCCAGAGCTGGGTGCTAAACCCTCCATGTTTGGGGGTCCAGGCCACCCCTGAGCCCCCCCAGAGAGCTCTCTGGGCTGCAGTGCTCGTTAGCACGCCAAAGTCATTAATAAGCCTCCAAGGCAATTATTTACGCTTGCAGAGTGCGTGTGGCTGCAATTAAGGAGTGTAGTGGGTCGTGGGGTATGAATAAAACATCAAGTGTGACCTTGAGCTGGGTGGGGGGAGCTCAGGAGGGGCAGTTCCAGGGCTCCCGGCTGTCCCCAGGGTGCCACGGGGCGTGTTTGGGACAAGGCTGAAACGGGGGGATTTGGACCTGGATTTTTTTGGAGTCCAGTCCAATAAAGGCATTTGAGCAATACCAGAGGGAGCCTGGCCCCAGGCACGTTGTAAGGGAGCTCCTGGCATCCCTCTGTGTCCTTCTGTCCCCAGGGAAATGTCACCCTGTGGCCCCTCCCCAGGTCCCCCGGGGAAATCCCAGAGGAGGAAAGGGAGCAGGAAAGGCAAACTGGAGATCTGGGCACGGCCACCCATGCAAGGGTGCCCCAGATCCCAGGGAGGGTTTTCCTGCCTGCCTGAGGCTGGAGGAACTCGTGGTCCTGAGCGGCTCTTCTGCCTCTGGAGGGATGCAGGATGTGTCCCCCTGTGGCACAGCAGGGGGGTGGCACTGGAACAGGGGGCAGTGAGGGGCCCTCTGGCATCCTGCTGTTTCCAGGGGTTGAAACAGGCTCGGGGTGGCTCTTGGGGACAGTTCCCAGCACTGACCCACTCCATGAGGAGACCACAAACGTGTGTGTGTGTGTGTGTTACAAAACCCCAGTTCCCTGATTTCCAGCCCCCAAACCGGGATGACTGAGCCCCCCAGGAGATCCTGCCGTCCATCCCCAGCCCTCAGCCCCGTAAGGGAAGAGGAGCAGGGAGGATCGCTGTCCTGCCAGCGCTCAGCCGGGAGCTCTCTTGAACTCTGGTGAATTGGGCACTCCAGTTCTCGTTTCTCATCGGCTCTGGAGCCACGGCTGCTGCACCTAATGCTGGTCCCCCCCTCCTCCTGCACAGCCCTGCAGGCAGGAGGCTCAGACAAGAGCCCTCAGGAGCTCGGGGGCTCTGTCACAGCCCTGGCCCCACCCGCAGCTGGTCGTGACCGTGCATTGATGGAGAGGCTCCTACAGTCCCTGCCAGGGCTTGATTTGCCCCCCTGGAGCTTCCAGGTTTAGATGCTTCAAAGTTTCAGCAGAAGCTGGTGCCTCTCCCTGCCTGCCCCTGCATGAGTTGGGCATCAGTTTGGTTGGAAAAGACCTCCAAGACGACAGAGTCCAACCGTTCCCCCAGCGCTGCCCACCACTAACCACGTCCCCAAGTGTCACATCCACGGGTCTTTTAAATCCCTCCAGGAATGATGACTCAAATGAGACTCTCAGTCCTCCGTCTGATGGAGGTTTTGTATTCAACCTCCAAGCTGCAGCACTTCAAACAACCCCACGGTGTGTCCCACCCCAGCCAGGTCCCCCATGAGGGGACAGCCACCACCGGTGCCGCCAGACCACATCCCTTCCCCGTGGACTGCCCTGAGCCACCCCAAGGACACTCTGTCCCACAGAATGCAGCACATGGTCACCTCAGCATCCGTGTTTTGCTTTGCAGTCCCATCTTGCCCAGGGATCACCCCCCTCCCCCGTGCTCCAGCCTCCCCGGCTCGCCCACAGAGCAGGGGCTTCACTGCTGCCCTTCTCCCCCGCATTTTTTCCAGCCTTGACAAAAAAATCGGCACTTTGCTGCTCAGTGGTTTCCTTGGCAACCCCATTTCCCCGTCCTCTCGCTTTTGTGCGTCTGTAACCCCCCCTGGCCCCGGTCACCGGCCCCTAAAGCACAGTGGCAGCTCCCTGTCCACAGGGATGGAGCAAGAGGTGGTGGGTCATGATCCTGGGGGGACCCTCAGCCAGGGCTTCCCCAGAACCTGGACTTCTTGGAAAGGGAATGGAGTGGCTGCTGGTGGTATGGGTCTGAACTGGCCTGAATTAAAGCTGTTTTGGAGCCGGCCTTTACCCTCTCGGGGTAAAAAACCTGTGCATGGGCTGCCCAGAGTGGGAATGGCTTCCTACTGGCACAGAGTGGGCCTGGATGAAATGGGGATAAATTCCCCCTGTGAGGGTGGGGAGACGCTGGCACAGGTTGCCCAGAGAAGCTGTGGCTGCCCCTGGATCCCTGGAGGTGTCCAAGGCCAGGTTGGACGGGGCTTGGAGCAACCTGGGCTGGTGGAAGGTGTCCCTGCCCATGGCA
>JAWMRA010000058.1:6137233-6147313 GCA_035584735.1 Pseudotriccus pelzelni | reverse complement strand
CTTGGACACTTCCAGGGATGGGGCAACCACAGCTTCTCTGGGCAACCTGTGCCAGGGCCTCCCCACCCTCACAGGGAGGAATTTCTTCCCACTATCCCATCTAACCCTGCCCTCTGGCAGTGTGAAGCCATTCCCTGTGTCCTGTCACTCCAGTCCCTTGTAATTAGTCTCTCTCCGTCTTTCTTGTCAGCTCCCTTCAGGTGCTGGAAGGCCACAATTAGGTCACCCCGAAGCCTCTTTTCCAGGCCAAACGATCCCAATTCTCTCAGCTCTTCTCCTTTTCTTCGAGTTCCCAACAAGCCCGAGAGCCGAGAGCAGCTGGCACGGGGTGGGGGTGGGGGCACATTCTTCCTTGTCTTTCCAAAATGAGAGTATAAATAGCCTTGTCCTGTAAGGAAGCCGTTACCCAGGAGCTGTGTCACCATCGCCGGCCGCTCGCAGCAAACCCATTTCCCCACAGCAGCCAATTTGTTCCCGACTCTGACAGGGTCAGACACCGTCAGGGAAGCAAATGCTAATTAATAGGACTGTGCAGAGCAGCCTGGCCGGGCGCGGCGCGTAATTAGCGAGCAAACTGCTCCCACCACCGCGCTGGGGGTGTGGGGACAGGGGTGAGGGAGCAGCTCCTGGGAGGGACCCGCCGCAGCTCCCGGTTATAACTCAGGGTGAGGGCACTAATTGTGCTGGGGAGGTGTGTGTGTCACGCTGCTGTCAGCGAGACTGTGACGCTCCAAATGTCTCCCTGCATCCCCGGCCCCGCCGTCCGCTCCTCCGAGGGTTCGTGCTCCCTCCTTGCCCAGTCGTCTTTTTGCAGGTGAACGTGACATTTCCTCGGGGCCACGAGAGCTGCTCAGGAATATAAAAACTCCTGGTGATGGGGGATGCGGAGCCCAGGGAGGAATCATGTGCTAATGCCCTTACACTGCTGCCGTGGTGAGTCATCCAGGCCCTCCGAGGATCCCGGCTGCGCTTGGATACGGAGAAGGTGGAAGCGCAAGGCGGGAGGGGGAAAAAAAAATCGCTTTGCTGGGAAGATATCTCGGTTACAGCAAGGAATAAAAACTGTCCCCCTGGTGCCCACCCCCGTCCCACAGCTATGGGGAGGAGAGTGGGCAAGGAGAGAGGCAAGTGGAGAAATGGGAACACCCAGCCTGGGAACAGTCAAGTCAGTCGCAGAGCACAGTTATTAGAGGTTTTCTTCCCCCTGACTGGAGGAGGATGGACCTCTCCATCAGGCTGGTGGGGAAGATCCATCCTGGGGGTGGGAATCAGGTTGGAGCATCACCTTGGAGGTGGTTATGGGCAGACACTGCTTCCCTTAGCCCACAGCAGCATCACTGCTTCTGTGCTCGCTGTCACTCAGCCACGTCCCTGTGGATATGTGTGTGTTGCTGCTTCCATAGGGACAGGAGGTTCCTCCCAGCTCCCAGGGACCACGGCCACCCCTGACCAAACTTCGCCATGGGATGCATCTTCTCAGCTGAGAGGAATGAGTTAAAAACCCAAAAAATATCCTCTAAATCAACAGCATTTTAGTTAATCCAACACCTCCCTGTGCCAGGGCTGCTCCTGGCGTGGCTCAAGCCGGGCAGCGGGAAGGGATTTGCACATCAAACATCCTCTTCCCCAAACTGCTGCAGCCAAAGCCTTGGGAGAGGAGGGAAAAAATCCCCCTCTTTCCAGCTGTTTTCCTCTCCCTGTAAATAAATATCTATGGGCAGAGCGTTTGCCTCAGCCTCGGGCTTTGGTTGGACATCAGTCATTTAATATTGCTCTTTTAAACCCTTGTGTTTGGCTTTCAGCCGCTTCACCCCGGCTCGGAGCAGGATGTTGGCACTTTGTGTTTAGAAAATATTTATCTATATTTAGATGGGGAGACAGATAGCTGTGGAAGAAGAGCTGTTCCAATCATTAAACCACCGCTTTCAATTTTTCCTTATTACTATTCTTCGTTTAACCACAGGCCGGGGCGGGCCAAGTGCTCCCCAGGGACAGCCTAGCTGAGCCCGGCAGCTCTAAAAGGGGTCTCCAGAAACAAAAAAAAAAGAAAAAAAAGATTATAATCAGAGAGGAAATCTTCCCTGAAAATGTCTTCCCAAGGCGGAGGCACTCAGGAAGGGGACGGGGATGAGGCTGGAGTCTGTCCCTGGCTTCATGTTGGGCTGGGAAGGTTTCAGGGAGGAAGAGTGGGAGAGGGTGGGAGGAAGATCCAGCACGTTTGTGAGATGCAGGGGGGTGAAGGGGAGCGGGGGGGGTTTGCGCCTTTCAGGAGAAGAAAGAGAAGAGGGAGAGAAATCACCTTCTCTGATCAGCTGTCTGAGGTTCTGCAGGATGGAGAGGCTGGAGGAGGGGGAGCTGCCTTTGAAGCTGGGAGAGGCACAAACAGGCGGTGGCTGAGGGTAGCAGCCTTCACTGGCACTGCTCCTCTTCCTCCAGCTCCTTCCCGCTCCCACCCTCCTCCCAGACTGGCAGCCCACCCTTGGGATGGCCAAAACACCCTTTTAAGGGGTGCCCAAAAATGTTCTCACCGTTGCTCACACACCAGGCTCTCCCAGAGCCAGGGATTTCCTCCAAGACCCAGCACTGATGCGGTTCAACCCCTTTCCCTCATTTTTCCCTGGATGACCAGAGCTGTCATCCCTCTGGTCTCCCAGGGCTGATTGATGGGAAGGGAGCACCAGCAGCAGCTCTGCCCCCCAGCTCGGCGTCGCTCCCGGCACTGGCGAGGGAAGCAGGTGGCGGTCTTGGAAAAACCCGGCACTGGGCAGCCACCATCTGTGTCCCTGTGGGTGGAGGAGGTGCTGCCCTCCCTGGGAGCTCTCCTGAGGCCACCAGGACCAGCCAGGACAGATGGGAGTGGGCACCTGATGGTATCAGGCTGGGAACTGAAGCAAAGCAAAATCCCCAGCGCTGGCGAAGGGGTGGGGGAGGAACCCACGGAGGCAGCTGTGGCAGAGATGGCATTACCAGGAATGTCCATCCCCAGCCAACAAGGGATGCTGTTGGCTCTTCTGATGGAGATCCAGCTTGGACAAGCCAGGGATGAGCTGGAAAGCAGGTGGCTGGTGACCAGAGAGCTTTGTTTGGGCTCTGGCCAAGCTTGTGTCCAGTCTGGCTCTGGCTGATCCCAGCTCCTGAGCCCTTCAGAACTCTAGGCAAGGAAAAATCCTGAGCTTTTCTGAGCTTTTTGGGGTGAGTGCTGCCCCAGCACTGAGCCATCCCTCACCCCTGTGACATCCAGGACCAGAGCCATGCAGGTGAGGGATGCTGTGGATGGAATCCCTGCACAGGTCCTACCCTCCGGACCCTCTGAACATCTTCAAAACTTCTCAGGATTCTGCCACAAACCCGAGCATCACTTCAGGACCTGCTCCTGAGAACCCACACTGTGATGGGGGTACTGCCCCATGGCCAGGCCCTGCCCAGCCTGGCACTGGCTCTGAGGTAACTAGGAAAAGATCCTTAATCCCACCCTGTAAACCCCCCTGCTCAGTTCCATCCACTGCCTCCCTGACCTCCGCGTCTTGGCTCCTGGCAGGAACTGACTGGCACGAAAACAAAGAGCTGGTGGAAGCTGATGCTCTTTCTGCATCTCCAAACCACCCAGCTCTGCATCCTTCAGGCCCAAACCAAACTTTAGCCAACCCCTCCTGCACTTTTCCACCAGGTTCCCACTGAAAAGGGGTTTCCTGTCTGATCCCAAACCGTCTCACCCCACAGATTTTTGCAGGAGCACGAACAGGGGGAGGGAAGAGCTGGGCTCCGTGTCCAGAGCAAGAGGCACCAAAGCTGCGCTCTGGGATTCAGCACAGTTAGAGAGCAGCGGGATTGCAGCTGGGATAGCGCTGACCTGGATTCCCAACATCAAAGACAATACCAGCTTCCTCCCCAGCATCCCTGGAGCCCTCAGAGGAGGTGAATCGATGTGCTGAACGCCCACGTGTCCATCCCATCCCTGGCACTGGCACCCAGGTGCTGGCAGGAGCATCCCCCCCCCCCGGTGCTGCAGCACGGAGCTAAAAATCTGCAGAAAATCTAAATACTGAGAGATAAAACTGCCTCCTCCATGATCAGGGTGGCCAAAGGTGGCCCAGAGGGTCTAAGCCAGGCCTGGCCTGGGTCTAACCCCCATCCTGCTGCTACAGGAACTGGCAAATCCCCTGTCAGATTTGTGGAGGTGGACAAATGGATCTTATCCCTTAGGAAACCTGGCCCTAACAGTCCTTCCTGTCCCTTGCCAGTGCTGCATGTGTGTCCTTGTCCCTCCAGCATGTCATGACCAGCCCCAGGCACCAGGACACAGAGTCCCCATGTCACGACAAGCCACGGGCACCAGGACACAGAGTCCCCATGTCACGACCAGCCCCAGGTACCAGGACCCACAGTCCCCATGCCCCAATCTCAAGGGACCTCCTCCCTGCCCAGGAAAACCCAGCCCCAGCCCCTCGGGCAGCGCAGGGGTCACACTGACACCGGTTCCCTCCACCAGCAGCCAAAAAGCTTTATTTTTCCAGCCGGGCTCCGTCTGGGAGCAGCATCCTGGTCTGGATTCCCCCTCCCCACGCTGGTTCATTTATGAGATGACTCACAAGTTGTTAACGCTCCCGACGCGCATCGGATGGAAGCAGCGCTGCCACCTCCGAGCGCCAGCCCGGGGGGGCGGGGGGGTGGGGGGGTGGCACAGCCCGGGCTCCCGGCGCCCCGAAATCCAGGGAGACGCTGCCAATTCCCAATCACTGCTCCATTGTCAGCCGACGGCAGCACAGAGGGGGGCGGTGGGGTGAAGAAAATACCTAAATAAGCAACAATCAGGGAAAACAAAGGCTCCTGCGGGGATTGAGTCCCCCGGGGATGGGGTGTGATGCGCGTCCGTCCTTCGCTGCCGGAGCGGCTCGATGCCCACGGGGCATTCGCTGTCCCCATCCCCGTCATTTTTATGGGGCCGGGCACGAGCCTGGGTGATGGAAAAGGATTCGGTAGCCCCCCTCCAATAAAACAATCATTTTGGAGGCATTGTTCAAGGGAAAAGGATGAACCAGCTGACGCACCCACCCTGTGTTCGGAAGGGTGCCCTGGGTGGGAGCAGGAGGCTCAGGGCAGGCTGGCACCGTCACCGGCCCGAGCCTGGCGAGGGGACAGTCACCCTCACGTCCCAAGGAAATCTCTGGGATAGTGGTGGCATCACCCTGGGGACACCACCGGCCTCCAGGAGAGGGAATGTTGCCCGTAAGGTGCTGAGCAGTTTTCCTACCCAACCTTCAGACCCGACTCCGGCTCCGGACAGCCCGGTGTGGGAACCCTGCCCTCGGACACAGCCCCCCCCCCGCCCCAAAATGCCGAGGAAACAATGCTGCAACCTCCCCCCCTCCCCCTTCCCTCCCCCCGCCCCCCTGGCAGCCACGCAGAATGGGGAGGCAGAGAAGAATCTCATCTAATTTTAACTCCCCTGACGGACGGGCTTTGTTCTTTCCAGCAGCTGCCCCGCAAGGTATGAAAACACTCAGATATGTTGACGTGGGAAAACAAAACACACAAATCAGCCCATTTTCCTCTTCAAGGCCGATTTATCTGGAGCTGTCAGTGGCAGGAGGGGAAGTGATGAGCCCTGGGGAGATGGGGGAGCAGCCTGGACTTGCAGCTCGGTGGGTACCGGTGCGGTTGGGATGCTCGTGGAGCATCTGGTCCATTCTCTCCAAAGCCCCAAAACATCTCAGATCTACAGAAAACAGAGCGACATTTTCTGCTGCAATTCCCCAAGGTGTGGTTCTGCACATGCCCCGGCTCATCCTCCTAAATGACAGGAGCTGGGTAACAATGGAGCAACCCCCCCCAAAAAAAAAGGTGATTCACCACAAAATGAGCTCCATCCTGGTGCCTCCACTGTGCTGACAACTTGGGTTTCTAAGTTGGGATGGGGTGATCAGACCCTCGAGAAGGGTAACAGCAGCTCAGGGAGAGCAGGGAGGGGCTGGCAAATCCCTCTGCAAGGGCTGGTGCATCACTTCTACAAGGGGATGGATGGATGGATGGATGGATGGATGGATGGATGGATGGATGGATGGATGGATGGATGGACGGACGGATGGATTGGTGGAGGGATGTTGCAAACACAACCCTGCTCTTTTTGCTTATGGTCTTCGCTACCAAGAGCAAAACCAGGCACATAATTCCTTCTCTTGGAGGGGTGCAGGTGAAACATTCCAGAGGCTTTCCAAGCAGTATCTGATTTTGACTTCTAGGGCAGTGGATTTGTTGAGGGGTTTGTCCATTTGCTGCCCCAACAGAGTTATTTTGGGATGTGGTGCATTTCAGCCACCGTGTTCCCGTCCCCCCAGGATCGATCACAGACACAGAGCTCCAGATCTGGGCGGTATTTGCTTTAAAGGCAAAACCCTGCACAAATAAATTCCTGCTTTTGTAGCACTGGGAGATGAGAGAGAGGCACAGAGACCGTGAGGGAAGAAGGAGAGCCCAGGGGGAGACACTGGGGGCTGCTCCTCTTGCCAAAAACAACCCTCACCCCAGCTGAAAGCCAATGCACTCGGCTGTCCCAGCGCTGCTTTTTCAGGTTTGGGGCTAAAAAAAACCAGTAAAAAGGGAGCACTTCCATCCCCCTGGAAGTGTCCAAGGCCAGGTTGGACGGGGCTTGGAGCAACCTGGGCTAGTGGAAGGTGTCCCTGCCCATGGCAGGGAGTGGAATTGGATGAGCTTTAAGGTCCCGTCCAACCCAAACCATTCTGTGGTTCCATGATGGGCACTATGGAGGAGAAATAAAAACTGGAGCTTCCCCTCCCTGCACCACAGCCCTGAAATGTCACAGGCAGGACTCCAGCTGGCTGCCAATCTGGAAATGATAGGAAAATGTCTAAATAATTTTCATATATTTGCATTTTAGACATGGAGGTATTTCTATCACAGTTCTACACCTGGCAGAGCTGCCCTGGCTCCCACCTTGGTGCAGGACGCAGCTCTGGTGTCACCAGAGCCCTGTCTAAGCCTCTCCCTAACAGAGTTATGGCAAGACAAGGTGAGAAGCACCTACAGAGGCTCAGAACCATCCTGAATTCCCAAAAATCTTCGGGAAGAAACCTTTGCCCCCCCCCCCGGCCAGTTTCTTCCTCCATTAAATTAACCTCCAGAGATTCCCATGGATTCTGACTGGAGTCCTGCCAGAGCAGATTCAAGGCTCCTGCCTGTTATTTTTATGGCCACTTTAATTAAAACCAATAAATTCCGGAGGGGAAGTGGGTCTTTCCAGTGTGAAATACACTTTGTCAAGTTTGCAGCCTCTGAGTAAATCAAAATGCTGCCATCAGTGGCTCCAGCTGTAAATCCCCCTGGATGGATCCCAGTTCACCAGGCAAATGAGCACCGTGAATTTTCCTCCCTGACAGCCTCAGCATCGCTCTCACCTCCTCCATTTGATTTATTATTTATTCTCTTTTCAGGGTGTGGAGGAGAAAATGAGAAAATAAGAGCTAAGGCATTGCCATGAAGAACTTCCCAAGAGGAGCAATCCCCTGGGAGAGCAGGGCTTGACACAAGATCATGGAATCACAGAATGGGTTTGGACCATAAAGATGGTCCAGTCCCGCCCCCTGCCATGGGCAGGGACACCTTCCAGTATCCCAGGCTGCTCCAACCTGGCTCTGGACACTTTCAGGTATGGAAGTGCCTCAGTTTCCCCAATTTTGGAAAGCCCATCCATGGCAGTGGCCGGGCTGGGCAGGCGGAGCAGCAACCACTGAGCTCAGGCAGATGAACACCAAAGGCCTTTTAAAGATTTTTTTCCATTTGTTTTATGTGTCCTCTGGGTTTATTTTTAACATTCCAGCTGAAAGAAAGAAAGGAAAAAAAAAAAAGAAAGAATGAAATTAAAGCAACGCCGGAGCTGAGCCGAGAGGACGTGTTTGCTGGGACCTGCCAGGATGATTAGTCCTTGGTGGATAACCCCTTGGAAAAGGGTCAGGGTGGGGGCTCCGGCCGTGCCGGGGGCCAAGGAAAGGGATGAGTCCTCTTCCGAAGAGCTGGCTCCTCAGCCGCGCTAAAAGCTGTTTTACACTCCTTGACCTGACGTTTTCCTCCCGCTGGGAGTGATCAGGAGCCCTCCTGCGTCAGAGCCGGGCAGGGCAGGGACTCAACACCTCGCTCTGGGTCTGGGAGGGCGTTTTCACCGCGGGAAGGTCCTTAAATCCCGTGTCCTGCACCACGCGCAGGGTGCACTCCTCTGTCCTGCCTCGTCACAGGAGTGGGAACACCCTCCAAGTAGAGAGGGTGGTGCATCCCCAAGTGCAGGACCCAAGATACGCATATTAAATCCATCCCTGCGCTCCCAGTTCCTGCCCGGCCCCATCCCACCACCCGTCTGGGACAAAGCCAGGGCCACCAAACCCCTCACTGTGCTGACAGGAATCCACGGCACTCTGTTCCTGCCTCCCCACTCAGCGGCCCCGGAGCTGGATGCCATCTGAACCACGGGATGAATGAAAAGCCATTAATTCCCTCCTGGGCGTTTTTATGAGGCTCTTGATGAAATGTCTGGATGCTTCAACGCTGCAGGAGTTTGATGCTGGCAGAGCTCTGTGCAGCCTGAAAACCCTGTCTCCAGGGTTGAACCAGCTGCTGGTCTCTCCTTCACGTCCTGTGTCCCCTAATCCACCCCTCCTGATCCAAAAGCACCCAAAATTGCACCAAATCGTCCTCCCCCGGCAGACCCAGCGCTGCCCCAGGGCAGTGAATTAATCCATCCCCAAAGCAAATAGAGGGGGACACCCCAAATGTGGGTACCCCCCCATCCACTGGGGCTCCAGGAGAAATCTCCTTCCTCCCAGGTTTGCAGACCCTGAAAGGGGGGAGCCCTGCCAGAGGAGGGGGATCCTGCCCCAGGGCTGGTAAGGATCCTTGGATAGGGCAGGATGACCCTCAGCACCCCACAAAGCCCAGCTCTGCTGAGCAGGTGGTGCTGATGGGTCTGTGTTTGCACCCCCACCCTGCAGCTTCCCCCTAAACCCCTCAGCCTGCAGCAGCGACTCTCCTAAGACCCCCAGGAACCCTCTTTAGCCCCCCCAGCATCCCTCTTTATCCCCTCCTAAGCTTCCCTCCTAAGTCCATCCAGCATTGCTCCCCAAATCCCCCTTCAGCATCCCTCCCAAACCCTTTACCCAGAGTACCCTCCCATCCTCCCCCCTGCCCAGCATCCCTACAAAGCCCCCCACTGCCAGTATCCCTCCAATTCCCTCCGGAACCCCCCTGTAACCTCCTCCCAAACCTCCTCAGCACCCCAAACCCATCCAGCACCCCACACATCACACCATATGGGGGGGCAGGGAAAGAGAGATGGGGGAAAAGGCACCAGGTGGAGGGGACTGGAGAGACCCCGGCTTTGCTTTGGGGGCAAGGGGGGTTGGTTGTCCCCCCACTTTCTTCCACTTCCAGACAAAGAAAGCCCGAAACAGCCACAACGTCGGGATCCACCTCAGTCCCCCCCTCCAGCCCGGGGACCCCCGGGACACTCAGGGCCGCCCCCGCAGCCCTCGCCGGCTCCGGGGGTGGTGACAGGCAGGGACAGGGGAAGGCAGGGAGCCGGAGGGATGTGGGGACAGGGATTGGGGTGGGGAAGACAGGCAAGGGTGGAGGGGAGAGGCAGGTATGGGGAGGAGGGGGTGCAGGTGGGGACCTGGGTGGTGGGAAGGGAAGCAGGAATTGCGGGGGGGGCGGGGGTCAGGCAGAGGCTGGGAAGGCAGGACCGAGAGGGGAGGATGGAAGGGATGGCGGGGAGAGAGAGACAAGCGGGTCGGGGGTGGGGAGCGCAGGTAGGGATCGGGGGAGACGAGAAAGGCAGGGAGGAAAGGAGGGATGAGGAGAGGCAGGGAGGAAAGGAGGGATGGGGAGAGGCAGGGATAGGGGGGACTATCCTGTCAGAGGGACTATCCTGGCAGTGATGCGGAGAGAGGGGCAGGGATGGAGGTAGCAGGTAAGGATGGGGGGATGAGACAGGGATAGGGGGAGCAGGTAAGGATGGGAAGGACGCAAACAGGGATGAAGGAAAAAGAGATCGGAGAGGGAAGATAAGGACCTGAA
>JAWMRA010000058.1:6104112-6124020 GCA_035584735.1 Pseudotriccus pelzelni | reverse complement strand
TCCAAGGCCAGGTTGGACGGGGCTTGGAGCAACCTGGGATGGTGGAAGGTGTCCCTGCCCATGGCAGGGGGTGGAATGAGATGAGTTTTAAGGTCCCTTCCAACCCAAACCATTCCATGATTCTAAATTCAAGTTCTAAAAGCTCACCTGCACTTGAAAAAACTCACCTTTGTGAACCCCTGAGACCCCTTTAGCTGAAGTTATTTCCAAGCCTTGGTAATAAAAAGCCTCTGCTGCTGCTGGTCATCAAGATACAATTTTATTTTAACAGCCCAGCAGCTCGAATTCTGGCCCAAATTACATTTTTTGCAATTTAAATGCAAATGAGGATTTAGTGAAAAAAAAAAAACACAACAGAAACGGGTGTTGGAGCCTGAAACTCCTCTTGGGCTTAATGAGACTTTGCATTTTAAGGTATTTCTCACTTCTGCTCCTGAGTTCCCAGGGCTGGGGAGGGGGGGAACCATAAAGAGCACAGGGTGGGTGTGTGAAATCCAGAATTCCAGCCCGGGGGTGGTGGAGCACCTCTCCAGGACCCCTCTCCAGCTCCCAGCTCCCTGGGAAATGGGAGCCAGGCCCCGACTCCAGCGATTTCACAGCCCAGTTAAACCAGCGGCTGAATAATGCAGCGACCTGTGCCGGCACACGGGAGCTGCCACACACCTACCAGCTATTTCCAGAGACTCCTTCAGCCCAAAATCACGTTTTTTCCACTGCAGAAAACGTCCTTTCCCCGCTTTTTTTTTCTTTACTTAATCCGCTGAACAATGAGCCCTGATGTATCAGGCTTTATTTTTACACGTGTGATTAATTAGGATGACGCCGGTTCCTTTGTCTGCAGGTTTAGGCTGACTTTGGGATTGCGTTAATAATGCAGATGGCAACGAGTGGATTTGGCTTTCCTGGGGAGGGCAGGGCTGAGATCTCCCACCCTCCTTGCTCCGGAGCAGCCAGGGATGTGTCCAAGGCTCTCAGCCCTGCAGGGACGCTTGTCTTGCAATTCATCATTTAGGAGGGGGGGGAAAAAACACATTATAAATAATTCCTGGAGGGTTTTTTCTCCTGTCAAGAGTTACAAATTCACTCAGTTTGTGCTTTTTTTTTTTTTTTTTATTCCCTGAGCAAATGGGAACAGGGAGGAAGGGAAGGGGGAGCACTGGGGCTCCTCTCCAGGAAGGGATGGAGCCACAATCCCATTCCCTCAGCTCCCAAGGGACGTCCTGAGCGGGGTGAAAAGCTTTCCTTCTTTTTGCCCTGTTGTTACAGGAGATGAACCAGAACTTGAGCAGTTTTGGGAGGTGGCAGAGACATCCACACACCACTCATTTCAGCCCAATTCCCGTCCCCAAGACACCCAACATGCTCCTCTACCAGGAACCACACCAGATCATTACTTATTCCCGTTATCCTGGGATGTACTGGCCGGATTCCAGCCTTAATGATGGGATTCAGGGAGGTGACACAGCCCAGTGCAAGGACCAAACTCTCTCTGTCGCTTGCAGACCCATCATTAAACCTCGACAACAGGCAGCTTGGCCATAATTAAAGCTCGTTTCCTCTTCCAGGCAGGAAAGGGAGAACAAGAAAACAACCCAGTGTCCTCCAAACCCTCCTGAAGACGCAATTCCCTCCTGGCAGATCCTGCAGCACCACTGCATAGGTAGAGTTTTTGCATCCAAAACAGAAATGTGTTAAAAAACACAGAAAAAAAATCCCCCACAAACCCCTCAAACAATGCCCAAAATGCTTTTATTCCGGGGTCAGAAGAGCCCCACACCCCCAGGGCTGATCCTCTGAGGAGGCCAAAGCCCCCAAATTCCACTTTCCCAGCTTTTGTCTGTAAATTAAAAGCCGTTTATGCACTTCCAATAGCAACAGATGGGGACTGAGAGTGCAGGGCTGGAGATGCTGAGCGGGACTGCCTGGCAATGAGGAAGGGTCTGGAAGGGTGGAAAACCACCATGGACCGAGGCCGAATCCCAACACAGCCAGGGGTCCCCCCAAACCCTCCCCCAGGACCCAAATTCCTCCTCCTCGTCCCCAAAACGCCCCCGATTCACTCAGTGAGCCCAAAACCTCGTTAATGAGACATTTCCCTTTCCTCAATTAAGTTGTTTTCCTTCACCCCACCTCTCCCCCCGCTGCGTGGGGGCTCATCCTTCCCCCGGTTTCCAGCAGCTTCCCACTGAAGTGTCACTCTGGCTCCCAAGACAACAGTGGCTGATTCATCAGCTCCGAATATTTTAAATCCTATTGTTCTCCCCAGCCCTTCTTTCCCTCACGGTTTCTTGACAAAACCAACGGGCTCCCCATTCACAAGGGGATGTTTCCCCCTCCCCTTCCCCCCCCAAAAAAAGGGGAATTGCCCAAACCTGGGGGATGGACACAAAACCCTGCCCGTGCTGGGGATGGGGAGGGACTGGGAGCACTGGGATGGGGGGAGAAGCTGAGGCTGGTTTTGGAAACAAGACCTTAATGTTGAGCTTGTCACTGGGAATGTGGCCCAAGACAAGGAGCAGTTCCTCCATCAGGTATCCAGGTCCCATTTCATGCAAGAGAATCAAATGGTGATGGTCCCCAGGGAGCAGCATCAGCCACAGGATTAGGGAACACAGCCCAGTGAGGGCAAATTCTGGGCTGGATCTCCTGGCAGCAAAACATTCCCCATGGGTCCCACACCCCAAGTTTAGAGGGGAAAAATAAAGCCTTTTCCAGACCCAGGACTGAAACCACCAACACAAACACACCTTGAGTGGTGGGAAGTGGGAGCCCCCACCCCCCTCAACCAGTGCTGGACCCCAATGAGGCCGTCCCTGATTGTAAATCCCAGCTCATCCCACACAGAGCAGCCCCAGCTGCTCCTGGTGCCCAAAGCCCATCCCAGGCCAGGGGCTCGTTGAGGAACCAGCTCCTGCCCAAAGTAATTAAGTGTAAACAGAGACCTGGGGCTCGGGTCACACGAGGATGTGGGAATTTGCTCCATCGGTGCCAGACTCCGTGCTGGAGCACACGATGTCCAGCTCAGCTCCGGCTCTGCCAGGGCCCTCCAGCTGTGCCGTGGGCTCAGCTGTGTCCCTGGAGACGCAAAGACCCCGGGAATGGATCATCAGACAGGCAGGGAGCTGCAGGGAGGCTGACAGGGACGGCAGGGACCATCCCATCTCCCTGTTCCCGGTTCTCCCAGCTCCTTCTCCTGCTGCCATCCCGCGGCCGTGCCCCAGCACTGCACGGGAATGCCGGGACACGGCTGCCCCTCCATCCCAAACCACAGGAAAAGCCTGGGCTTACAAAAAACTCAGTTTATTCCAAATGTTAAAAGATGACAAGTTTTTCTGTCCTTTCTGCCTTGATTAATCGACCAAAATACTTTACATTTTCTTTTTCAAAAAAAAAAAAAAAAAAAAAAAGTCCGACCCCTTCTGAACCATTGTACAATCCCAGTGTGTGTGTCCCCCACACACACATCCCACACCCCCCCACTCCTATTGCTGTAAATCAGCTCTTTGCAGACCCCTCCTCACTCCAGGTACCTGGAAGGCACCTCCTGGAAGGAGAGGATGGGGCAGGCCGGGCACAGGGAGGTGATACGGGGGAGGAGTCCCATCGTTTCAAGCCACTTGATGCATAGCTGGGGGTTGGGTGTCTGCTCAGCGAGGCCCTGACAGCAAATAAAAACTCCTTCCTCAGCAAGGGAAAGAGAAAAAAATTAAACTAATTAAGTTCCCACCCGTGGGATGGATTCTGTTGGGTTTCCAAATGGAATGGGAAGGAGGGAAGAGTGGCCAGGACTGCAAAAAAGCAGCATTGGAGGTGGCTGCTCCAGGATGGAGGGAGCAGGGAATCTGCTCCCAGCCTCGTAGCCTGGTGGGTTTTGGCTCAGAACTGTGAGGGGCGGGGAGGCAGGAGCTCCCCTTCCCATTCTTTTCCAGCAGTCACAGTGTGCCAGGCATCGTCCAGCAGCGTTCCCCCTCGCCAGGGAGGATCTCCCCACTGCATCTGGATGCAAGGTTAGAGCTCCCTTGGGAACGTTCCTGATGGGCTGAGATCACCCTGGAAGGAGCTCAGAGGGGTTTGGTGGGTAAACCCAGGTCAGCGAGGTAAAAGATGTTTGGATGAAGGGGATGGAGGAGCACCGAGATGTGGGGAACATGCTCAGGGAAATACCCAAACCTGATTGTGCAGTGAAGAACAAGGAACTTCGGCTTTGCCAGGCTGGGAAACACTAAAAAACTGAGACGAGAAGAAGTGGAAAACCCATCCAGGCACAGAGTTGGGACCAGTTTAGGACCGAGCCAACCCTGGGAGCTGACAGAGCACCATGGGCAGACAGACACAAAACACTTGCAGGGAGAACACAGCACTCCCTGCTCCAGCCATGCCGGGCCCGGCGCTCCGGGAGCCTCCTGTCCCTCCCAGAGCTGGAAATCAGCCCCCCCCGAGCCGGGTGGGAGGTGTGGGGGGGTGTGTGGGTCCCGCTGGGCTCGGCTGCAGCGTCACTCCATCAGCTCTGCTCCCTGTCCCTGACCAGCAGCACCGTGTGCTGCCCTCCGCTGGACACGGCCAGCACCCGCCGGTTCTCCAGCTGCTTCCCCGTCATCTCCACCGGGCTCCACACGTCGTCCTCCTCCCCGGTGCCCAGCTGGTAGTTGGTGCCCATTCCCCAGGCGAACGCTCGTCCTGCAGCGGAGGGAAAGGCAAGGTTTGAGTTCAGGGTGGGCTGCCAAGGGGACCCAGCACCCAAAAGCAAGGGGCCCCAGGCTTGGTCCTAAACTGGTCCCCAGATGGGTTTTCCACATCTCCTTGCCCAAGGGGACCCAGCACCCAAAGCCAAGGGGACCCAGGACCCAAGCCAACAGGAACCCAGCACCCAAATCCAAGGGCACCCAGCACCCCAAGCAGTAGGTTTCTGTGTGCCAGAAACACAGGCAGGAGGAAGAGGAGCAGCACTTGCCACTCAGACAGATGTTCCATCGGGCAGATGACTGGGAACCCAACCCAAGGCCCCCTTCCAAACCTTCATTCCCACAGACACTGTGCACAGGCAGCTGCAGCACCAGAGCACAGCGGTCTGGCAGCAGAGGAGTCAGAGAAGGGACTGGCAGGCAAACAACCCCCTCCTGGTAAACACCCCGTGACCAATCCTATTGCCACATGCAAGCAGACACATCTGAGCAGCCACTGCCCAGCTGTCCACAGGAGACCAGCACCAGGAGCAGTCCTGACCCAGCTGGCAGCGTGTGGGGCTGGATGGGTGCAGGGTGGCCAGGATGGAGGGATGGGGGGCTCTCCCAGCCCCCACTCACCATCACTGCTGACGGCGTATCCAACAGATGCTCCACAGGCCACCGAGATGATGCTGGGGAGCTCTGGGATCACTGTGGGTGTGCTCTTCTCCTCTGCCCCCGTCCCCAGGCCCAGCCGGCCGTACTCTGCCCTGCCCAGGCTGTAGGCTTTACCTGGAGCGCAAGGGACACAAAGGACAGGTGAGGGGGGCAGAAGCTGCAGCAGGACACAGCGAGACCCTCCCTCCCCAGTTGTGACTCCTGAAGGAGCATCACTCCTCTCTACCACACCCCAGAACCCAACCCGGACAGGCAGGGTGGGACAGAGACACTTGAGCTCCCCACAACCAACAGGGTGAGTGGGTGCAAGTGCAGAGTTCACAGATGACTCCGGTTTCCTCCCTGCCCTTTGCTGCAACCTCACACCACCCTTCTTGCCTCGAATACATGGAGGGCTCCAGCACATCACCCTCACCCCGACACCTCCCCAGGCAGGACAAGGGCCACAGGAATCCCCTTTATCCTGCTCCGTGTGATTCCCAGTGCCACTCACCCTCGGAGTCGACGCAGACCGTGTGGTGCTGCCCACCAGAGAACCCGACCCAGGACTTGGTGGAGTTCTTGAAGCAGGTGAGGTTCTGCGGGGAGAAGCAGGGCTCGGTGTCCTGGGTCCCTGCGGGGTGGGACGCACAAACCCGGCCGGATCAGGGCCACGGGCACACACAGGCCAGGCTCCAGCTCTCAGCCACCCACCCTGGGGCTCACCCCCCAGACACCAACACAGCAACCCCCCTGCCGAGCCCCCAGAGCAAATTTCTGCTCAAACCCGTCGGTTGCAGGGGCTGGGATCTAACCCAGAGCTTTGCGGGGTGACCCCCCCACCCCAATTTCCAGCTCCGGTGTGTCCCTAGTCTACGATTTGGGGCACCCAGGGCAGCATGGGACTGGCAGGAGATCTGGAGGGACTCACCCAGCTGGTGGTAGTTGGAGAGGCCAAATCCATAGATGTGTCCCTCCTGTGTGACAGCAAAAGTGAAATAGGCCCCGCAAAAGGCGTCCTGGAAGCGCATTTTGGTTCTTCTCCCTTTGCCTCTGACAGGGACGAGCTGGGGGACCAGGAGCCTCTCTGGGGACAGGAGACAAGGTATGACACAAGGATTAAAAGATTTACACCCTTTCCCTGCAGCTCACTGCATTCAGGTCACTGATTACACACAAGCACCAGGGCCTGGGTCCCTCTGCTCCTCTGGAAAGGGCAAAGCCGGGGCCAATGGATGCAGCTCAATGAACCAAAGCCACTCACGCAGTCCTTTCCGTCCTCCTCGGTTGGCAAAGAGCGCTGGCACCCTGCCCAGTTGGCCCTGCTCGCCACAGCCACACGTGAACAGGTCACCATCCACCGTCAGCATCACCAGGTGGTCATTCCCTGGGAGAGGAGGGAAAGAGGAGTCAGGGAGAAGCGTTCAGCAAGCCCCAGAGGCTGGATCCCACAGGCAAACCCCAGCTTGCTAAAATTCAGAGGGGTTTGTGGCACCTCGACACCGCTTGCTGCACAACTTAAAACCCCAGGATCTCCCTCTTCCTGATCCGGGGAAACTTCAAAGCAGTTTCTCTGGGAAGGTTTTAAGGGCACAGGTGCCCCCCAAACTCCCCCAAGCCCTGGGGTTGCGGTCAAGGCATTTTACAGCAGACTGGGTCAAATATTAACCTGGTATGTTAATCTGCTGTGGGCGGGGGGGGAACCATCTGTTTGGGTTAAAAGACACACAGGAGAAGAGCAAGCACAGCCTTGTACTGGGCTTGGAGCAACCAAGAGGGTGGAAAGGTCACGGGCCTTCTGGACCTTCACCTTCTCCTGAGGGTTGCGACACCCTTGCGACCCCACAGCCCTCAGGGCTCACCTGAGACTATTTTAACAACGGGAGCATCCAGCTGGAGCAGCACAGGAGTGGAGCTTGTCTTCATGGGCTCCAGCAGGCCGATCACCCCGTTGTTATCCTGGGTGGAGAGACAGACACAGGCATGTGAGTCACCGGAGCAGCTGCCAAAACTGGGAGCTGCCAGCGCCCCGGGGAGCAGCGTACCCGGAAGGAGCCCCACACGAAGACCCTGCCGTCCTCGGTCAGTGCAGCCGTGTGACTGTCCCCTGCTGACACCTGCACCACCTTCTCCTGCAGCTCCACCGGCCCCGGGGAGGTCTCAGAGCCTTCCTCCGAGGTGTCGCGTCCCAGGGCACCTTCGTCGTTGCAGCCGAAGGTGTAGATCTGCAGAGGGAGAGCGAGGGGTCGGGATGGGGCCCAGAAGGGAAACAGGCCGAGTGTGGAGTTGGGGGACAGAGACCCACCAGGATGAGTTATCACAGAATCATGGACTGGTTTGGGTTGGAAGGGATCTTAAAGCTCATCACATTCCACCCCCTGCCATGGGCAGGGACATCTTCCACTAGCCCAGGTTGCTCCAAGCCTTGTCCAGCCTGGCCTTGGACACTTCCAGGGATGGGGCAGCCTGTGCCAGGGCCTCACCACCCTCACAGGGAAGAATTTCTTCTCAATATCCAATCTAAACCTACTCTCTGCCAGTGTGAAGCCATTCCCTCTTGTCCTGTTTCTGATGTTCAAAGTCTTTCTCCAGCTCCCTTCAGTTACCCCCTCTGACCCCCTAAAATTTCACGGTCCACGTGAGACCACACTCACCCCAGAGCCACAACAAGACACGAGCAGAGCAGTGCCCAATCCACCCCCGAGAGCTCGGGGGGAAAGCTCAGCCCCCCTGCAGCGCACCCACCTTGCCCGTCTGGCCCAGGCACACCGTGTGCATCCCTCCAGCCTCCACCTGCACCACCATCTCCGGCAGCGTCACCAGGGCTGGCTTCTTCCTCTCCATGATGTCCTCACCCAGGCCCAGCTGGCCCACGTTGCCCTGGCCCAGGGTCAGCACCAGCCCGGGCTGCGTGCGGTGCGATGGGTGGCTGACTGCGGGGAGAGAGAACACGTAGGGGGATTAGGGGTACAGCCCTCCTGGCAAAGCTCATCCCTGGGGAAAGGGGAGGGGAAAATCCCCCTCGGGTTTTCCTTACCTTTAATTTTCTTCCTCTCCAGAGTCTCCTCCTCCGGCACCGGGTTCTTGGCGGTGCGTTTCCCCGGCATGGTGGGACCTAAAGGCCGCAAACAAGGGTCACCCACGGGGCTGGTGGTGGTTGGCATGTCCCCTCCTGCCCTAAAAGCCCCCAATCTGAGGGGCTGGGGAATGAGCTGGGGTTTGAGAACCGATCCCTGCTCCCACTGTGGGGAGGGTTGTTCCCTGCAGGTTTGGTCCACACTCCCTGTCCTCACCCTGTCAGGTCCAGGCAGGCAGGGAGGGAAGGAGAAAGGGAAGGGAAGGGAAATGGAAGGGAAAGGGAAGAACGAAGGGGAAAGGAGGACGGGAAAGGGGAAGAGAAGGGGAAAGAGAAAAGATAGGGGAAAGGAGGACAGGAAGGGCGAAGGGAAGAGAAGGGGAAACGGAAAAGAAAGGGGAAAGGAGGACGGGAAGGAGAGAGGAGAGGCAAGGAAGAGGCAGACGCAGCAGCACCCCACGAGCTCCCCCTTACTCAAGCCGAGCCGTGTCCATGATCATGCCCCTTCTCCCCCGTCCAGACCCCCGAGGCCCCCCCAGCCCAGCCCCTTCCCGCCATTCGAATTCCCCGCGCCGCCGCCTCACGTGGGGCCGCGCAGGCCTCGGCCCGGCCCAGCCTTTTCTCGCGCGGGCCGCCGCTGTCCCTTCGAACCGCCCGGCCGCGCCGGGGCCGGCTCGGCGCCTTTCTCCGCCGCCGCCGCCGCCGTGCCCGTGTGCCCATCCCGACCCGCCCGTTCCCGATCCCGATCCCGTTCCCGGCCCGGCGCCGCTCCCGCTCCCTCACCGCGCCGCCAGCCGACCTGCGCATGCGCAGGCACCTCGCGCGGCGCGACGCGCCAGCCGCAGCGCCCCCTGCCGGCCGGAGGGTACAAACGAACCCGGGGGGACACAGGGACAGACCGGGGGGACAGAGGGACAGGCTGGACGGACGGACGGTGGGATGGGACAGAAGGACAGGCAGGACAGGGCAGGTGGGACAGACAAGGGAGGAGGACAGAAAGGACAGGACAGCAGGACAGGTTGGACAGGAAGGATACGGGAGGTAGGACAGGACAGGAGAACGGGTAAGACAGAAGGACAGGACATTTAAGTAGGACAAAAGGACACGGAGGACGGGCAGGGCAGAAAGATGGGGCAGGACAGGCAGGATGAGAGGGACAGGACAGAAAGAGGACAAGCAGGGCAGAAGTACAGGTGGGACAGAAGGATGGGACAGGTGGCACAGAACAAGTAGAACAGAAAGGGCAGAGGGACACGTAGGGCAGGGAAGGACAGGTGGGACAAAAGGACAGGCAGGTCAGATGGGGCAGCAAGGCAGGTAGGACATAGGGCAGGAGAGGTAGGACAGGCCAGGTAGGACAAGCAGAGCTGGCAGCTGCTGCCTTCGGACAATCCATCTCCCCCCAGGAGATAAATCCCGTTGGTGCAAATAACCCATCCTGCCTCTGAACCCCAGCGGTGCTCCCAGTCCGGGCTGAGGCAGAGAGCTACTCTCACATTTTCTATCTTCCCACTGCTTAATGCAGAAAATCCACTTTCATTCTTGAAGCAAAACCAGACCGTGTGTCTCGGGGTGACGGGAGGACAGCAAACTTCCAAGTTTCTCCCCTTATCTAATGGGATGAATCTCTCCCTACCCATTCCACCGATTAATTCTGCTCCAGTTAACATGCAAATTCAGCCCTGGGGATGTTCCAGACCATGGGCCTGCCGTTTGGCATTTAATGGCCCTTTTTTAATGAAACCGAGCTCCCAACTGTACTCCCGGCTGATTCACCGGCTCATTTACACACACCCCAATCGCCAGGTGCCCTGCAGGGCCCAGGCCACCAGAAAACCCTTTTCAGGGGGGTATAACCCTGGATTATTTGTTATCCCAGGCTCTCCTCAGGAGAGCAGGGGCACGGCACATCCACCCACTGGCCCTTTCCCTGGGGATTTTATGTGTGGGGACAGGATATCCAGGCAACTGGTATTTTAACCAACTCCAGCAGAAACTCCCAAAAGCCCACCCTAAATCACTCCCCTTAGAACAGGGTGCAGAGTGTGATCCTTCTCACTTCTTCTGCCCCCAAAAGCCACACCCCTGGAGTCCAAACTCCATTAAACCATCTGGGTTTAAGCCCTTAAGATTTTTTTCTGCTTTGATATGATACCAAACTGAATTTTAATGATTACCTGCTCCTAATCCAGCCCAAACCGAGGGTTTCTACACCCTTTGGAGAGGGGACACCACCACAGCAGAAACCCACTTCCCCAGCCAACAGGAGCATCAGGTTTCCCTTAACACTGAGGGATTAAACCAGCAGATCACTCGCCATGAAACACAAACCAAGCCGAAGCAAATCAAGTTTATTTTATTCACTACTGCAGCGAAGTACAGTTAGAACCAGCACCGAGCAGGGCTGATTTCAGAGTGTGCACACACACACACACACACACAAACTGCTGCTCCC
Organism: Pseudotriccus pelzelni; assembly: GCA_035584735.1. Taxonomy (NCBI): domain Eukaryota; kingdom Metazoa; phylum Chordata; class Aves; order Passeriformes; family Tyrannidae; genus Pseudotriccus; species Pseudotriccus pelzelni. Next base: position 6,113,168 of record JAWMRA010000058.1, on the reverse strand, counting down.
ACCAACATCCTGTGAGCCTCCCCCCTCCAGGATCACCTTCCCTGGAATGCCCCTGGCCCACGAGGTCGGAGCGTGGCTTCCCTGGCAGCTGGCACTCCCCCTCTGGATGGGAGGGTGGTTGGCACGTCCGGATCCACAGGACACCCACCACGTGGCTTTCCCTTACACCCTTTCCTCCCCCACTTTTAGAGGGCCCCAAAAGTGGCTCCTTCCTACTGGGCCACCCAGCCCTTGGCTTTTCACTTGCCCCTTTATCCAATCCCAGCACATCCCGCGGGTTCTTTTCCCCCCACGCACCTCACACACACGTGCCCAGCCCCAGGCCCTGCTCCACTGCTCCCCAAAATCCGTGAGCTGCTCATCCCACCAAGCGATCCAGAACGCACGTGGCCATTTCCCAGCACAAGCACATGCTCTGGAAAGCCACCGAATTGAAGTATCCCCTGCTCCCAACCCATTAGTGCAGGAACTGGCCTTCAGCTACCAACCCTTTCAGTTATTCGGGCCGTTTCTTTCAATATACTCACCCTCTCCCGCTAAAAATGTATTTTCTTCTGTTATTTCCAGACACTATCTGCAACATTTAGAAAAGTAAGTTAAATTTTCCGGTTTTCACATTACACAAGTTAAGGCCTCAAGAGCATTAATCATCGCGGATTAATCCTTTAGCGAGGATTCTTTTCTGCAAAAACTTACGAACGGAGCTTTTTATCTCTTAAAAGAGTCAGGAATCGCCTTTCCCCCCACCTCCATGCAACCAAAAATCCAACAAAAATCCAAAAAGCTAGGAATGTCTGAGTCAAACTTTGTGTTAAGCAACACCTACATAGTCTGGATTGGACTTTAATCACCTTAAGCCGATCCAACGGTCCCGTAAGAGGCTTAGAGACGGTTAAAGCCGATTAAAAGTACGCTTTTAAGCGAGCAGTGTAATTAAAGTTTAAATTTTAAGGTGCACACAACACGTGTTTATGCACTCACCTTCTAAAACCGTGCTTCTTTCAAAGCTTCTCTTGAGCTATACAACCGGAAACGGGGGAAAAAAAAAAAGTATTTTAAGGAATTGCTTCAGAGTTTCTCGTTTTTCCCCCCATCTCGCGTCTCCCGCCCGATCCCGCGCGTGGGAATTGTTTCCTGCATGGTTTGTCTCCTCTGTAATGGCCCGGGGGCTCAGAGAAGCAGTAGGAATATGCAGGCTGCAGGCTCGGCGGCCCGGCTTGTTCTCCAACGTCGTGGAAGGGGACTGTACGTCACGGGCCCGAGGGCCTGCGCTCCCGTGCGCCACACGGACAGAGCCGAGAGAGAGCGACTTCTCCGGATATCCACGTTGGGTCTGCGCTTTTGTATTTACGCCCCCAAGCCCCCCGCGGACAACAGATGTGGCCACACCATACTTACGCCGGGGCGAGCTGGGCAGGCCGGGCTGGGCAGGCCACAGGGTTAACCTGTGGGAAGAGGAGCAGGCCGTGAGGGCGCGGCTGAGGCGCACCCTGCACCACGAGTAAGTCGCGGCCTGTTTCAGAGCTAAAAGAGGGACGTGGCGTCCCTGCAGGCGGCTGAAAGGCCAGGGAGAACCCACAGCAAAACAGAAAAGATAAAAATGAGAAAAAAGAGAATCAGACTTACCCGTTACTACCTCCAGCGCTCAGCGAAAAAGAGGCCGAGGACCTCCGCGCCGCGGAATTTATAGAGCACGAAAAGGGCGTGGCAAAACGCGCATGCGCGATACGTAGGGGCGGAGTTAAACCGTACATGGGCATCTGCCGCGAGCAAGGGGAGGGGCCAGAGCGCCCCGGGCGGCGAGCAAACGGGCGGGGCCAGCGGCGCCTGCGCAGTGGCGGCGGTTGGAAAGGCGCGAAAAGCCCCCCCCCCTCAGGCAGGAACCGCCATGATGGATTCGCCCCCCCCCCTCCCGCCCCTTCAGGGGCCGGTCCCGCCCCTTCGGGCCCCAAGCGGTTAAAGACACGACAAGAGCAGTTTAATTTTTTTTTAAAAAAAAAAGTCCTAAAATACTTTTATTCCATAGTTAAAATCTGTTGCTGAGGAGACTGATATACAACGCAATGGTTTAAGTCAACAGGTGGCTGTACAGAGGGCAGCTGTGAGGGAAGAGCCCTCGCCGTGTCCCGTGAGGGTGCCGGGTCCTGGCCAGGGTGTTGCCACCCCTTCCTGTGAACAAGGCAAAGCCCTTCTCTCCATCCCCACACTCCCTTCCCTCAAGTGGCATCTCACACATGGTTTAGGTTTTGTGCATAATACAGCAGTGGCCTATACCAGATTTTTTTTATTTTTTTTTCTTTTTTTAAACCCCACATTTAGGAAGAACTTAGTTCAGAAGAGAAATACCATCTTTTTAAGGTCACTTTTTAAACCTCTTCCTCCACTCCCTTCGACCCACACAGTGAAATTTATCAAGTTTCCGGTAGGTTTAGCTGTAAAAATGAGGGAAAAAAGGCAAGTTTCAACCCTGATTTGGGAGAGTAAAAAACATCTGAGAGGAAGCCACAATAAAAAGGATTGACTACTCTCACCTTTTCCCCAAATTAAAAAGTTTTAAAAGGCAACAGTCATTTTCCTGGTTCTGCAATTCATTAAACAATCCTAGATATCTCAAGATCTGTTATTAACATCACAGCAAGTGTGAGAGGGTGGGGAAGGAATGTTTTATACATCTGTGGGTTTTGGGTTTTTTTGTTTCGTTTTCGTGGGTTTTTTTACAAAAAAGATGCAGCATATGTTAATACCTATACAGTTCCCTTCCAGCACAACAAACCGTTGGTCAGTAGTGATTCAGGACATTTTAAGGACATGACAGAAACAAGCAAAACCCCAAAAAATGACGAGTGACATGTCAGTTGTGTGCCAGGTTTCTCTGTACACAGCTAATATACACACACGTGCTTCCAAGCACATCCTCTCCTCAGCTTCTCAGCACTAGAGCTGCCTTTTTTCTTCCTTCTCCCCCCAACCTTTCCTCATGGAAAAGAGGAGGAAACGAGGAATTGCATCCCAAAAAAAGGAGTCTGCTCCCCTGGGCACGGTCTCCTGGCAGGGGGTTATTGCTGAGCCACACGAGGTATAGTGTCAGTTCCAGCCTGATGGCACTGAGAGACGTGTTTGTTCCAGTGAAATGCTACATTCGGACAGGATTCCCCTTTCCCTGGCTGAAAGCCCTTTTCTGGATATGGTTGGAAGGCAGATCTGGGAAGAGCCAGGGTTCCACCCTCGCTGTATTGCCTAGGAGAGGGACGCAGAGAACTTCCAGGCCTCTCGGGTCTCTTGCTCCCTTTCTTGGAAGATTATGGTCGATGGTACCTGAAAGCCAAGTGAAACATCTGAGTGTTGTGGGGTTAAATGGTTAGATGGCCAAAGGTAAACTGAACTATCTCAGAACTCCCAGCCCTCGGGGAAGCTGTAAAAACCAAACAGTGTCACCTCCTGTGCTCTGCAAACAACTCCACCTCACAAAGCTGGAAGGAAAAGAATCACTTGGGCCACAATTCACAGGTGACTTCACAGATAATATCCCAGCTCATTACCAAGGTGTTTTGTGGTAGTGGCTTCTCTAGCCCCAGAAAAGTCCACTCCAGCTGCAAGGTCACACTGGTTTCAGATGCATCTCAAACCAGCCCCTGGTCACTTTGAGTTTCCAGGAGGGAAGCCCCAGTTTAAGGAAAAACAACCCACTTTGTGTCTCCAGTCACCCCTCACCACCAAGACAGGAGGGGACATTCAATCTCCCATTCGTGAACAGATAATTTTTCTGAGGTTTTGATGTGCCCCTCGGCACAGGCCCCCCAAGAGCAGAACTCTAACAGCTCCTACAAGACCAAAACTCTTGAGTAAAATGTTCTCACCTCGTGAACTGCTTGCTCTCCTCATGCACTTCCATTTCAGAGCTCTTAAATTCATTCAGCTCCTTCCTGATGGCCGCCTGCACAGAGAGGGAGATTTTTTTTTTGGTAAAGGGAAGGGCTCAGATTGCAGCAGCCACCCCAGGTTTGGCAATTCATCCACACTAAACTGAATTTAATCTGCCCCACCTCCTCCACCTCAGGGCTGGGCAGTCCCACAGGTGGCCAGGGAGGGACAGATTTCCCTGCCAGCTTCTGGCCTGAGCCTGCATGGAACCACATTCCTCTGACCCATGTCCTGAATCCTTGGTGTGTCCAGAGAAGGGAACAGAGCTGGGGAAGGGTCTGGAGCAGCTGGGGGGCTCAGCCTGGAGAAAAGGAGGCTCAGGGGGGACCTTGTTGTGCTCTACAACTCCCTGACAGGAGGGAGGCATCGAGGCGGCTTGGGCTCTGCTCCCAGGGAACAAGGGACAGGATGAAAGGAAATGGCCTCAAGTTGCACCAGGTTTGGATAGTAAGGAAAATTTATTCACCAAAAGGGTTGTTAAGCCCTGGAAGAGGCAGCCCAGGGCAGTGGTGGAGTCACCATCCCTGGAAGTGCTCAGAGAACACATGGATGTGGCACTTGGGGACATGGGTTAGTGATGCATGTGGTGGTGCTGGGTCAACAGTTGGACTCAGTGATCTCAGGGCTTTTCCAACCTAAACCATTCCACAATTTTAAGATTCCTACATCACTCAGAAGCTGATGCAGAGGCCACAACTGGCTCGTGCCCCCCTGAGCTCCAACTTGCCACGACGCAGAAGGAAGCGGAGCTGCGACAGCACACGCAGGTGAAGGGACACTGGTGGTACTTGGTGGGAGGGCAAGGGAAAGATAAACAGAGCAAATCTTGGCTCCCACCCTGATGTGGCTCCCTGTCCCACCCAGGGCCAGGACACTCCTGGTTACCTTGTCAGCTGGTGTCAGCTTTGTCCACGGCTTATCCGCTCGCCGGTCATAGTCCTGAGCATCTGTTACTTCCACGTATTCATTAAACCTCAGGATCTTCCTGGCCTGCAGCTCTGCCACCGTAGGCCTTTGGCTAAGCTGAACACCAGCAACAACAAAGGAGATTAGTCTGAGCCTTGTCCACGAAGCAGATCAGGACTAAACACCCTGAGCAAAACTAAAACCAGTTCTCTCACTGGGCCTGAGCCACAGACACTGCCAGGTCCTGCTCACACCCTGCAAGGGAGCAGGCAAACCCTCTTACAGACAACAGTGTGCCCTGCTTGACACCCCTCAACTCAACCCCAGCAATGGTCACACTCGCATCTCACACCCACAGGCCCCGAGGAAGCTTCTCCCAGCCATGAGTAACAACCCCAAGTAACCCGGACGTCACAGCTAAAAGCAGCTGTTGCTCTGCTCAGCTCCCACACCGCTGTTGCTTTAGAAGTGAGTTTTTAGGGAGCCTGGTGTGAGTCGTGGCCGCTGAAGAGCTCTGTTAGAGCAGAAAGGTTTGCTGGCCTGGCAGGTGCCAGGTGCCAAATTTAGTTCTCATCTCTCTCGTTACGCTCGCTGCCAGCTCAGATCTGTCGCTGCCAACGGCGCCAGCGGCTCCCCGCGGGCGACAGCCCACATTCCAAAGTCCCCGCAGCCCGAGGGCGCTGGGGACACTTACACAATGGCCCCGTGACTGCCCCCACAGCACGGTGCCCACGCCGTGCCCGTTGCCACCAGCCCTGCCAGGTGGCCGTCACCACGGGGGCCAGCAGTACCTTTCTGGTGAGCCGGCGCTTGATCTCGCGCTTCTCAGCTTGACGGTCAGCCTCATTCTTGGCTGCCAAGGGGGAGAAAAAATACATTTTTCATGTAAGCATCAGGCTTTGAAAAAGGGCTTTCTGGGCTTGAACAAAGCGGAGTGTGGAGCTGCATCAGATTATCTGCACATCTGAAGGCTCACTGTGGCATGCCCTGCACTTAGGACAGGCACACAGAGCAGCCCAACTCAACACAGAGTCACCTCCTGGACTAGCAGGGGCCACATAGGCCCTTAAGCAGCATCACTGAGTCATGTTAAAGATTAATGCCTGTGTTGCCAAAATACATCCCAGCCACTCTGCAGCTCGGTCCTCCCCAAAGCTATCAGAGTTTAAAAGAAAATAACAGCACAGATAAATATTTTAAATGGAAACTTCCTGAACTGACATTTCCCTTTCCTCATGATGTTTATTTAAAACTTTTGCAGAACAAGACATGGCCAAGAGAAACAGCCCTGACTGAGCGATGCACTGCTGCTTTTGGGACCATGCAATGCAATGCTGTAATGTCTGGACCACAAATGAAAGTCCAGCCCAAACAAAACACCTTCTACAAGCCCTTGCTGGGGAACAGCAGAGTCTGAACCAGCTCACACACTCTGAGGTGCCAGGCAGGGGACAGGCAGCCTCTATTACCACAGAATGGTTGGGGTTGGAAGGGACATCAAAGATCACCTGCCATGGGCAGGGACACCTTCCACTAGCCCAGGTTGCTCCAAGCCCCGTCCAACCTGGCCTTGGACACTTCCAGGAATGAGGCAGGCACGGCTTCCCTGGGCAACCTGTGCCAGGGCCTCCCCACCCTCATGGGGAAGAATTTACTCCCACAATATAATGTAAATCTGCTTCAGTTTGAAACCATCCCCTTCCGATGAACTAAGACATTGTATTTCTCAGGACCCTCCCCAAGTGCTACTCACGCTGCAGGATGTTCCTCTGCTCCAGCTCTTCCGCTGTGGGTCTCTGGCTCAGTCGCCTGAAGAAAAGTGTGACCAGTGTGTTATGTTGTGTCTGTATCCCCCTCAGCAGGGGATGAAGGACACAACTGCCTGGTTTTGGTGCTCTGGAGAGCCTCCTCCACACTCTCGGCTGCCCTGTTTGTGCTCTGCTCTGCTCAAACAGCTGCTCAGCCACCAGCACATGTCTGGGAAGGGCTGTGGACCCTCAAAAAGCAGCTGTGCAGGGAGCTCAAGCACAGAGCATTGCCTGGACTGTCACCAGCGTTGTCCACTGACCCTGCACCCATCTACACCTTTCTGCATCATCTGTCTTTTACATTTCTGCAGGGATTTTCCCCTTTTGATCCATTTAACCTCTAGAAACAGGGGCCTGTCAGGGGCTATTGCTCAACTCCAGGAGGAACTCCCAACTTTTCTAAGCAGGGAGGAACAGCAACGCTCATCCTCCCAGCCCTGCTCCAGCTGCCATGCCCAACCACCCACCCTATCCCAGCACAGTTTAGCCCAACCCCAGCCCAGCCAGCAGTTCAGACACAACACCCTCCTTGTTCTCTGTACCTGATCAGCGTTGTCCCAATCTGGTGCCGGATCTCGTTCCACTCCTCCTTGCTCTTCCGAGGGAAGACGATCTTGTCCTCCTGCGGCGCCGTCGCGTTCCCCAGCTTTATAGCCAGCGTGTCTTTCCTCTTCACCTTGTTGGCCAGCGTGCCTGCGGGGAGGGAGAGCAATGGGATGCAGCTCAAGGCTGCAGAGGGCTGAGCCCAGCGATCCCAGCCACGACCCCTGGCAGTTGTGCTCTCCTTGAGGGAGAACTGTCCTCTCTCCTCATGCTTCCCAAGCTCTGCGCTACGCAGCAGCATCCAGCGCTCCTGTGTGACGCCACATGCTCACCCCTAAAGCTGTCCCACCTGAGGGGCTGGGACAGCACAGGCTGCTGCAGGAGCCATCTGCAACTGGAGGGGTGCACTCAGCAGGTGAGAGCACAGGTTTGGCTGCAGAGCCTTGGAAAAAGCGAGGCAGAGGACATGTGGTACATCATGAAACTGAGAACCAGCTGCTCTGCTGCGCTGTGGGAAGCAGCTCTTTGATCCAGATCTCAGTACAGCCAGGCACGGGTTCAGCAGAGAAATAAAAAAGCCAGCTGCAATGTCAAAGCCTTACTGTTATGGCTTTCATCTTCCTCCTCATCCTCGTCATCTTTGTACAGGATGGGCCCCTCTGAGTCAGAGTCGCTCATCCCTTCGTCTCCTTCCTGCTCCTCTGGCAGGACCTGGGGTACCAGTTTGGGGATGACTGTGACAGATGGCACATCTCCAATATATACACGAGGACCCGGATTCTGCTCCTCTTCCTGGTCATCTTCTTCTTCTTCCTCATCGTCTGGACTAACGAGAAGCACACTATTACACCTCTTAACACGTGGCACAGGGGCTGGGGAACATCCCTGGGGTCAACAACTCATTAGCTCTCCCCAAGGGAGCTCAGGAACCGGAGATGCAACAGCCACCCCAGGATCCTGCACTGTCCCCTCTCCCCAAAGCACAGGGAGCTCTGGCAGAGGAAATGCCAGAGGCAGGTTCTGCAGAACCAAACAGCCTTCTGACCCCACTACTTTGGCACTTGCAGGTTCAGCTCTGCTATAACAAGACAGCCCTTTTCCCACTTCAGTTTTGCAAAACGAAAGGCCAAGGAAGGCCACAAATGGATGGAATCCAGGACCTTGTTTTGTCTTGGTGCAATTAAAGACAGGCCAGGCTTGGATTCCTGGCATCAGCCTGTGTTTGCAGTCTGCAACCCATTTCCCTTTGTGAGCAGTAAAATCCCAGAACCAGGGGTAATTTCACTGGGAAGTTGTTCTGGCCCTTAAGAGGCTGAATCACAGATTTGGCCAACAGGGAAAGTGGTTTCAGCAGAGACACCAGCCCTGCCCTGAGCCCTCCTCACCACCGCAGGCTCTCAGGAGCTGCAAGAGCCAGCACACGTCCAGGGGGTACTCACACTTTGAGCATCTCGATGGTGACAGGCAGGGACCTCGTCCTGCCCAGAGTGCCGTTGTCATCCCCGAATCCATCGTTCTCAAAGAGCAGGGAGTGAGCCCTGTGGGACCCCTCGGGCGGGGGGGTGACGGGCAGGGGGCTGTTCAGGGCCTGCTGGATCCGGATGTGCAGCGGGATCTGCGGCAGGCGGGGCAGCACGTGGGGCTCTCCAAAGCCTTGCTCCGCCGCCCTCTTCAACACTTCCACGGACCTGAACTCTTCCGGAGGAGGAGGGGTCTCGCTGGGCAGGTCCAGGGAGCGCGGGGGGTCCGGGACGGGGGTGGGGGTGGGCAGGGGCATGCGTGGGGGCTCAGGGGGCACGTGTGTGGGCAGAGGCGGCGAGGGCGAGGGCGGCGGGTGAGCCGAGCTCACGTGCAGCGGGAGCGGTGCCTGGCGAGTCG
>JAWMRA010000058.1:6077382-6104012 GCA_035584735.1 Pseudotriccus pelzelni | reverse complement strand
GGCGAGTCGCCGTCCCCGTCCTGTCGCTGGGGGGCTTGGAGGGGACGACCTCTGGCGTGTGGTTGGGCACGAGGCCCCTCTTCGGGGGGAGAGGAGGGGAAGGCTTGGACAAGGCGGTACCGCTGTTCATTGCCTGGGAAAGTTCAGCTGGAAATAAAAACCACAAAAGCCGCGGTGTTTAACGGGGAACTTTCCAGATAGCCATCAGCAGTGTGGAAGAAGCACAGCAAGGCAGAGCCCGGGACTAGGCAGACTCTGCTGCTTTTTACTGGAACACAGTGCCAGAAATAACCAGGTTGGAAGGCTCTAGTTTGTCCTTCCTGCAGCAAAGGTAAGACTCGGGAGAGAAGCCAAAAATAAGCAGGCTGGGAGAGATCCTGCTGCTCTGGAGAGAGAGGAATGGCACCAGCCCTCAAGTGACAGCACAGGGAGCTCGCCCAGGAATGCGGGCACTTTATGGCTGTATTTACAGGAACAAGGGAATCTGACACATCCAGGACACTCCAGACTCCAGTTGTTTTAACAGCTCCCCTGCACATTAAAGAACTTTTTGGGAAGTCTCAAAGAGTCTTAAAAATCCTACCTTTTGCTCAAAGGCAAAAGTCAGCAGAGTTGCAGGCAGCAGTGTGCTCTCCCCACTTCCATTCACCCATCAGACCCAGCCCGAGAACACCCCACTGCCAGCAGCTCCTCAGGATGAGATTTCACTCCACTCCCTCTGAACTCTGTTCCTTAATGCCCAAATAAACTACAAAATAACCAGCAAAACTTCCCAAAACGCCTAAAAGCCTTGAGCCTCCATATCTGCTGTGTGATGGAGGAGAGAGGGAGAAATGGAGACACGAGAAATGCCTGCAGTGGGAAGCCGCAGGTTCCTCAAACCCCGCTCCATTCCCAGGGCAGAAGCTGCACCAGTGAAGGTTGCTCTTCCCTCAGGAGTTTCCTATCCACATATCCATGGCTTCTGGGGCTTGGAAAGGCTTTGCCTGAAGCGGGTGAGACTTGCTGCTGGTTCCCCTGGAGCGGGGGATGTGACACACCCGTGCGCCCAGCGCGGAGCCCGCAGCGCAGGCACCACGAGAGGGTGCTGCGAGCAGGAGTGTTGCCAGAGATAAGGCCGCATAGCTGCAGAGAGGTGGGCACATTTTTGGGATGTTTAGCATTTTCAGACTTTCCCCTCGTAGATTAAGGGCAGGATTGTGCAAAACACCCGAGTGCCCTCAGCTCCAGCCCAGGGGACTCCAGTGTCCCCTGAAATCTGTCCTGGGGCTGCTGCCAAGCTCTCGGACATCAGGACGGCACCCTGTTCCCTGCTTGCTTGTTCAAGCTGCTGCTGAATAAATTCCCACTCCCCAGAAGGCTTCCCTGAGCCTTATTTTCAGCTGCTGCATCAGACACAAGAACTGCTCTGAGAATGTCCTAAAATTCCTGACAATGCTCAAAGAGGGTGACCTTTCCTCTCCCCTCCCTTCCCCTGCACACCCCGTGGCTGTTGGGAAGAAGCAGGATGGCTCTGAACAGACGCTGGACACGCTCCTGTCTCCAGCCACACTTTTTGTCCCACAAGTCCCTCCTGCAATTAGCGCTGGGGCATTTCAAACGCCATCTGCAGTGTGTGCAAGCAGCTTAAAGAAAACAAGAAGGTATTTCATGGAGTGCTCGGGCATGGCCAGGCTAATCAAGCTGGTCTGGCACATGGGAGTGTTTAACACCGTATCAAGGTCACTTGCAAAACCTGCCAGAGCAAGGTGAGCCCCGAGCAGAGCAGAGCCATCGGCTCACACGGAAAGCAGTGGCTCGGGCTACTTCAGATGGCAACTTGCACATCCACCACTGCCTCCCAAACCACACCTGGGAAACGCCTCCAGTTTCTGTGATAACAGTGCAAACCTGTGGGACTGATCTTCCCAGGAGCCTCCCTCCTCCTCTGTGTCCAAAGATCAGGAGGTGTCTGCGACAGAACTGTCTGAGGTACAAACAGGTTGCATGGAAGTCACCCCAGCTCTCAGTGTTGCATCTTTAAGAACCCCCCCCCCTCCAAGAACTCCTACAGAGAGCGGAGACTGAACCAGCTTTAAGAAACTCTCCCCCAAATCTTCTGCTTAGAAAAGTTACAGAGATAAAGACATTTAATTCTCTAAGTGGGAAGATTCAGCTCAAATGACAGTTGAGCTGATTTATCCGCGGGACAAGACTTAAGGACAAGACTAATATGGCAATATCCCAGCCACAGACCTTAGAGGAGGTGCCTGAGTAGGACCAAGGAAGCCTGAATTATCCCTGCCAGCTCCTGGCCTCTCTGCACTGAGTGGAAACCACATGGCCCTGCAGTGACAGCCATGACAGACATTTTTTGGTGTGATGCGCATTTTTTTGGGTTAGTTTGTTGGGGTTTTTTTTCCCCCAAACCAGCTGAAAGCAGGAATTGTCCCTGACCACAGTCTCGTAAAACAAAATCTCATTTACCATCCCCCGGTCCTGGCTGAATCCCAGCCCTCAGCGAAGCATCAACATTCAGACACTGCCTTCGAGCTGACAGAGGAAAAGCAGGCAGGGACTCCTTCCTGCAGGTAGCTGCTGGGAACAGATTGGATGGCTCACAGCAGCGGACTCCAGTAATTACACTGTTCCCAGCACACGTGTGTCCTGCCTAAACACTGGCAGATCCAAGTCCAAACTGGACTGTTTTCAGGAAGAACGGTCAGACATTCACGATACAACTAAAAATCTTCCCTTATGAAGGGAAGAGAGTCTTGGAGCAGTGGCTTCAGGACATCCCAGGCCACAAAACCCAGCACATGGCGGGGGGGGTCACTTACCTATTAGTGAGTTGCTATTTCTGTTGACAGGCTTGGGAGGGGGGACAGGAGGCTGTTTGGCAGGAGCTGTGCTGGTTGTACTGGTGGGAGCAGTAGTGTTGGCACTGGCAGGAGCGGGGAGCAGAGTCCTGGGGGCTGGGGAAGGGGCAGCTGTGGGATTGACTGTCTTTGCTGCAGTGGGGGCTGTGGTGGAGGGGGCCGTTCTTGCAGAGCTGCTGGCGGGCGTCGGATCCTTCGCCTGCGCCTCGTTTGCCTCCTGGGAGGTGGAGGGAGGTCTTTTTGGAGGAAGGAGAGGCTGTCTGGGATGTTGCTCCTGAGGTGGTTCCAGTTCGGGCCCAGGGTGGCTGCTGGAGGAGCCTGCAAAGGGAGACAGCTCAGTGTAAGGGACTGGAGAGTGGAAACAATCAGATGGGAATTCAAAACTGGTCCTGGGATAATCCAAAGCCCCGAGTTTGCACACGTCTGGTTTCTTACCCTGCCTCTTTTTCGGTTCCTCTGCTGGAACAGGCTTCCTAAGGCTGGAGGGCTTTGTGGCCTCTTCCTCCTGGCTGGGCAGGTCACAGAGGCCGGGCCCACTGATGGGGACTGTGTGGCCATTCTTCAGGGCAGGGGGGTTCAGCTTCTCTGGCTCTTCACCATCTGCAGGGGGATGGGAGGGGAGAGAAGCAAAGAGCAAACACTCAGAAGGCAGGAGAGAGGAGAGCTGGCTGAGCTCACTGAACCCCCCCAGAGCCACACCAGCTTCTCTCTGGCTTCTGAAGCAGCTGGTCTTCAGTCACCTCCTGCACAGGAGAGCACAGCAACCACCCAGCTGGGGCTGGGAGCCCTTGATTTCAACGTCAACAAGTAAATAGTACAGCTCTGTATTACACCATCAAAGCTTTTTCTTCTTCCTGTCCTGCCCTTCCTCCTGGTGTGCCCAGTGCTGTGCCACAGCCCGAGGAAGTTGTGACTGCAGTCAAAATACTCCAGCAGCTTTTGTATTCACCCACCATCACAGAGCAGCCACCAACTGCCTGCTGCAATAGGTTCCAACATGAGCCAGGGCATCTGTTGCACATGCAATAGTAGGTTTTGATAAAGTCTTAAAGTTACTGGAAGCACCTCTGTTTTTCTTCTGTTTCTACCCTGAATTTGGCAAAAAAACCAACGCACATCAGCAAAGCGGGATTTCTTGCCTTTACCTTTGTTTCAATCAGATGTAATGATACACCTCCAGATGTTGATGTAGCTCACCTTGGCTATTTCTGCTTTTACAGATTCTAGCATGGAGTTTCCCAAGGTCAGAAGCAAAACCTCTTTTGGAAAAAGTTACTCTTTCCAGCCTCTAATTTTGCGAGCATTAAAACCCCATGAGGAGATACTCAACCGTTCTTTGCAATGCCCGGACAGCACAAACTCTTGATGTTATGCCCAGTATCAGACTTCAGCACTCACTCTGATGGGACGTGGCCATTTTGACTGCTTTCCAGCTCAAGAAAACTTGGCTACATCATCAATTTGATTAAAAATCCGTTCAGTCTACCCTCTCTGCACCAACTGCAGTGTGTGGCATCAAGGCCCCCCACACTGCAGACCCCAGCACGCTCTGCTGCTCTGGTTTTTTGGTCATTTATACCACTGCCTTCTTCACATTTCCTCTCTGCCCCAAGTATTACCTCCCCTTCCCCAACCTGGTGTGATTCAGAAGCTGAAAGCACAGCTGCCAAGGAGCCAAAAAGCTCTGCAGGATTTCTTTTCCACAAGCAGCAGCCTCTGTTCCTGGGAGGAGCTGGCAGACACTGCCCCGCTCGCTCACTGCCCTTCCCTGAAAAGCAGGAAGCACAGACAGCAACAAGAGGGAGTTTCCTCCACAGACAGGGCTGAAACTCAAGGGATGAGCCAGACGTTTTTATAGAACTGCCTCTGGTTATCCAAAGTTTTCAGCAAGGGAGGTGGGAACAGTGAGGCTCAAACCTGCCTGCCCTTCTCAGCTCCTGATGGCTTCTCCCACCACCTCCCTCCCAGCTTCAGCTCCAGTGACCTCCTTCAAGGTCAGGAGATCCAGTGCCACCTCCTTTTCCTTACTCTGAGCCTGGTACCCACAACCTGGAGCCCAGAGAGCAGCAGGGCCTCCTCTCCCAGCCACACCTCCTCCCCTGCCTCCTTACTTCCTCACCTCAAAGGGTTTCCAGCGTTTTTTCCCCCCCCGCTAAGAACTCGCCTAAGAAAATTAACTGACCTTGTAAGAGCGGGTTTTAGAACTGCAAGCAAACACAATAACCCACCCTCACGTCTTATGACTGCCCAAGTGTCTTAAACTCCCAGGAGGGATTTAGATAATGCGCCTCTAATCTGCCCCTCCTGCCAGCCCCCACTGCTCCCTCGTGCTGGGGGTTTGCACTTTGGCCACACTACACCCATCTTCTGCTTCTAAAAGCAGAGCAGATGACTCAAAGAAGAAAATCATTCCACCCCTAAGCCAGGCTTCTGTTACACCCTTACAGCGTGGAAGGTCTCGCTCTCCCCTCTGCCATCTCCAGTTGGAAGTTTGGTGCCCAAAGTCTTTGATGTCTCTTCCAGTTTCATCCTGTGACCTCACACCCTCCTGTACCCACTGAACTCTTCCTCCAGCGCTGCCCTGACACCCCTGGGTGGGTGTAGAGGCAGCATTACAGCAGAGCTGTGTCAAGACTCTTTCTCTCAGGTTTGCTTTCAGGGGGCTGGTCTGAAAACCACTTTTTCACCTCCAATTTTTCCCCACTTCGCAGCTTTCTTAGAATGAGATTTGCACTAGGCCAAGGCTGCCTCTGCACTGGGTCCCCTGAGGGGCAATCCCACCCTAATCCAAGGACTATGATCCCACCTCACCTTCCTGCCCCCTCCCTTGAACCCACACCCCCCAACTGACAGCCAGGTGACTCAGTGGTGATCTGAGAACTTATTTTGGCAGCACGATCCAACTGGGAGACATCAGGGATGACACAGAAGGGGATCAGATTTCTTAGACTTAGATTAAAGCAGGGGAAGCTTTAATAAGCTTAGTGGTGACTATGACACCACACCAGGAAGCATCTTTTGGAGGAAATACAGCTCAGAATTCATTCATTTTTGACTCTCTTTCCCAGCTGGAGCCACAGGGTCAGCACCTCTCCTCCAGTGCCGTTGGGAATGTGATTGGAACAGCTGGAAGGGTGAGTGACAGCAGAGATTGGCAGGACAGGACAAGGGATCTGGAGCAGGACAGAGTGGGAGGGACAGGATGGGACGTGAGCCACAGCACAGCTTTCCCACCCTGGAAAGTGCCCAAGACAGGCACTGAGCTTCCTCAGCAGCACCTTCCTCCCTGAGCAGGCTGTGAAAAATCAGTGTGTGAAAATCAGACCAGAGAAAGCACTGAAAAGGGTAAAACAGGCAGGAACCACAGCAAAGAGCCCTTAAAATTCGTGTCCCAAGAGTGAGGTTTGGCCAGAGGAAGATCAGCTACACAAGACACAGACAGGAGAAGTTGGTTTGCAGACTCACCCTGCTCAGGCTCTTCCAACAGAACCCCTCTTTTTACCAGCTCCTCTCTTGGCTTTCGCATAGAAATCTTTCGTTCTAAAACTGACATTAAATTGAAAAAAGGCACTCAGAAAACAGGGCAGGCTGGAAGTTCCAGATGAATACATTTTATTAATTTATTTTTTTTAAGGGATCCTCTGGAGGAAATAAAAGGGCTTCAAATTTCACTGGTTTTTGCATGGATCAAGAGGAGGGAGGAGGGACTGCACGTTCAGGCCTGCACTTCACACCACGCTGGTGATCGTGGAGCGAACCCTCCCTCCCCACAGCTGCTTGGGGGGAGGCGCCTTGCGAGAAAGGAATTTATTTGTCTGAAACTACAGCTCCATGGCAAGGTGTTTGTGGAGAGATTGCAGGTGCCAGCCCATCACCACAGTCACGTTTTTGGTTCTTACATGTGCCAGCACCCAGGCTGGTGACAGCAAGCCCTTCTCAGTGGCCAGATGGCTCGTGGCAGGTTTCCCTGCGGAGGAAAGGACGCCCACCCAGCCCCCTGCCCATCACTTTACCTTCTGAAGTCTCCTTAAATTTGTCGCTGCTTTTCTTTTTCCTCCACTTCCAGGGCTTGAAGATCTTGCCAAAGCTTGAGAACTTGCTTTTCCTCTTTGTAGGGGGTGTGGTGTCACCCGATTCCAAAACATCTACCCCCATGCTGCCATCACCCAGGGTGTGATCCACCTCCTCGGCTGCAGGGGAAAGGAGGAAAAGAATGAAGAATTATAAAGAGGGGAAAAAATAAAGGATTATCTCTGCGCTGCAGGTAACAGCTGCCACCTCCCACCAGCCCACCCCACACTGGGAAACAGCAGAGCACGTTCATGCAAAGTAAGGAGCACAACTCCATCCATGGCTCCGTGGAACCCTCACATCAGCTTGGGGAGATGTGACAGGGGCTCCCAGTGTTGACAGGGCAAAGGGAAACTCATAAGGAGCTTCCCAGGACAAGGATTACACAATTCCAGAATCAATTAGGCTGGAAAAGACCTCCACGATCAAGTCCAATCTGTGACTGATCCTCCAGTCCAGAGCACTGAGTGACACATGTCCTTGGACACCTCCAGGGGTGGGGACTCCACCACCACCTCCCTGGGCAGCTCCTTCCAGTCCCTGACAACCCCTTTTGTAAAGAAATTCCTCCTGATGCCCAACCTGCCCCTCCCCTGGCACAGCCTGAGGCCGTTCCCTCTCCTCCTGTCCCTGTTCCCTGAGAGCAGAGCCCGACCCCCCCCGGCTCCCCCCTCCTGTCAGGGAGTTGCAGAGCCAGAAGGTCCCCCCTGAGCCTCCTTTTCTCCAGGCTGAGCCCCCCCAGCTCCCTCAGCCACAGATCAGTTTAATTTTGCAGCATCACACCTTTGCCCATAAGACACAGCCCCCTTTTGCTGGACACGAGTCACGACACGAACACAGACACCTCCCAGCCCACCAAGCCCACGCTCACAACTGTCTGCACACCCCAAAAATCACCAGACCCTCTCCTGCAGCTGGATGTGCTACAGCTCAGCCTCTCGGATTTTTCCCACTATAAATAAGGGCAGCAAAGCCGCTGGCCAAGAGCAACAACTCCACAGGAAAGGGACACAATACAGGCCCCCGCTCCACCTACTGCCCTGGAGTCCCTGGAGAACAACACAAGAAGGACACGGAGGTGGGAAGGGACACACACACAAAAAAGAAAAAGCCACAACACCCAACTCAAAGAAAAAACACTTTTGAAGCAGAAGCAGAGCACGAAAACACTAATCTGGGGACTGTCGATCCTGATGTTGCTGTTCTGGGGGTATTTGATGGAACATGAGGGAACACTTACAATCAGCACAATCCAGCCCTGCCTGCAAAAAAATAAATCAGTGCACACACGAGCTAAGTGAAGCCAGCTGGTGCCTGCTCATGGCAGGATTTACAGAGCCACAATCCCTCGGCTTCTAAAGGCAGGAACACCCGAGATCCATCGCAGAGCTCCGTGGAAAAAATCCTACAGGGAAAAAAAAGGAGACATCCCTCCGCCCTGCCCGACACCACACACGGCAGGCTGGGGTGTCCTGGTACAAACTGCGCTCGAGTCTTGTTTTAGAGCCTCCAAGTCAGATGTTGTGGAGCTTGGGAGAACAACAGAGCTCTCAGTCAGCTTCAGAGAAGCCTGCAGGACCTGCCTGCAGAGCAGACAAAGCCCCGTAGGTAAGTGGAAAGTTCAGCCAAGAATCCCATCTCCCGAGGGCAAGAGATTGAGGAAGGAATTTTAGGGGAAAGCTGTTTTGCACATAGCTAGTCATGTATCTGCTGTATCCTACAAGTATCCACTGAGGATACGGGCCCAGATGTGAAAAAGCAGATTCCTGTCAACACTGGGAAGAGCACGTTCAGGGCAGGGAAAAAAATAACAAACAGGGAAAAAAATGGGTTGTTTGATGGAGTTCTACCTACAACTCTGCAGTGCTTCCCAGCACGAGATCTCAGATCCCAGCAAGGGTCAAGAACAAGGAGCCACAGCCACGGGCTCACGAAGAGCCTGGGGACAGACTGCAACACAGATGGACCCCAATATTCCAGTCTGAGCACATGTGAAGTGGGAAATCACTGAAAAACAGGGAAGAGAAGAATAACAGAGGGAAACCAGAGAGTATTTCAGCAGGAGGATCTCGATCATGTGAGAAGTGATGGAGGAAGGAAAACCAGCCCAGAGTTCCGGGCTGTGGAGAGGCTGGAGGGGCAAGGAAGTGCCGTGGAAGTGCCACTGTGCTAACCAGCCTGACAAACCTTTTCCAAAGCTAACTATGGCCATTCCAGACTCTACCCAAAATTCTTGAGCCTTCCAGCTCTGTAGGTCTCTCCTCTCCCTCACGGAACTCCAGATTTCACCCAGTGGGGGTTGATGGTTTTTCTGTTGGTTGTATTTTTGTCTAAATCAGCCCTGTAACAGAAAGCCCCTCACTCTGAACCACTCAGAAGCTGGTGCCAGCCAACATTTATTTGAAAAAACAAGATTAATTCAGCATCTGAGCTGCTTTTAAACAATAAAAAAACCACCCAACCCTGGCTTCATAACAGGAGAGAAATTGGGTGGAAAATAACACACGTGATGTCAGCACTGACCTATGATTTTCTGCAGGGACAGAGGGAGGGTGGGTAGGTGGAAACTGAGGCCAAAACCAAACCAACCAAAAAAAAGCATTTCCAGCTCCCAGAAACCCCAGAGGAATTGCCGGGATGTTTGGAGGCACTTTCTTCTGAGACCAGAGCATTAGCCCTGGAGTTGTACATGTAATTTTAACAAATAGTATTCACTGTGTTCAACGGAGCGTTCCCAAACTTCACCAGGCAGGCACGAGCGCTTGCCAGGCACAGGCTGTGGACTGAATGTGGATCCCGAGTGCCATCAGAGGCATTTTTCCCCTCACCTTTCCAAGCAGAGCAGTGCTGAAGGCAGTCAAACCACACTCCCTTCACATCCATCCCTTCCCTGCTCTGAGGAATGTCACTGCTGCACCGCTGCCACCCAAGGTGTCAGAGTGCTGCGCTAAGCAAAGGAAGTTATTAAAAGTAAACTCAGCCCTCGGGTCCAGCGATTAATGAAGAGCCCTCAGCACGCTGGGACGCCTCCATTTCCAATTAGAGGGAGAACAAACAGCATTCCCCCACCACGGTCCCCTCGGAGCAGCCGGGGAGGAGCAGGGACATGAAAGGACGAGCCGAAACTGCGGGAGACACACGATACCCCCAGAGCAGGAGCAGCTCAGAGCAGGGAGGGTGGGGAGAGCCCACATGCGATTTTTTCACTCCAGGCAGAACCTCTTCCAGCAGCTCCTGCAGCCCAGGTCTGGCTGTCAAAGCAAATACCATCCCGGGGTGGAGTTTCGCTGCCAGAATTGCAACCACGCAGGTGAACACGGGAGGTTTCACAACGACCTTCACGTCGATCACTCGGCTCTTGCCTCTCCGCCTCGCTGCTCCCTCGGCCGTGTTACAACCGCTCCGAGGCTCTTGCCGAGCGTCAGGTGTTGGACACCACAGAAAACACTCGGGTTTGTTGGTTTGCAATAGGTTCTGTGTGCCTAAAAACAGCCAGGCAAGAGGGGGAGAGACAGGCACACCCTGTCCCCCTTCCAGGCATCGAACCGCCCAAATCACCTCCCCAACCATCCTTTTTGCTCTGTGTAGAATAAAACTCCACAGGTTACTAAATGTCCCAAGATGCCAGGGAAGCAATTCCCTCCTCGATCCCCGCTGGGATTCCTTTTGTCCAGTTGTTCTGCTGACAGGAGAGTCCATCCTGCCCTTCCCCAGCACTCTTCCTTTCCCCATCCCTAATTACACACTGACACAGACCTTTAAGACTGTCTGTTGTGAAGCAATTATGACACTCGGTGCTAATGAGCGGGTGGGTCGGCAGCTGTAGGTAAGATTTACTGATCTGTATTCAAATAACCTCATTGTTCAGTGATTGTTCACGTTAGATAGCGCTCACACCCCCTCCAAAAAGGGCCTTCTCTTCCATTCACCGCCCGTTTCCAGCTTGAACCTCCAGGGAATGGTGCAGAGAGGACATTTCTTGGCTGTGAAGGCAGAGAATCCACCTCGCTGAGGCTGTGCCTCCTCCTGCTCTGCTCCACAAGGTACAGGAGGGTCCTTAAGCTGCTTTGCAATGCAAGGGGGAAACTTCTCCTTATCCGAGTCATGCCCTGGGAACGCGGGAAGGAACCGCAGTGCTGTGCTTGGGGAAGAAAACGGGACCAAAAAGGGGGAACAGGACTCTGAGGGAAGGGTGGGAAGCATCAGGATGCCCTCGCCCGACCCAGCCCTTTCTCAGCACCAACGCTGTGTCCAAGAGACCAGCCTCACCCTCCCCGCAGTGCCAGGCTGGAAAACCTGCTTTAAATACGTGGAAGAGGTTAAATGAGGTCACAGAGGCCTGGGTGAAGCCAGCACTGTCCTCATTAGAAGGTCAAGAGCTTCCCAACTGGCAGGTCCCTGAGGTGCCCCCACGCCAAAGCACGACCTTGTTTAACCCTTCTGGAAGTAGCAGTAGCACACACATTGGAAAAGCAACCCTGGAGCAGGGAGAGCACCACAGAGCCCACCCTGACACCAGCATGATGTGCTTAACGTTCCAGCAGAACCCAGGTTGAGGGAAAAATCTGGAATAAAATATCTGCTGCAACTTCCACACAGCCCGGAGCACTCAGATCCCAGGACCCAGCTTAGTCCAGGGATGGAGCAATTCCCCGTCTGCCTCCCGACCAGAGCCTCCTGCCATTTCAGATCCACCCTCCCAAACACTTACACTGTCCTGATCCCCTTCCATCCAAACAAGCAGGTGAATTTGAGCTGTTTAAACAGCACATTTGTGTTAACCCAAAATGTTTAGACTGAAATAATCCCGGGAAACGTCACAAAGTTGGCACAGCCTGGACGCACAAGAAGGCAGGAAGCACCAGCAGTGCCAAGCAGCTCGGGAGGCAATTCCCCATCGGTTTGCTTGGCCAGCTGGTCCTTCCAACCCTTCCCTCATGACACATTTACACTTAAACCTGGCTGTTAAATTCCAGGTGGAGAAAAGCCTTTCTCCTCCTTGTGGTGTCGAGCTACCCCAGTCGGGTTGTTTTGTCACCCAGAGAAACCATTTCAGTGGCGGGAGCTGGAAACCCGCAGTTGGCCTCTCACGCCGCCCGTGGTGATGTGTCACCTGTTCCCAAAGCTCCTGTCAGGATTGGGGCTGCCAGCCCCATTAAACAGGGCAAAGCTTTCACTTCCACCCCTTGCCTGTCAGTGGGTCAAACCGGCGGAGCCAGGACCCATGGGATCAATTAAACACACCACACGGGGTCACACCGTGGACACACACGCAGGACACCACACCAGGCAGCTCCCAGCTGGATCACCCACCCATAAATGTCACGGTTTCGTGGTCACACCACGATCCAGGGTTTAGGAAAAGCCATCACACGAGCAAAGAATTAATCCCCATCTTCAGGGCTCAAGCCCCAAAACATTTCGTAGAGCAAAGCGCTGCCAGCCTGGAAAAAGGCACAGCAGGGGCTTCAAGGACCAACAGGAATAACCAAAAAGCATTTATTTAATGAAGGATCAACTCTCACGTGGAAAACACCTGCAACAGTTATGTGAAATATAGCTGAATATATATGAAATGCACCTCTGATGAACAGTGTTAAAAAATTAAACCCAACCTGGATCTAGCGCAGAATTAGTCCTGGTGAGTTTTTAAACGGTTTTAACTCAGGCCACACACCCTCAAAAGCCAGCCTGGCTATGGACAAGTTTTGTTTTGTTTTTAACACCATTGCTCAAGCTAAAACTCCCTTCAAGATCTGAGTTGGAGACCCCAACAAAGCAAGGCTAAAGGCTGTGAATAAATCAAAGAATTGCATCCCAGCTGATGACAGTTCATATTATACTGGTACATGCCTGGGAGGGAAATTACTGATTTCCAGCGTTCATGAAGAAAATGGCACAGTCCTTTAAGGGTGAAAGGTCTGTGAGCCCCAGGCCAGGGCTGCAGAACAGAGCTGTTAGGAGAAGACTGAGAACAAGCTGCTTTTCTCCCCAGAACATCTCTGCAGACACCCAAGCCTAACTCCAAAAGAAAATGAGTCTCACCCTGCCTGTGCTACAACGGGCTCTTTGCCCCAGTCCTCCTCCAAGATGTAAGAGCTGGTAAATTCCAACTTCATTAAGAGACATCCTCCGAAAGGAAATGAGAAAACATCCGTATTTTGCTGTGTAACCAGACTTTGCACGGTGTCTAAGTCATGAGCCTGGGCCAAATTCCTTCCACCTGCAAGCCACAGTTCACCCAGAACCTGATCCACCTCTTCTCACACGACTTGGTGCAGGATTTCCACAAATCCCAGGAGTTTCTGCTCACAAGGAGCTCACTGGGCATCTCTTGTCTTCAGGCAAACGAGGCACTTCAGTGCCACTCTGCTTAACCACCTTTATTTCCCTCAGGAACACAACTCTGTGTAATCACCCCCGTTTCCCCGAGGAACACCCCTCCCTGGAGTTCTGCTATCACCCCAGCCCAGGAGGTGCATCAGGAAGCTTTGCTGGCACATGGCTGCTCCTTACACACCTCAGGTACCTGGAATACCCCAGGACCAGCACAGCCCTGAGCCACAAACCCTCCTGTCACCAACACACTGTGGATGCACAGCCTGGAGAACAGCCCAGCTTCCCTCCTTTTCCCCCTCTGTTGTGTCCAGCAGAGCAGTCGAGAATCCCAAAAGCTTCCAAGCAAACTCCAAAAGCAAACAAAGGCTCTTTTGAAGGAGATGCTGTTAAAAGTATGCAAAAAGCACTTGGGGTAAGTGTTTCTAAGCTTCCTATAAGAGCTTTAAAAACTTGATGTGCGTTTCCTGGATGGTCCAGGGAAGACGTGAATCCTGACCTTAAAGCAATAAAAGGCTGTGGTCACAAAACAGCCCCAGACAGTCCCAGCCCTCGGCTTCCCTGTGTTTTGTCCTTTTCTAATCACCATAATCTTCAGAGGACTCTTTTTAACAGCATCCTGCCACAGTTAATGCAAGAACCATGTCCTCACGTTCACCATTTAATCAGTAGGAACTGTGGGAGCTGGGCCACCAAAAAAAAAAAAAAAAAAGGACTTCAGAGAGCAAATGACCAGTTGAGAAAACACCAGGTCTGCTGGCAAAGCACAATGTCATTACACCAAGAGCCCACTCCCCTGGAAATTACCACTGCTACAGGTGCTTGATCAGAGAAAAGCCCAAGACTGGCCAGGCTGGCTTCTAACTGAAGAAATCCAAGCAGAAGATGCTGTTAATCTGCACTGACAATACGAAGACAAGTGAAGTTTTACATCTCACTTCCACTCTCTCTCCCTCTCTCTCTTTATTTTTAGCAGCTCTTGAACAAGACTGTTGGGGTGAACTAGGGGTGGGGGAGAGAATCACTGGTTTGATCTGAGCCCTGAAAATACCAGGTAGGTTCGAATTCATAGAAGTTAAAAAGAATGAAAAAATGTAATGTGTACCTGGGGCAGCTTTGTGCCAATGCTGAGCGTTTCTCTAAAAAAAAATCTGATTATCCCATGTTACAGATGAGAGTGAACTACTCAGCCCAGCCAGGTGACAGCAAGTGGGGCTGAGAGAAATGGGAACAGCAGGATGGGGAAAGTCTCCTCATTGCCAGTGCCGGGAACAGCACCCACGACAGACCTGGAATAACATTGTGTCCGGGAAGTGGAGCTGCTTCCAGGGCTTAACACAGTTGTGTTTGCTCCAGGCTGTCTGTTACTGAGATACCTCGCAGTGGAGAGGGACAACAAGCAGGGAGATAGTTGCCAAGCCCTTCTCCCCCCCGAAGCTGCTACAGCTGCCCCCAAAAACTGGGTGACATCACGCCCAAGGAGGCAACTGTGGGTGCCTTTGGTCGGGGATCACTAGTAGGGCTGGCTCCTGCCCCACGCAGGTGAATTTCACTGCTGTCCAAGTGCTTTGGAGAGGTGGTATCCCTGAATCCCTGCCAGGCAGAGGCTATCCCTAAAAACAGCGTCCCAGAGCCTGTCTGGGGATCAGGGAACGTGTTGCATGTGCCACGAGCAGGAGAAAGGCAGGAAATGGAGCTATTTCTCTCCGGTTTCTCTCCCCAGCCGGGCACAGGTTACACAAGCCCCGCATTCCACTCCTCCCAACTCCTCCGTTTCACCTGCGCTCCTGCCCCGCCGCAGCCCCGCATTCCCTCCATTACTCACCGGGAGCAGCTGGATTGACCGGTCTGGAGAAGTGCGGCTGCCCCATGGGATCCTGTCCTGAGCAGCTCCCGGGGAAAGAGGCGGGAGGGGAGAAAGAGACACAGAGAGAGAGATAGAGAGGAAAACTCTACCCTGGGAGCGCTTCAGTCCTTTAAAACGATAAATCCACGCCGTGGGCTGGGAAGGAGCGCGGCGAGCGAGGCGGCTCCCGGCGCTCAGGCCACGGCTCCGGTGCGCGATGATCCGGCGCGGCTCCGGCTCTCCCCGGACCCCATGGCCGGGCACTCCAGGCTCATAAATAGGTGTCCGTGCCAGCTCCCTTCACGCAGGAATGCCTGTCATTCCAGAGCCGAGCTGGCTAGGGCCGAAGCTCAGGAAGGGGAGGAGACAGCCAGCCACGCTCCAGCCACTTAGCTGCATAATCCAAATTATCAACACCCCTCGCTCGAGTTTAGCAAGGAGAGAGAGAAGAGCTGGGAGTGAGGGAGAGGGGGGTGTTTTCCTCCAGGAGAATCCAACAACCGAGGGGTTTCACCTCCCAAAACGGGATCAAAGAGGGAATACCCCACCTGAGCCCTCTAAATACAAACCAAAGCGGTCAGGGATGACACAGCCGGTGCTCTAAATGCTCTGGGAGCTGCACTATCCCAGAGCAAAGAGAATTTTAAAGTGCCTGAGCTGATATGCATCTTGCCAGATGGATAATAAAAGTACAATTTCATAGCAATTCCCCTCTCCACTGAAGTTACCAGGAAGCAGGCAGCGTGTCTCCTTGTTTCATTTAAATTTAACAAAGGGGAAATTTAAATTTAACAAGGAAAGTAAGAGTTTGTTACTTTAACCATCAAGCTGTGACACACGAATAGAAAACAAACATCCCCCTCAGCATTTACATCACAATAACAAAGCTCTCCAGAGTTTAAATGTGTCCACTCGGAACCTTTAATTTGTCACTGAAATCTGGGTTAAGACTTCTGTCTTACAACTTATTTCCCTGTACACACCGCTATCAATCTTAACTCGGGGGGGGAGAGGAAAAGCAATTTTCAAAAATATACAGGAATTTGCTGCAGCATAAAAGGGATCAAAACCAGGAATCTGACCCCATGAGACACATCCATGTCGGCTCCTTCCCACTGCAGGAGAAAGCAGGTTTAACCACACCAGGATTTGCTGCAGCCCTTGGTGTCCCTGTCCTTGTTGGGGCAGCAGGAGCAGGACTTCAATATCAGCCCAGGGAGTAATCCCAGTAGGAAAACATTCTATTCTGGGAAACAAGAAGGTCCAAGATGCTGATTTGGGCTGGTACAGGTGGGAACAGTCGATGCTGCTCATCATCCAGAGCAAACACCTCGGGATCACCATTCTAGCCCCATGGATGGGGTGAGGCAGCGCTGCAGGAACACCCCAGAACAGGTCAAGGGCTGCTCTGAAATCCAGTAACACCTCACCTGAGCCACAAACACACCTGGGAGACCTGGTGCTCTTGGCTCCCCCACTAACACACTGAGTATCTCAAAAGGCAGCTTGTAAATCCACTGCTCTTCCAAAGCTGAGCCGCAAAAGCACGGGAGGAAGGAGGACACTTGTGCACCTTCTCCACCCGCATCCTGCTTGTCCTCAATCCCTGCTGCTGAGGACATCCCCCATCCCCTGGACAGCGGGAGCAGGTGGAGGAGCAGGGGATCAGCAGACCCACGGAGGCGGATGGCAAATAGCACTGTCCTCCCTCCCACAGGGAATTCGGACATTCCTGGAAGTGTTGCTCCTCTCCACCTCCCACCACGGACATCTCCGCGCTGCGGTTCTGTCTGCTCAGCCACAGCCACCCTTCACAACACTTTTGATCTCCACTGGGAGCATTCCCAGGAACGCTCCACCTCACCGAGGGCTTTTTGCTTTGGGACAAAGAAAAAAGCCATTTAAGAGCCATTTAAATTCGCTGCCATCTGGCAGGGAGACCCACAAGGGTCAGAGATAGAGGCGGGAAGATTTCTCCAAGTCTGTAAATCAGCTGCTCCAGCTTGGAAGGAGGTCTGGAAAAAACATCCCTGCAGCTGGGAATGCTACAGAACGCTGCATCTAGACCTGCTTGGCTTGCAAGGAATTAAAGGCATTGCATTTTATAAGGCATTTGCTGTGAAATCAAGAGGCCACAAAGCTCTGCTGCGGAACAGATGACACGTGGTAGGCTGTTAAAGCACAGGAGCACAATCCTATCCCTGACCCTTTACTTCTACATTAGCAAGACATGAAACATTAGCTTAAATTTCAATACAAGATTTATTTAAATGCATTCAAGTCACAGTGGCTGCAGTCCAAGGGATGCACAACAGTTACTCAAGGCTCTGGTTCCACACAGGAACTCACCAGGCTGTGAAATTAAAGTCCTTTCCCCCTTCTCTATCCCTCATCAGGCCTTAAAAGACAATCACAAAGAGAGTAACGGGATTATCTGGCAAAGGTTGTACCAGAAGTATTAATATTTCTTTCTCCAGCTCAGGGCTGTGGTGCTCAGTGAATAGAAAGATACAAATCTGCATTTCAAGTCGCATCTGGCTTGGACTTCCAGCATCCTTCAGGATTATCAGCCACAACTCTCTCCTCTCTGGGGGAGAGAGAACAAAGCCCCACCAGAAGAGAGCTGATAAAGTGCACAAACCAGCACAAATCCAAAAGTGTCACCAGCATCGTTATTTTCTAGGTGGACCTCCTGGCCAGAAAAACCTGCCAGTCCATCCTTCAGCTCCACCTCTGGAAGGAGAGGTGCAAACTCTGCCCCAGCAGACACAACACCACCAAAAATGTTCCTGCCTCAACTGTAGCCCGAGGACAGAGGGCGAGAGCAGCTCTGCTCCCAAGGAACCCTCCGCTTCCGGAGTGCTTTGTTTCACTGCTGGGGAAAAATACGGGACAAAGCGACCTGCCCTCGTCCAACTGGACATCCAGGATAAAGGAAAACCAACATTTCATGCAAGGAGGAGCAATAAATGTCCAAAATTCCCATAATAATGAGAAGTGCCATCTGATTTGGCTGAACAGCAACCAGAAGAAACCAGAGCAAATCTTTTGCTCCTCAGGGACAGGTGAAGACCTTTACTAGAGGAAAAGCTTGGAACTGCAAAGAGCTTTCTAAAGGAAAGCAAAAAGGGAAACAGCTGACTGTCCCTTCAGCATTTTCTTCTAAACTATAGGGAGCAAAAAAAACCAATTAAAGGAAAATTTTATGGGATTTCAGGAGAGTCAGATGGCTAAAACAAAACAGGACGGGCAATAAATGCCCAAAACCTGGGGTACCTCCGAAGTTTCACTTCCTCTCCAGCCCAGCATCCCATTAAACCCCTGGCATTCCCATGCTAATAATCTGTTTATATACACTGCAAAAGGAACTCTCCTGGATTGTTTCACTTCAAAACCTAACGAAGCCCATAATGAGCCCAACATTAGCTCCTCTAAGGAAGGCGGCGTTGCTGCCATTTGGGTTCACCCCGACGTGAAACGCCGCATTCACCCGCGGTGACTCAGCCCTCGGTGTTCCATGATTCAGCCACAGGAACATTAAAAAGCACTCCCAGCATCATCCCACCCCTGCACACGGAGCTGGATATTTAAAACCAGTGGTGCTGGGGTGTTTTCCCTCAGAGCCCCATCACCAGAGTCAGCAGGAGCTACAGGGTGTTCGAGGCTCTTTCCCTGCACCCACCTGGAACCCTCACGCAGGGACCACCTCACCAGCAGGGAGGACCCCAATATCCTACAGAAATGCATGTCACAGAATCCCAGAATGGTTTGGGTTGGAAGGGGCATTAAAGCTCATCCTTTTCCATTCCCCTGCCATGGGCAGGGACACCTCCCACCACCCCAGGTTGCTCCAAGCCCAGTCCAATCTGGCCTTGGACACTTCCAGGGATGAGGCACCCACAGCTCCCCTGGGAAATGCATTCTATCCCCTCACCACTCTCAAAGGCAGGAATTTCTTCCCAATATCCTTGCCCTCTGTCAGTCTGAAGCCATTCCCCCTTGTCCCGTCCCTTGTCAGTAGTCCCTCTCCACCTTTCTTGTAGCTCCCTTCAGGCACTGGGAGACCACAATCAGGTCACCCAAGAGCCTTCTCTCCTCCAGGCTGAACAATCCCAATTCACTCAGCGTTTCCTCACAGCAGAGCTGCTCCATCCCTCTGATCAGCTTGGTTTCACCGCAGTTTTTGTGCTCAGCTTTGGCAGAACAAGAACACAAATGAAGAAATATTACATATACACATGTACCAGCGCTGGGTGGCCGCAGAAATGACCATTTCTGGGCTGTGCTCTGACACTGAAACAGAGCAGGGGGAATCACTGACGTGCTCCCCTCTGAAAGGGCACAAACCAACCCAACGTGACGCTCTTCCTTTCTCCTCACATGGAATGAAAAGCCGGTGTGGAAGTGGAAAATGGGTTATTTATAAGGCAGCTGGCACCGCATTGTTCGGGCCCCGCAGACTCCGATGGAAAGGGCGCTGGTTTGGATGAGACAGAAATGTGAGGTAACCGCTCCTACAGCACATGATTTCCTCCACGCTTCCTGTGACATTTCCAAGAGGGGAAACTCCTATTTCCCAGAGCATTCCAGGCCCCTTGTCCCCACCAGTTAGTCAGCACGGGGCTCCGTCCCAGACAGCAAAGGGCAGTGGATTCAGGACGCCAGGAACCACCACCCACGTGCTGATGGCGGGGAAGGTGAGCAGCCCATGTCCCACAGCAGCCCAGATGTTGGCTGGGATGGGGCACAGCTGGAGGAAGAGCACTGCTCTCCAAGGAGCTGGCTGACAGCACTTCCAGCCCCACCTTTGGGAAGGTGAGGCCGTGCTCCTGGAAAGCCCCGTGGTCACAGAGCACAAGGAATTGCTTCACTGTCACAAGGAACGGGCTAAAAAAAATGGTGAATTAAACTGGTCTTCGAGCCCAGAGGAGCTTAAGGCCAAAATAACCCCCCAGCCTTGTTTTCCAGTGGAAGTACAACTTCCAATGGAAGCAGATTTCAGCCAGTACTGGAAATGTCGATGCCTCCTCACCACTCACTGCAATTACAACACAGGCCACGTATTTTCTTGTTTACTAGGGAGGGAATGCTAAGGAATGCAATCCTGACAAAATTAAAGATTCAGTCACATCTTGGCTAACTCCATCACCACGGTGATTCACGGCTTTGCCATCTCCAGGCAAAGGGAACCTCCAAAGCTGACAAACGACTTTTTGGAGCACCTTGAAGCAGCATTAAAGAGAAGCTCTGGTCAGAAGCCAAAGGAAGCACAGATATAGCAGACATTCCAGCAAAGCATCAGCGTATTCCCAACAGTGAAGCACTCGGAGGCAGGATACCCATCTGCCACTTCCAGCTATGTTATTAGGAGCACACTAAGGAGGAGAAAATTACATTAATTATTGCACTGTTTAGAGAAGAAACAGGAATGGCATTTTAGCTCAACTCCTGTTTAACCCTCTCCTGCAGCAAAAACTCAGAAGAACCAAAAAGCTGACACCACCTGAGGCTTCCCATTGCCAAACAGGGAGATCAAGAGTGACCAAACTAACAGAGCTTTGCACAAACTAAAAATATATTCCCCTCCTTCCAAAGCCCTGCCTAGCACGTGCTCTCAGGGCTGGCCCAGCACAGCACAGCACACAGAGCTCTTCCCAAGTGAGTGGCCACCACAAACTGCCTTCCAGGACACACCTAACTCACCAGATTTTACAGCTTTATGCAGGCATTATCCGAAAGAATCGAGTCTTTCAGCAGAGGTAAGTCCATCTGTGCCACCTATAAAACCAACGGGACAAAATCCGTTGAGCCCAGCACTGGAGACTGCAAGTTAACAGCAAGAACATCCGTAAATATTAAACCTCTAAAATCAGATTAAATTGAAGTTAACCCAGAGGAGTAGCACTGTAACTCTGTAAGTTAGTCTGCAATGTGTAGGTCACGGTCCACCGGGCTCTGATCCATTAAAACCCTCATCCCAAATTTCCTACCTCTAATCCTTCAAGAAATCAGCTTTGCAAGCCTCTCTGCCCACACACCAACTGAAAAGAAAGGCGGCAAGATTTCTCTGTAAAAGTCATTTCCTCTTTTTAACATTTCACAAAAATCTCAGTGGGTGCGTTCGCTCTTCGTACCCAGAGCTGAAACTGCAGCAAAACATCTTTGCTCTGCCGCCCCAACGGACTCGCAGCGGCCACGCCACACCAATAATTCAAATTACCCTTCAACACCTACGGCTCTCCAGTCTGAACTGCATTTTTTCCAAGTTACTGCACAAGCCCGGCAGTGCCAGGGCATCCCACCGCCCCTCACTCGCTTGGCTCTGCCCAGGGAGACCAACAAAAGCGCCTTGGTTTAGTTTTTGGGGAACACCCAACTTCCCCACCGCACCTGCTCTGCTTTAATTATTGACCAGACTGGAAGCTCCTGATTAAAATGCAAGGCAAGTCTGGCACACAACCCCAGCTTCTGATCATCTCCAGCAGATACAGCTGGAAGAGAAACGCAAATTCCCTGCCACAGCTCACGGAATTAAAAGAAACTGTGGATCGATTTGGGTTGAGGCACTTTAATTTGTCAAGAAAAATACTTTTTGCAACTGAAAACTCTCAAAAATCTGTTTAAACCAGCTTCAGATTCACACACAGCAAGAAAGTTTAAAAGCCTCCTTTCAAATGTACTGTGTTTTTACAAGCCATTTCTGCCAGAGTAAATCTAACAGGTAATTACAGGTCTGACCTCCTTCTATTGCACAAATATGCCTTTGGAAACAATGTGGATAAATATTTGCCCAATACAAGAAGACGACTCCAAGAGGAACCATTCCAGTTCATCAACTTTGCGATTCATGTTGATACAGGCTTTATTCTCTATTTCAGGAACAAGATAACACTCAGGAAGTGCATCTGGCCAAGTGATGTTTCATAGATCTACCACGGGCCACCCTGAACAGTGGCAGGGCCAGACCACGGGTCACACCCAGACAAGAACCATCAGCAAGACAGCGAGCGAACCTCAACCTCAACTCCTCAAATATTGACTCTTGCTCAACCACTGAGGTGTCTCCGAGCAGCAGCGAGGCCAAAAACAGAAACACGAGTAAAAGGCTGCTGGTAACGTGATTTAAAGGGGTTGTGTTGTGAAACATCCCTTTCCTTCCCCCACCTTTGGAACTTTTACGGAGGCACAAAGGAAAAGCAAAATGAGAGCACCCCCCTTAGGATGGTCCTGAAATCCCAGCCCAGATGCTCCCGTTTTGTGCCAGCACCCAGAGAGGCCTTGGGAACACCAGACGGCGGCACCAAGAGCCAGGGCACAAAAATCAGATGTGACAATTGCGTGTCCCAGGCCACGCAGACCCCGGGTCCCCCAAAGCAAGCGCTGTTTACACATCACTCTGACTCACAAGTGCAGAGACAATGCCATGGGAATTGTTTACGGTGTCAAGGTCGTTTCATATAATTAAAGGAAATGTCAAGAGATGAGATAACACCAACAGCTGATCTAACCTTGGAGGAAGCTGGTTCTCCCTGAGCTGCTCCCCCTCTTGCACACACGGCCCTTCACACATTCCCAGATTCCTCAGTTCACATGATTTCACCTCATTCCCGTCCTCCTGCATCTGTAGAGCACCAGCAGTGACCACACCAAAACAGCAGCCAAAAAAAGGGTTCTGAGGCGCTCAAATAACGCTTCCCTCTCATCCCACTTGGCAGGGCTGGACAGTCGGGAGGAAACAGGGTTAAATCCACAGAATATTTAGGGTTGGAAGGGCCCTCGGGAGATCATCCAGTCCAAACCCTCAGAGGTCACCCAGAGCAGGTAACACAGGGACATGTCCAGGTGGGTTCGGAATGTCTGGAGAGAGGGAGACTCCACACCCTTCCTGGGCAGCTGTTCAGAGCTCTGCCACCCTCCATGGATGGAAGTTCTTCCTCTTCTTGAGGTGGAACTTTTATATTTTAGTTTATTGCTCCTTGTCCTGTCACTGAGCACCTCTGAACAGGGTCTGGCACCATCCTAACACCCCTTGGAAATACATCACAGAATGATTAGAGGTTGGAATGAACCTTAAAGATCATCTCTAGTCTCAGCTCCTTTATACCTCCCCTCTACACCTGGTTGCTCATTGATGAGATCCCCTCTCAGTCTTCTCCTCTCCAGACTAACCAGGCCCAGCTCCCAAGTCTCTCCTCATCATCTTTGTGGCCTCTGCCAGACCTTCCCCAGCAGCTCCACTTGTCTTCGTTACACTGCAGAGACCAGAACTGAAGGCAATAAATTAAACCAGACCTATTTCTGAACCCCAGACCATCAAGGACGGGCTTTGAAGCAGCAGCTCAAACCCCCTGTTGAACAGCCCTGGGCTTGGGGAGGGTGAGCTCCTCAAATATTTACTCACCCTCCCAGACAAATTGTGCAGCATAAGAGTTACAGCACACGACTATTTCAAGTATGTCAGCAAACAAGCTCCCAGCCAGCCTGGTGGGAGCTGCAGTCCCACCTTCACTTGGATGCAGAAAACCCCCAGGACAGTGGGGTAGAAAGAGGAGGATTCAACTCATTCCTGCCCAGGGCAGCCTTTGGGAGTCTCACACCCGAATTAAACACCTTGAGACAGGGGCTGGGATCAAAGGACGACGTGATGGCACCCACAGAGCTCCACTCTGCACCCCATGGCTCTGTGAAGGTACAGCACGCCCTTCCCAACCCCCAAAGAGGGAATGCTGCTGATTAGGGAGAAAGATCTGACAGGAGAGTATCAGCACAAACTCCTTGAGCTCTCCCTGCTCGAGATCTGTAACATACCAGACACCAAAACTCAAGTTCAGAGGTTTTCAGCTTGCAGGAAGAACAAGCAACATCTACAAGAAGTTCAAAGAGAAGCCACTGAGAAAAACAGTGGAAAACACTCAGATCCATTTATTTATGAGGGGTCTGTGCCTCCTCTACCAGACCATGTTCTAAAGTCCATGAAGGAAAGTTGAAATCCGTGGCTCCAGTAAGAGGATTCCTCAAGAGCAGTTACAGCAGGGATACCTTGGAGCACAAATACAGTGCACAATTAGGGTGTATAAACATAAATATTAAACCATTCCTTTGTGCACTTCAGGCTTGAAATCAGGAGTTTGCTCTTGTGCTGGATTCCCATCTCAAAAAGCTCATGGAAGGCACCAACTCCCTGGGTGTGAGAATTATCCCAGGGCTTCCCTCAAGCTCCCTGGAATTACAGGTTACAAGGATGACATCTAAATATCCATCACCTTATCAGCAGCAGGGCTGGCTGGCCCCTGGGCACTTGAACTGGGCTTAAAAATCCCAGCTACACCAGTCCCCATGTCCTCACACTGCCGTCTTTAAGGCAGCCCAGACACAGAGTCATTAACAACCCCAAAGCCCATTTCTGCTGGAAACAAGCTCCTTGGAGCTTCCAAAACAATTCTCAGCTTCCTCAAGGGAGCAGGAAAAAAATAATAATAAAACCTCACCAAAAAATCTGCAGCTTTTTAATGAGATCAGTCTTTAAACAAAAAGAATCAAAGCTTGGAAACTAAAAGCTGACTGACCATTTAATAATGGAACTTTCCCATATTTATGGAAATTTCTGGTTTGGCACAAAAACGTCTGCTCATTTAGTGGGTGTTGTAGAAATCACTTCTATAGTGATGCTGAAAGCAAGGGGCCTGGTTTAGTGGTAATTGAGCAGAGGAAAAAAAAAAAATGTTTTCCATGACTTTGAAACCCAAATTCTAGTTCTCACTGGGGTGGGGGGCTTCACCTCTCCACTATGCGTGGTTATCTTAAGTCACTGTGCGTTTTGTTCTGCTGCAACCACCCGTCATAGCTTTGACCTGGCGGCGAGAAAGTCGCTGTTCCAGCTCATCCAAAGCCTGCCTGGAAGTCAGGCCACTCAAACCTGGAGGCCTGTGCCCAACAGGAAAACAAACCCACCTGTAATGACCACCAGCCAGTGCCTGAACATGCACTATGGCTCTTCTCTCTCCCCCCTACATGATCATTTTGGTTCTCGGGTTTTCCTAACGCTGTAATTTTTCCCCACTGCTTCAAAACGAGCTCGAGATAATCCCTTTTAAACCCCCCACCAGCTACTTTTGTTTAGAACAAATCACCACAGGCAATCGCGGATGCAAAATGGGACCTTCAAAACCAGAGCTGATTATTCTCCGCAAATATGATGGCCCAGAACTGTGTCTCAGCCACAGGAACTCGCTCAACGGCAGATCCTCGCTGCCAGGAAGGTGTGACGCACGGAAGTCTCCTTTTAAACTTGTCCTTGTTCTTCAGTTCTTTTCCTAAACATTTATTTAGGGATGGGCTCAAGGGATCTTCGCGGTGCAGGACTGAACGGCTTCAGGAGGCAACAGGGTGTTCGTTATCAAATTAATTTGTTTAAAAAAAAAGAAAAAGAAAAAAAAAAAAGCTGGAAAACACTGCCCCAGACACCGCCTCCAAAAATTAACTCTAGGAAGCCTGAGCAATGCTTTATCTTGACCAGGAAAATAAGCAAAAGCCCTGAACAGATAGGGAGTGCCAAGGGTGCCACACTGACTCCTATAATCCCATTACAGAGTTATCCAGAGCACGCAGTTTGCTCAGTATCTGAGAGATAACAGGATTAACTTCATGTTCAACATCATTTCAGTCTAATAATTGCGGAATCACTCCTAAGGCCGTAATGTCATTGATTCAACGGGGGATTCCCATCACTCTCCACCGGTTCTGGCCTTGAAAGCCCCTTCATTAGCGTCAGCATCTTCAGTTAATTACTTGGGAGAGATTTTCCTTTCCTCCCCCAAAGACAAACGGTAACTTAACCCCTGCAACGCCCAGTGCCTGCCCGGTAGGAAGGGACAGTGTTTGCTTTCCTATCACCACTGAAGTTTCCAAGATTTATTGTTAAGATCAAAGGGCTGGGGGGAAGCTTTTTCATCTTTTTGGTTGAATTTCAACCAAAATCACAGCACAGGTTGGTTATAGTCCTCTCAAAGATCAAGGGTCAGGCTCAAATCTCAGCCCAACTGCCTTCCCGGGGAGAAGGTGTTGATGTGCTGGGATCACCACGGAGCCTCCAGGAGTGGTTTTCCTTGCCAAGCCATGACTTGCTCCTCACCTCGCCTTGGAAACCAGTCCCTTGGTGCAGTCGGGCTGGGGAAGGAAAGGGAAAGCACACAAAGCAAACAGTGCAGAGCTGCTTCCGAGCCCGCAGGGGAGCAGGGAACAGGAACTGGGATGTGACTTTCTACGGGATTCTTATATGGAGCATGGAGTGTTATTAAATTCCACCTTTTCAAGTGCAGAGGGGGGCTTTTGTGTGCATGTGCTACACCAGTCAGGCCAGTCTTACTATGCTGGCACTAAGCCTGGTGCTGAAACAGACCCCACTGCACTGCCCAGGAAACTCACAGAATCCCAGGATATGCTGAGCTGGGAGGGACCCCCAAGGACCATCCAGCCCAACCCTCAGCCCTGCACAGGCCCAGCCCCAAGAGTCACCCCCT
>JAWMRA010000058.1:6051228-6067240 GCA_035584735.1 Pseudotriccus pelzelni | reverse complement strand
GTGGGCAGGCCCTGGCACAGGTTGCCCAGAGAAGCTGTGGCTGTCCCATCCCTGGAAGTGTCCAAGGCCAGGTTGGAGCAATCTGGGCTAGTGGAAGGTGTCCCTGCCCATGGCAGGGGGAGGTGGAATGAGATGATCTTTAAGGTCCTTTCCAACCCAAACCATTCTGGGATTCTCTGATTTTAACCTTAAAAACATGAGCTCAGTCCTCTGCTTGTTCCTGTCATCCAGGAAGGATCCGAATGAGTTGGTCTGGATGCATCCAAACAAAAACCTCCATCCCAGACCCACCGTTACAGGAGCAGCTGAGGACCGGGGGTTGCACATACCTGGGCTACACATAATCCGTGTCTGGGACACACCCCCAAATTAACAGGGCTCTTAATTTCCCTCTGGCTTCTGGGGTCAAATTCAAACCACCTTTGCTTTCGTCTTGTGGTTTCCATTTTCGTCAGGCTTTCAATGAAAACGAAGCAGTGCTGCGGTCATGGCCCTGCAATTATGACTCCATACACGACTTCATTTGCAACCACCATTTCCTCCCCGAAATGAGGCCAACTTTTGGCCTCAGCTGCTGCAGAGCCAGCTTGAAAAGCGTTTCTTTTTAAGAAGCGACAGGGATGAGCTCAACCACCAAAAGGAATTCCTTAGAAAGCTCACCTGAACTCCCAAAATTCCAGCAGCAATGGAGCTCGATTTGCAGTCCCGCCATACGGATCTTCCCAAAAGGACCTTGCCCGACTGCTTCCCCGGGACACACGGACCGCAGGGGGGTGTAAAATCTGATTAAACCCCCCCACACTTTCCCCACTGCAACATTCCGGCACAAACCAGGCACGCCTCTAATCAAATTCCACACTGCAACGTTCCCGCCTGGAAAAACGTGAGGCACGGGAAAGCTGTGCTGTGTAGGTGTCTTTATCAACTCTATATAGAGAGTCAACACTTTTTAACCGGGCACAGCTCAGCTCTTTGAAAGTAAAGCTCTTTCTGAATGGAAATTACATCACTGAATCTACAGGATCCTTGAATTTCACCTTTTAGGAAGGTTTTGCCAAGCAGTTGAGGTAGTTTGTAAGTCAGTTCTAGCCTTACTTTTTCCTTCACAGCCTCACCAGCGTAATTTCTAATTACTTCTAATTAAGGTATCAAATCTCCTTAAAGAAACCCTCCCCAGGCAACTTATTACTCTTAAAGCTCCAGCTTTAATAAAAAGGTGCCCTGGCCATAACTAGGAAAACGGAGAAATTAATTCCCACTACTGATCTGGCAAAGTCTTTACAACAAAGTGCAGGCAGCGAGGCATCCCACTGTGAAAATAAGGCCATAAAGTCCCCGAACAAGAACACTTCCTTGAAAAAAAAAACCAAACAAAAATAACTTGTACTTCTCATGGCTGTGCACAAAGTTTATGAAGCAGCAACGGTGCTTGCCTGAGGATGGTGCTTAGTGCAGCCATCTGAGCTAAGGGGCCCTGAGTTGATGTTAATCTCAGGGGAAAGCTGTGCCTTTCCTAGTGCTCTCCCAAGGGTTAGGAATGCTCTTCCATTCACACAGAACTGTGGAATGGTTTGGGTTGGAAGGGACCTTAAGGATCAGCCAATTCCAACCCCCTGCCTCCTTCCACTAGCCCAGGTTGCTCAGCACGTGGCCACTCACCTTTCAGATCTGTGGGAGGTTTTCGTCTGATCAACTCCTCCAAATAATCTCAAATTAGAGTTTAAATGGCATAATCTTAAAGGCAGTGATCCCCTGGAGCTCTGCCAAGAGCAGGAAGGTTTCAGCTCTCACAGTCTGTCACGGCCACTCTCACTCTCCATTAGAGATGACATTTCCCAGCCAGCAAGTTTAGCTGCATCAAGAGCTCAGCAAAACTATCAGGGCTTCTTTCCAGCCACAAAAGGACCTTTCACAGTAACAATGGCTAAAAAAAACACCCAGCTGAAGTGGCAAATCTCTCCTCGTGCCCTGCAGGCAGATGAGCTGACCTGGGCCAGGGAGGCAACCAGGGAAAACTGTGCAAATCAAACCAAGGGA
The DNA here is from genome assembly GCA_035584735.1 of Pseudotriccus pelzelni. Classification (NCBI taxonomy): domain Eukaryota; kingdom Metazoa; phylum Chordata; class Aves; order Passeriformes; family Tyrannidae; genus Pseudotriccus; species Pseudotriccus pelzelni. The sequence goes on along the minus strand of JAWMRA010000058.1, from coordinate 6,065,203 downwards.
ATCACTGTGACAGCAAGACGTGGAAGGAGGAGATATCAAGGGTCTCAAACCTTCTCAAGGTGCAGAAGCTGAGGAAATGCCTTTGGATGGGCTGTATTAACTGGAGGGTCACTGGAGCTGCCTGTGCATACCTGGCACAGTGAAAACCTGGTTCCCAAGCAGAGGATCCTCCACCAGATGTGCCTTGGACAGGTAAATCCCAGCCCTGCTCAGGAACCAGCACACCTGGGGGGGTCTGTCAGATCCCCCTGAATCGATCAAAGCTATCAGCAATTACATACACCTCACAAGGTGGTATAACAGAAATCCAGCACAAGAAAGAGCCTTAAAATCCAGTGGGTGGTGGTGGGGGGAAAATCCTCGAAAAAATAAGCAGCTTGAACCCTGAGCTGTGACTTTCTGGCGATTTCTCTTGAACAGCCTTTCTGTTCTGTTCAGCTCCCATGTCCTTGGACATCAGAGCAGGTTCATTTTGTGACTGCCCAGCACAGTTATCAGCCAGGCAGGAACTGCCGGTTTGCTCAGCAAACAGGACCTTCCGAGAGGTGCCAGCACCAGGAGCGGTTACAAACATACCCCCACTCCCTCCACCTACACCAGCACTGCCAGCAGATCCGGCACCAGGTTTTCTGGGCAGGGAGTGAACTGCATCACAGCAACAAAGCAGATGAAAAGGAGCAAAACTGAAGGAGAATGGCACCGCTGGCGAAACGCGATGTGGAAAAAGGCACATTAAGGAAAAAACGTTAACACTGGGCCATAAAAACAGGACAGAAAAATGATTTGCAAGGGTTTTAAGGCTTCAGAGGTAGCTGTGGGTGAGCCCCAGGTGTTAGAAACCTGCACAGCCCATTGTACAATGGCCAGAGGAAGTGTCTGTGCAGGTGCTCCCGACCTACAGCGACAGGTTTGCTACAGAGAAACTTGGGTCTGAAATAAAAGCGGTACTGAGGAAGAGTTCTGTTGTAAAAAGGAACTGATCCAACCCAGCTTTGCTCAGTAAATGACTGCTGCCAGGATTGGGAGGCATCCTTCCCCCTCTGCCACAGCTCCCAGCTGGATGGATGATGTCACTCATTCGAAGGCCACACGGAAGGTGTTTATCAGCCAGCTTTGAGGTTCGCCCATAAATAGAGATTTCCCAAATGACTTAATCCGAGGAACACTTCGATTCACAAAGAGGTGCCCACAAAAAAAATAAAAAAATTTAATAAATCAGTGTTTAGATACACAACAGCTTCCCTGGAGCACAGGAGCTGTGAAACACCCACACAGCACCCAACACCAACTCACAGCAGCTTTCAGAGGGACTCCAGCCCACAGCTTTGCATCCCAACAGCCAGGAACGACACCCAGAAAGCAGCAGCAGCTCTGCCAGCTCTCGGGAATTGAAGTAACTGTAAATTTACTTGCTGCAACCTGTACCTGCACCTCTCTGCAGCCTCTCCTGCCCCTCTGGATGGGTCGGGGAGCTCCAGGGAACGGCAGCCCATGGAGCAGGAAGCTCAGACCTCTCAGCCAGAACACAATCCTACTGCCATCCCAGTTTCAGCAGCCAACAGGAACAAAAATACTGGTTTCAGCTGCCCTCCCCATCACTGTGGCTTCCTTTCAGTCTTGTGTTAGGTCTGGTATTAACTATCCTGCTGCAGAGTCAAGCTCTGAGTATCTTTTACTACAGAAATAACTAATGAGGTCTCCAATTGCTTTCTTTGCAGCAGAGGACTCACCACAAAGAACCAGAGCTTCCCTCACGTCTTACTAAAATACAATGTTGTAGTGTATTTGGGACAAAAATCAGCTTTTTATACGGAAAAAGCAACCTGGTCTGCTGGAAGGTGGGTTGGAATGAGATGATCTTTAAAATCCCTTTGAGCCCAGGCCATTCTATGATCTGTGGGAGCCAATGGAAAGAACAGGCTTCCCACAAAAATTAACAGCCCCCCTGACCCCGTGGAGCTCAGCACAGCCCCCTCCAGCACCAGCAGCCTCACAGCTCTTTGGGCTCAGGCTGAGCTGAAAGCGGAACTGGAGGAACAGCTCAACCTGCAAACATCCTGCAGGGAGCGATTCAGGGTGAGGGGACAGAGGCACAACCACAGGAACGGCCCTGGAACCCCAAAACGCCCCTGTGCAGAAGGCAATGGAAGCCGTGGTTCCACAGGCTCGGCCTCTCTTGGCACCAGGGAGATCTCATGGAGCAGCTGACCCCGCTCAAAACCAGCCTGGTGCAGGAGCAGCTGCTTTGAATCCAGCTCAGTTCCCCAATTTGTTTGTCACATGGGCCACAAAGCAGTTGTTGGAGGATAAGGGAAGGCAGTGAATACCCAGGACCTGCTCAGCACTTGGGGGTTTTCACACAGCTGCAGCCCCAAACAGGGCTCCGACAGCCTGTCCTTAGAGGGACGGGGTAGGACTGGGTTTGGAAGGCATCAAGTGAGGCTTCCCAACACCAAACAGGCTGGAACCATCAGATCCTGCCCATTCCTCTGTTCCTCTTCCCATAGCCAACACCCCAGGGAAGGTGCCATCCTCATCTCTCCACGCTGAGCCAGTTCAGTCACCAAGACACAAGTGTCTATCCTACATATCCTCAGAGAACAAAATCCCTGTGACAAAGCAGGATTTTTTACTCTTATTTATGAAATTATTTGAGATCCCTGCTACAAAACTATTCTTAAACTCTTCCAATACACTTATGAGCAACCTGAAGCACCAACAGATCCCAAGGCACCAGGATTTGCCGGCCCCAGGTTCTGAAATGAGCAGGAACTTGGTGATCATAACCCAAGGCCAAGCAGGGACCCAGGAATTCCAGTTCAACCAGTTCCACCCTTTCTACCCCTCTGTTCCTCCCCTTTTCCTTGGAACAACAAACAGCAACAAAACCCTGCCCCAATCTGCACCGGAATAAACAAATTCCCTGCGATGAAAAGCCACCTGCTCCCCCCACACAATTAAAAGCACTTCCAAATTCCAGCTCTCCCTCAGCCAGCGCAGATGGACACACCAGGCACGCACAGACACCGCTCTGCTCCCGGCACAGCCTTTGTGCTGCTCAGACACAAAGCCTGATGGCAGAGCTGTTTTGTTAAGGGATCACAACATAAACCAGCAATTCTCCAGCCACAAAAACAGCTCAAACTCACTCCCAGGCCAATTAAATTGCAATCTGCTAAAACACACAGGCTCTCCGTGGCTTTTGGGGACCGCGGCTCTGCACTGGCAGATCACACCCCCGAGATCCAACTGACTCATCACCTGCCCCACATGTCCCCAGATGACTAAATTGAATGTGCAATGGCTCAGATTTTCACTTTCCTGCACACCCTGCAGGAAGGAAATAACCCCTCCGCAGAGGAAGAGATCACCCTGAGAGCAGGCAAGCAACTGCTGAAAGGGGAACTAATCCCTGCCTCGCTCCCCTCCAGGACCTGCCCCCTAATCCCTCAAGTCTGCAGGGATTTAGGGTAGCCCTGGATTCGCAGCAGGAACAGGGCTGGCAAATGGAGGCCTGGCCACCAGAGACTGCAGAATACTCACACAGATCCTGCTGCTGCCTCTGCCAAGGAGCAAAATCGCTGCCCTGCAACGCACACTGAGCTCAACCAGCAGCAGACACCAGAACCTCCTTCCCTGCTTGTGGCTCCTGTGCTGTTTAGCAAGTCTGGCCATCTGCAGAACGCTTCCATTTGGAGCTGGCTATCCACAGGATGGATTCCTGCCCTGGTTAATCATTCCCCCAGCAGACTTGAGGCAGATCTGGTGTCCCACAGCTCCCAGTCCCTCCCAGAAGCTGTGGGTTGGCACAGCCCTCATGTCCCCAGACAGCACTGCCCTGGTGCCACCCACCCACCCTCCCTCCCTCTTGGGGAAGTGCTTCTATTGCCCAACACCAATTCTCCCAGTCCCTCAAGTGCACTGGGATCTCTCTATCCACGAGATCCATCCTATCAGAGCAGCTCAGGAACTGTATCTGTCAGCTTTTGGCTTTCAGCTCAGCTGTCTTTGAAGACAAATGCTAATATCCTTTTTTAAAAAAAAAAAAAACAACCAACCAAATCTGATCCAAACCCAGACTCATCACTGGTATGAATCACACAGCATTATTAATTCTCCTGCCCGTCAAAACAGAAATGTCTCACCTTGCAAAACAATTGCTGTGGTTGCCCAGGCTCACAAAAATCTGTCCCATCTGTTAAAAAGCTGAGTGCACTGAATGAAACTGTTTGACAAGCACTCTGCTGAAAGGCAGCAAACATTTCACCCCACAAAGGCTACTTCAAACCCCGACAGCGATTACAGGCAGCTCAGCTCCCTTCCTATCAGCCAGCACAAACACAGCCTTCCAGCAAGGAATTCTTTTTGAAGACAGAGCCTGTGGGGACACTGAGTTGAAGGATCAAGCCTGAAACTCCACCAAACCAGGTCTGGATGATCTCGCGCCCCAAAACTGCCACGGATCAAAAAGCAAGGAGCAAAACGTTCCTGCCTCCAAGAGCGGAACAGAAAAGGCAAATAAACCAAGATCTCCACTTTACCTGCAAAGTCTGTGCAACAGGCAAAGCTTCTCTGATCTCCAAGTGCAAGGGACACCCACAGTAACACAGGAATCATTCCCCATGGAGGGGGAGACACGAGCAACGCCCACAGAGCCGAGCAGTGCCGACATCCACCGCTCCAGCTCCTCGTGCACCGCATTCCCAACTGCCTTAAGTGCCGGATTTTGAACAGCAGGTTCACCCCCACACACGGTTCACCTCAGGGACACGGGCAAAAGTCACCGTGCTGCTGCTGAGCCCCACGCAGACAGAGTCAAGCACAACAGTTTTTAGCCAACACCTCCCTGACAGACTCTTGGCAATGGACACGTTCCCCTCTGTTTAACGCAGACACAAATCCATCCCCAACAGATCCCTGTTTCAGCTGCCCTCGCTGTCACAAGCACGTCATGTGCCACATCAGAACGAGAATTCTGGACGAGGGAGCTTTACTTCCTTTTAAAGTGCTCAGGCTCAAAACAGGGCAAGGATGAACAGGGGGGACGATCTGTGCGGGCAAACAACCAGCTGTCACACTACCCCAAGAGCAACCCCCACTTCGGACAAGGTTTTGTTGAGGCCCAAACCCTCGGCAGCACCACCAGCCATCCCAGAGGACCCTCATCCCACTGAGGGATCCATCAGATAACGCCCTGCTCCAGGATCCACGTTATTCTCCAGGTTAAAGAAGGCACTAACATTTTTATAGGACACCAGAGCAAGGTGACATGTGGCTCTTCAATCCACACAGTAACACCATCCACCACATTATCTTGATGATGCAAATCAAACCCCTTGCTGCTGGCACTCTAAGACTCCAACAGCCTCCTGCAGCAAAGTCACCTTGGAAATACCGAAGAACCTGAGCTTTCAGTGGGACAGAACTAAACCACCCTGGTAAAGAGTGTCCCAATAACTTCTGAGCCATCAGATAATGTCAGACCCTGAGGGAAGGGTTTGTGGAGAGCATGGGAGGACTCAAGTCAGCTGCAATCACAACTTCTGTTATCTTAACTGGTGATCAAAAGGTAGCAAGATGAACATCCACACCAACACAAGGAATCCTGCTCTGCATTTACTCAGCAGTGCAGCCACACAGCACCCCACAAACCGACCCAAGGCTGATGCCGTAATATTAAAAATAATACCGCTATTAAAAATAACGCTGCTCTTAAAAAGCAAGAGCCGTTCCAGTCCTCATTACACGCACCACAAACTGCAGGATATCCTTCAATATCACCCCCCTGCAAAACCGACTCTGTTCAGCAAAACAGGGGAACGAATCGGCCGCAACATTCCCGCCCACCCGCCCTGGACTGGGAGTGAACTCCACCCTCTCATTAAAGGTTTCACTGCTATAGAAACTATGATTAAACACCCAGAGCCATGAATCAGCCACCTGGAACAAGGGTACGCCTCAGCGGGCACAGCAGCACTGGCATCTCACCTCCTCCAGCCCCCCAAAAACGGCAGCCTCATACAAATAAACAGCTTTTTATCCCCCCCCAACACACACACTTCAGCTCCCACAGACACTTCACCTTCCTTACCTTTGGGGTTGGGTTTTAGGGGCTCCTCTGCTTTTGCCGCACGCGCCCGTTACGGGAACGGCAAACGGGCTCCAAAATCCATTTTGCCACAACTGCATAAAGCACCTAAAACCCAAGCCCCTGGTGCCTCTGGACCAGCTGTGCCCCCCTGCACTGCAATTCCAATCAAGCCTGCGGAAAAAGCAGGAGGAAGATGGCAGGGCTTACCAGCAGTTCCCCAGTCTGGTCTCTGAACAAAGTGGATTTAAAAGAGGTTTAATTTTCCCAGAGACTAATGCTCTCAAATCGGAATAAATCCTCCAAAAGAAGAGATTATCCATAAATTTACTAGTTAGAAATGTTAATATATCCAGTGTTTATGCAAGGACTGCTGCTCTCCATGCAAGAGTAGCACCTATAGAATTCCACATTAAAAGGAGACACGGATTTCTGGGACTTTCTGCCCCACCTCCCTTTCCATGCTGAAATGTAGCACAGCAGCTTTATAAATCCCACTTCCCAAGAGCAGCAGGAATTTGCTGCAGAATTGAGAAAAACTTGTTCCCATTTCACCGGAGAAGCTCTTGAAAAAACCTCCCTTGCAAAAGAACTTAATATAAAAAAAAAACCCAGAAAACCAAAACAACAAACCCGAGATCCACAAGCAGAAAAGCCCAGGGTGAAACCTGAATAAAGACTTTAAAAACCTGCAGACTTAAAATTTCAAATTGCACGTTCACAGAATACAGGACAAGGTGCAAATGAAGAAACAACTCCTTGAACCTGATGCTGGACTTACCCAACACATCCCTGCTGCTCAAATGCTTCCTCCTGTTATTCATATTCCATTTACTAAAGGTCCCACCTACACACATAGTAGGATGGGACCCAGACCAGTAGAACCTGCTAATTATGGCCCTTAAGGCTGAGATGAATTAATTTGTCCCTCCAGCTACAAACAGGAGGGTGACTACACCCTCACTAAGCACTAATCTTGGAGAGGATAGACAGGAAGATGAAACAAGGAAAAAGCGACTTGCCTGACATCAAACACCACGGCAGCAACATAGCTGGGAGCTAAATCAGGCCTGCTGTCCACACAAACATCCTTATTTTCCCTGGACTCACAGCTGACAGGTGGAGAGAACCCAGTCATTAACACACAGATTGAAGGCTCCCTTTGGAAGCTGAAAGTAGGCGAGGGACAATGCTGATTAGCGTAATCACTGGTGCCAAATGGATTTTAGGGGATGCTCAGAGCGCTCCTTCATCCCACTCTCCCAGGGCCTGGGGTGCTCACACAGGTTTCGGGAAGCCTGACGCTGCGGGCGGCCAGACTGCAACACATTCTGGGCCAGCTCAAAGAAATTCATCCTGGAAATCCCATTTCTTTCCACCAGATGCATTCCATGAGCCCACCGATACCCTCAGAGAAGCTGGATACTTGTCACTCCCAAATAACAGCCTCCCTGGGTGAGCGGACAGAAGAATTTCAGCCACTGAGCAGTCCTTGCATGAACAAAGTTTTCCAGCCCAGGAACTTCCCACCTCCAACAGTTTATCCTCACAGTCAGGAAAAAAAAACCCCTGTATTTATAAGACAAGTGAAATGGAGCAATGATAACAAAAAATATACCATTTTATAATGTCAGGTATGGGTTTTTCCCTGAAGTTTCCCTGCTCTGCCCGTTCTGAGCCTATTAACTGCCTGCACTTTGCTCTGAATGGGTACAGAAAAGCCATCCCTAACTCCCAAAACTGCCAGGAAACAGCACGAGCCAAGACAGCCTCCTGACCCACTCACCTGACACTTCCACCCAGAGGTGGACATTGCTCTAAGAAGGTGCAGCTGAGCCAGGAGAAATCCCATTTACACCCACCTGTAATCTCAGGGTTCCTGTCCATAATCATGGGACTGCATGCTAAAAACTGATTTGGAATTACAAGATGAAAAATTCCATGACCTTGCTCCCCTCTGGCCCTGATGCAGAGGCAGGAGGAACAGGATACAGAGCGAGTCAGGAGCAGGATATAAGCACTAATTTGACTCTCAGCACAACGTAAGTGAAGCTTTCATGACCCTACAGGGAATGTGCCACTTCTCACCTGCTGCTGATCAAAACATGTAAGGGAAGAAGACTTGGCTTCTAATTATTTGTTCTCTCTTCTGGCATCACACAAACACCTTTTACGGGGGAACAAACCTAACAAGAGTTGGACTCGATGCTTCTGATGGGTCCCTTCCAACTCAGCATATTTTTGATTCCATAACAGCCCTTTTCCTGCTCCTGCTGTTTCCCCACCTACCAGTAAATTACACCTGGTCTGGAACAGACACTGAACTTTCATATCCACAACAATAAAAGCCCACGTTTTCTAGCACAAATCTGACAGCTTGTCACTGCTTCAGTAATTATCATCCTCCTTCTTGGTCCCAGCTGATAAAGAGAACCTCGGCAGCACAAGGTCACTCCATCCAGGAGCACGGAGCAGGAATCCTGTGGATCCATCCAGATTTCCACTGTCAACACTGCAGCGGAGCAGCTTTAAAAATGCCTTCCCACAGAACCTTCTATGCCTGAATCCCAGTGAAGCCTCTCCTGCACTGGGATCCGAGGGCTGGCAGGTGACAGCTGTACCTGCAAACCCCACTACAGCAAACCAGCAAGAGCTTTCAGACAGCTCTGGAGAGGAGAGGGATGGAGAACAACCCCCCAGCAGCACTTCTGTGCACCTGCAGGGGAGCTCCTGCCAACACAAATAATACCCATCGAATCCCACCTCCCACAGCTGAGCCCCCCGACCTGCGCCGGCGACTTCAGTCGGAGACAAACACCCCTGACTTGATTTTGAGGCGGAGGAGGAGGATTAGTCAAAAGAACAACCCCCAAAGGCACGTGAGTGCAGCCACAGTCCCCTGAAAACTGGCACAGTGACTTCCCTTTGTTCAAAGCTCAAATTCTCCGACGGCGACGACCTTTGGCTTTACCCCCCATCCACAAACACCTCTGGAAGCTTCATCTCCATGTTCCATATCCATGTCTGGGACACAGCTCGTGATCCCAACCTCACGTCCAGAATAACCCCTTTTTTTGCTAAGACACCCTCAGTAACATGGTGTTTACCCTGAGCTTGCCCTGGCACTGAACACTGTGCAGGCACCAAACCAGTCGGTGCCTCCCAAACTTTGATCCAAGTTTACAAATCAAGGCTTCTCCGTAGGAGTCAGGCCAAATTTTTCTTCTTTCTTGCACCCTTAAAAGCTAAGGGAAGAGAACTGTGGAGAGAAAAGCACACTGAAGAGAGGTTCACTCCTCCCACAGATAAGTGTGAGGCGATGAAAGACGCCCATATGGGGCTGGCTGGTTTAAATCAATGCTGGGGATTAATCTTGATAGGTTTTAGACAACTAAATCTTGTGGCAACACAGCTCTAATTAAGGGGTTCACTTCTGGGGATTGGTTAAAGGGGAATATCGTAGACAAGCGAGGTACTGGCAGCAAGAGGTTCCTCCTTTTAGCAGCAGCTTTTTGGAGCTGGCGGTGAAAAGGTTCAAACCCTCAGGTCTAACGGCACTTCAACTTTACCAAAGTCCAGTGATCTCTCCCAAATCTGTTTCAAAAAGGCACCGACTGCAGAAGTGCCAGGCTTGCACAAACCCACCTCATCAGTATGCACCTTGTTTTGCCCCGTGACACTCAGCAGCCGCGGTTAATTAGTCCCTGATAATGAATTGCCCATCACGACTTCGCAGTGCAGCTGGTAGGTGAGAGATTCCTAACTGTGTTTTGGAATCAGCATTCCAAAAGCACAAACACAAAAGAATAAAGTTAACAATCTGTTTACCCGCTCTCCCCCTCCTCCAGTAGCTGCTGCCAGCCAAAGGCTTTGGGGGGGGTGGAATAAAATGAAATAAATCTATTTGCAGGGTTCAGCAGAGAAGAAACCGCTTGGACTGCTCTCAATTTTCGTATCTTTGCCACCGGGGCTTCGCGTTATTTCACACAACTCATTCAAGTTGGGAGATGAAGCCTGTTCCTCTGGCTAATAGCATTAAAAGCCTCTCTCTCTCTGGAGATAATTAGTCCTCCCTCCCCCATCCCCGTCCCCGGTGGAAAGAGCAGAGAGTCACCGACAAACAAAGAAATTCAGGCCGTGACAACCAGGCTGGAGCTGGGACTGAGCTGCCTCTCAGCACTGCTGAGAATCAAAAAACAAGTGACACCACACGCAGGAAACCCAACAAGCACGAGAACAGCACCTGCAGATTCAGGGCTTCGTCATTTAGAAACCAGGAAAACAGCAATTCCCCATCTGCAGGGAGCAAAACACCGACGGCGTCATCGCCAGAGGCTCTGCTCGCTCACCTCCCACCCCCAGGTCGGCCTGAGTCACTGAAAACCAGCAGATAAGAGCCCGAATTGGGAAACCTGCAGCCTTTTACCTCTGATCCCAAGCCACCAGCAAACCTCCACACTCAGCTCCTCCTGAGGTACAACAACTCCTCCAGGGCACAGGGAAAATTAAGATCAGTCAGTATTTGTAAAGCACCCCTGCTATCTTGTGTATCTTTATGCTGGTTCCTCCCCCGGGGAATCCGCCCTTGGATTCGGGGACACAGTTTGGAAAGGGTTAAACCCCCACAGCATGGTCCCAGATCGTCCTGAGTCACTGCAAACCAGCAGATAAGAGCCCGAATTGGGAAACCTGCGGCCTTTTACCTCTGATCCCAAGCCTGTCACTCAGCCACCAGCAAACCTCCACACTCGGCTCCTCCTGAGACACGACTCCTCCTCCAGGGCAGAGGGAAAATTAAGGTCAAGAAGTGTATCTACACGCTGGTTCATCCCCTGGGAATCTGCCCTTGGATTTGGGGGCACAGTTTGGAAGGGGTTAAACCCCCAGCCAAAAGCTGGCTGCTGCATTCCCTGCCTAAAGTGACCCCACTGCAGGGAAGAGCTGGGAATAGTTATCACCACAGCACTGACAAGTCAGCAAGAGCTACTAATTAACTGATAAAAATAGAAATCTCTGAAAGGGCCTTTTCTCTCCCCCCTCGACACACAAAGCCGAGGCCCAACGCTGCTGCAGTCTCACATCCATTAGTTTTCCACGGGCTCCAAACTCGCCAGCAAATAAAAGCATTCTCACACTCCCCGAAATCACCCCACGTGGCCCTTCTAGGCAGAAAAATCCCAGCTGAACAGAATGAAGGGGCTGGTTCTGAAGGACAGGGAGCATCTCCTCACCCTGCATATCCCACTCCCACCTTAATGGGAGCAGGAACAAGGTGAAATCCTCACCCCTAACAGCTTCCCTGCCCTCCCTGCAGCCCGAAGCCCTGGTTTTGCCTGAAAAATGAGATGTTCTGAGGGTGATCCAGGTGATCCCGAGGATATTTGGAGCTTCTTTCCTGCACAGCATCGCTGGGACCAGCGAGAAAAGCCCAGTTTTGCTCTAAGCCCCCCTTCTCCCACTCCCTGCCAGGCCCAGGTTTTGTACAGCCTGTAACTGAATATTCATCACCAACTAATAAACCTGCAGGAACCGCAGCCTCAGCGATTTTTAATCCATATAATGCCCCAACACATGCCAAACACAATGAAATTTGATCAAAATAGAAGCCATTTGTTTAAATACAAGCGATTTGGCTCTCAGAACTGTCATCAAATTAAACTGGAAATCAAATTAACCGGTGATTGAATGAAGCAGAGGGCTGCATAATCACAGATCACTGATCCAGCAGCACGAAAACAGGGATGCAATCACATTCCCCTTGTTTGTGGCACTGGCCCCGTGCTCCCAAGGGGATTTCCAGCCCGTCCCCCAGGACCTGAGGATGCTCTGTGCCTCATTTCTTGGTGATCCAAAAGGAGACTCTTCCTTGCAAAGCACCCTGTGAGATATTATCGGATCACAGAGTGAAAGGACACGCTGACACACTTGAAACCACCCTAATTTAGGACAGAACAGCACAGTCATTTCCAGCATTGTTGGAAAGAACGAGTTTAAACCTACTCTGAATGGGAAAGGGGTTTGTTGCCATCACTGCCCAAAGTATCAGCTTTAGCTGGTGTAACTGTGCCAACCAGGTCCCTCACAAGTGGCCTCATTTTGGCTTTATTATCCCCCTCCTTTTTTTTTTTTTGCACTCCCCTCAAAAAGGAATTTAAACAACGTAAATTTACGATTTTGGGTGTTGTCTATTCTTAAAAAGCAATTTGGATGCATTTAGGTCTGACTGAAGAGCAACAGGCACTTCTGAGGAAATCACAGCAGGCAGAGGAATCTAATTTATCCTCCCCTGCAACTTCTACAGACAAACTAACTCAACTGAACATCCTTCTGAGTACAGAAAACTTCATCCCCCCCCCCCCCCGACTCTGCCCAAGATTTGCTGATGTCCCTCTTTTCCAAAGGCAAACTTCAAGTTCAACACTCACTCTGACACAAATTCCAGTTTTCTTTAAGCAATTACAAGGAGAGGAGAAGGCTCCCGGGAGATCTCACTGCAGCACTTCAAGGATTGTAAAAAAAGAGAGAGAGTGACTTTTTGCACAGGCAGAAAGGGACAGGATAAGGGGAGGGACGGTTTTAAACTAAAAGAGGAGAGATTTAGATGGGATATTGGGAAGAAATTTCTCCCTATCAGGGTGGGGAGAGGGTGGAATGGATTTCCCAGGGCTGTGGCTGTCCCACTCCTGGAAGTGTTCAAGGCCAGGTTGGATCAGCCTGGGCTAGTAGAAGGTATCCCTGCCCATGGCAGTGAGGTGGAATTAGATAATCTTTAAGGTCCCTTCCAACCCAAACCATCCCATGAGATGCTGTGACTCCCACTCCTCCTTCGGGGCTTGTGGAAGCAACATTTACACCCCCTAAAGTTTGAGAATTGGAGCTTTATCGTTCACGTCAGCCTCGGTGAAGCACCTTTTCGCATTATTCCCTCTTTTTCCGGTGTCTCAGCCCCAGAGAGGGGCACCGAGCCCTCACCTACCTCCACCTGGGCAAACACAGCCCCACTGCGAGGCACGGAGGTAAATAATTCATCTGCGTGCAAACAGAGGGAAAGAACAATTAAGGCAGAAAGCACAGCGGGGACGGTTCGAATTTCAGTCAACATTAAGGCGGGGGGGGGGTTGGAGGGGTGGTGAAGATCAAACAAAGAAATACCAGCGGGGCTGCCCGAGAGAGAACTCCGGGGAAAGGGGGGAGCACGGCGGGGCACAGGAGGGATGAGCACCCCGGGTGTTCGCGGGGTCCCAGCCCGGCCCTTCGGGAGGGCTCGCCAATCGCCACAGCGGCGCACAGGGACCGAAACTCCGCTCGCGGGGCTCCGAACAGGTTTAGGGTCAGTTCAGGGCCGCTTTAGGGGGGGGGGGGGGGTTTTATTCAGATGCGGGGCCCAAACCCGCGGGGTTTGAACCCCGTGTGCCCCGAGTTCCCCTCAGTGAGAGCCCCCGCCCCCGCCCCCCCGCGCTCCCGCACCCCACGCGGGGCCTTCTCGCCTCCCTCCCCGCTGCCGGAGCGCCGTGCCGGGGTAAGGGGGCTCTGCAGGGCCGGTCCGGGGGTGGCCGGAGCCGCCCGGTGCCCGCCCGCCCGCCCTCACCTGCCGCCTCCGCCGCCGCTCCCGGGCCGCCCCGCCGGAAACCGCCACGGGCCGGGCGCGGGGCATGGCGGGAGGTGTAGTCCGGTAACGGGACACGCCCCCCGGGGAGGACACGCCCCCTCGTGGGGAAGCCACGCCCTCTGCGGGGAAAGGACACGCCTCTCGGGGAAGGACACGCCCCGCTCGGTGGGAGGACACGCCCCCCCTGGGGAGGACACGCCCCCTCTGCGCGGAACGGGGGGGGGGTCGGGGTGGGGGGTGATGGGGGGATTTGGGGTGAGGGTTTGGGGTCGGGGTGA
>JAWMRA010000058.1:6008863-6037227 GCA_035584735.1 Pseudotriccus pelzelni | reverse complement strand
CCTGGGGAGCCTGGTCAGTGCCAACCACCCTCTGGGGGAAGAACCTTTTCCTGAGATCCAACCTGACCCTGCCCTGATGTGCAGAGTAATAAAGGGAGGAGTTCTGGGGAAGTTTCTTGACTTACTTTGTTTGAAGCAGCTGTAACTTGGACCCAAAAGGGGTCTTTTGGAAAATGGAGATCCAGCTCAGGTAAAGGGGAGGAATATCACCAGTGGTTAAAATAGTGTTAAAGTTACTGAAGAGGAACTTCAAGGTATAAATAAAGGTTGTACTACAACGGGAGCTGGGATGGTTGTAAGAGAGAGGCCAGGGTTTGATGGCTGGCTGGATAATCACAAAAGTATCTGTAGGGATCAGCAGGGAGTTAATGAGGCGCAAATTCCAGTCCTCTTGCTGTCGCTCTCCTAACGGGGGGGAGGTCGTACCTGCCTCCCTTTCTTCTTCCCTCCTCCCTGGCTGCTGCCCCCAGGGTGGGTTCATGGAAGGTGTGTGGTAGAAAGAATGGCTCAAGCGAAGCACAAGGAGTCCTCACATCCTGCTGATCCCTGAGGGCTGGAGCGGGCTGAGGGGTTAAGGAGAGCATGTGTGTGTGTGTGTAACCACATGGATGATGAGCCGGAGAGCAGCAAGTGTTGTCTTTAGCGCTCAGTAAAACACCAGAGGCATTCATGGGCTACTGAGCCCAGCGCTGTCAGGTTGTTTGGCTGGAACGATTATTAGCTAAATGTCAAAGGGAAGGGACCAGCTGGCGTTTATTCCATAAACATGATGTGATTGTGGGTTTTTCTTTTCTCTCCACGGGGAGAAAAGCTGGAGTTGGGTTGGTTTTGTTGGCGTAAGTAGCTTGGGTTGTTGGGCTCCGTGGTTGTGGCCTTGGCAGGGAGGTGCTGGGTTGGGGTACAGGAGATCAAGGCATGGGAATCTAAAGGCAGTTTGTTTTTCTCTGAAGTGATAACAGTTGATAGGGCTCAAGGCTGTTGCCAGTACCTTCATCTTCCAAGGTGCATGGAGAGGATGGTGCTGGGGTTGACACCGGAGATGGGGGAGCTCGTCATGGTCCTCCACAATCTCTAACGGGAGGATGGTTTGTCAAACAGAGAATGTTTTGCCACTTGAAAAGCTCTCATGGACCCGTGATAGTGATATGCTCTGTGGACTTGCAAAAAAGACCTGGGATGGAAAGGCTGTGCGGAAAACTTGACTTTTCTTGAGGACAACTTGATTTTTTTTTTTTTCCTGCAAACCCCCTTGATCCGTTCACTTACGTGTGAGGCAGCTTCTAATGGTGCGGTATTTTTATTGTCTCCCTTCACTTCCCTTTATCCCTGCGTTTCCCTGGGATTTGATGTTCGTTGGAGCCACTGTCTGTGCTGCAGACCTGGCTGGCACAGAGGGACGGAGTCAGGTTGGCTTAAGCAGTGAGGAGGGAGGTGGATGCACACTTGACATACCTTTTATGTCACCTTGCAAAGCCGGAAGGGTTGTGTGTGGCAGTTCTGTGGGTTACACAGCATTTAAGGCCATTGTGCAATCATTTTTATTTTCAATTTTTATTCTAAAGTTTCATTTTGTGTGTCTTGCCTGCTGTACTATTGCACTGTATCTGTGTGACTGAGGTGAGGAAGCCCAAGCCTTTTCTCGCTGGATTTATCACTGCCTAAGAATGCAGGGTCAGAGCAGAATGGATTCTTTGTAGGGCTGAGGAGGAGCATCCTGCTGGCACCTTTGGGTTGTTTTTCCTTTTTGTTTTGATCTAAAAGACAATTGGAGGAGGAAAAACCTCTTGTACCACGTGATCTAGCTGCCTTGGCTCAATTAAGAGAACTCCCAGAGTCTGTCTAACCCACTTCCAAAGTCTCCAGGCTCAGTGGCAGCTCTGCCCTCTGTGCTCCCAGAGATCTTCAGCCTTTTCTGTCCTCTTGATCAGTTCAATCTTCATCTCAATGTGATTGATTTTGCTTTCTTTAACACTTACATCCCCCAAGTACCTGTCCTAGCACTAGCCTTTCTCAGCCCCACTCCACTGATCCTCAGCTGAGCTCTCCATATTCAGCTTTTAACTTTTCCTCTGAAGGTTTTTAGCAGGTTTGTTGTACTTTTGTGACCTCCCACCCCCTTCTCAAGGAGGTGTCCAGCCTGGCACCATCTTAGGGATAGCAGGGGCTGCCCCAGACAGCAGCTGCAAAGGATCTTGGAGTTGATTTTTATTTTTAAATAGAACAATTTAAAGATCTAGCAGTTACTTTCTGGAGTGAAGTCTGGCTAGTGTCAGACTACAGCGTTTTAGTAGCAATCCCCCATGGTGAATCCAGGCTTGCTTTTCCTGCTCCCCTCTGGCCTGTGGACACCCATGTGTGCTTCGGGAGGGCAACAAATCTGAAGTATTTTGCTTGCTTTGACCGAGGGCCCAGTTTCTCCCCACGGAAATTCATGGCAGTGAATTTGTGAGTTTTGGGGGTTGGGATGGGAGCCCTTTCCTCACCCACAGACAGGGCTGGGCTGGGCTCAGCCTCCCTCCTCCTCTTCCCCCCTCTTCAAAGGGGTTTTACCACCATTAATAACACGTCTGTGCTGCAGGAGCTCCAAGACAGGAGTTTTTTTCTCTCTCCCTCGGAGAGGAAAACGCTTCCAAGCCAACATATTTTGTGTAATTTCGGGTGAGGTGGTTGCCGGTTTGCAGATTCCGTTTTCAGCTCGCTTGATTCGCTCACAAATATCCCAGAGCCTCCAAAGGAAGAGACGAGGATTTCTGTGCTCCCGGGTTTCTGCTGCTCCTGCTGGGTCTCCGCTTTGAGCTCCTTGAGGGCGTTTGTCCCCTCTGGGGCGGTGGGGAGGGTTGGGAGGGGTCATTCCACAGGCAGGTCTCTGGTGATACGTTTCCTGTGGTTGTGGCTGCAATCAGATTGATGGCTTATCCCGGTGGGAGTGGGGCTGGCAGGGCTGTGAATACTCAAAGGCACGGATTGTCTGTGTGGGCTGGCAGGAGCCTGCTGGTGGTAATTTTATCCCACTGACCAGTTTATTAAATGGAACTTTATTTTATTCTGCCTTTCTGCCTCGGATGGGGAACGCAGTGAATGCAGAGCGGGGTGTTGGTTTTTGGGAGAGAGACTTTGGATGCGACAGGACAAGGGGAAATGGCTTCCCACTGCCAGAGGGCAGGGTTAGATGGGATATTGGGAAGGAATTGTTGACTGTGAGGGTGGGGAGGCCCTGGCACAGGTTTCCCAGAGAAGCTGTGGCTGCCCCTGGATCCCTGGAAGTGTCCAAGGCCAGGTTGGACAGGACTTGGAGCAACCTGGGCGATGGAAAGTGTCCCTGCCCA
The DNA here is from genome assembly GCA_035584735.1 of Pseudotriccus pelzelni. Classification (NCBI taxonomy): domain Eukaryota; kingdom Metazoa; phylum Chordata; class Aves; order Passeriformes; family Tyrannidae; genus Pseudotriccus; species Pseudotriccus pelzelni. The sequence goes on along the minus strand of JAWMRA010000058.1, from coordinate 6,033,901 downwards.
TGGCAGGGGGTGGAACAAGATGGGCTTTAAGGTGCCTTCTATCCCAAACGATTCTGGGATTCTGTGAAATGGAGCATAAGGACCCTGCACACCTTCCCAGGCGGGTTCTATGTCCAAAATCTCTAAGCTGCCCTGTCACAGAATCACAGAATACCCTGAATTGGAAGGGACCCACCAGGGTCATGAAGTCCAACTCCTGGCTCTGCACAGAACAACCCCCAAAATCCCCCCTCTGCACACAGAGCCATGTTCCCCCTCCAGCCACCCCAGTGCTCCCTGCCATGGACCAGTTTACTTAACCCCATGCAGAGGAGCCCCAAGAATTGAGCAGCTTTCCCCTCCCAGCCACTGCAAAGTCCCAGCCCAGCTCCTGTCCCTTTGGATAAACACCAAGCTCGATGAAAGAGTCATAGAATCCCAGAATGGTTTGGGTTGGAAAGGATCTTAAAGCTCATCTCATCCCACTCCCCCGCCATGGGCAGGGACACCTTCCACTAGCCCAGGTTGCTCCAATGTGGCTTTGAAAAAAAAAAGTGAGAAGAAGAAAAATAAGAAAGATAAAGAAAAAAAAAATGAAAGAAAGGGAGATAAAACCCACCCCCACAAGCAGAGGCAGCCCCAGACACAGCACTGGTACCACTCTGGTGCTGCCTGACAGCCCGACATGGCAAAGTCCAGCAAATGGGAATTGCTGCACAAACAACTCTGGGTTTGCCCGGCAACAGCCTCCTCCAGCTCTGCCCCGAGCTCCTGCCAACAAAGGGAACGTGTCAGAGCCCCGTGGCCAGCACAGCCACAGCAGCCCCTGCGGGGAGGGAGCACATCCCAGTTTCAGATGTCCCTGGTCACTACTCCTCGTCCTTGTCCCCTGCCCGGGGCTATTTTTAGGGTGTTTCGCAAACACGAGGGTGTTCTTTGAGGGTGTTTTGCACCGAGGGTGTGGGGTCTGTGTGGCTCTGGCCACCCCGAGGTTTCTGCTTCTGTTCTGCCACCTGTGTCACTCCAGAGGCGCAGTCTGGGGGGTTTCATTGCCGCTGCTCTCCGGGGGACCCAGCCCTGCACTGCCCTGGGGCTGGAGGGGCTGCTGCAGCCTCTGTTCCCCCCAGTCCAGCTCCACCAGCAGCTCCTTTGGCCCTGGACACAGAAAAACTGTGTCCCATCCCTGGAAGTGTCCAAGGCCAGGTTGGACGGGGCTTGGAATGACCTGGGCTGGTAGAAGGTGTCCCTGCCCATGGCAGGGGGTGGAACAGGAGGATGTTTAGGGTCCCTTCCAACCCAAACCATTCCACAGTGATTCTGTGATTCCCCCTGAGGCCACAGCTCTGTGTTTGCTCTGGCTGAACACGTCAGCCTGGAGTGGAAAATCCATCTCTTCCTCTGCAGCACTGAAGGTAACACAGTGTAAACAAAGCAAGGAGGGGGGGCTGCCTCTGTTCCCCCCTTTCTGCCCCCCCAAAAACGCTCCGGCTGTGAGGGGGACAGGCTGAGATGGACCCGGGGACCCCAGGGCTGGGGCAGGGTGTCAGGCCACGATCCAGCTGGAGATGCTGCCAAGTATTTAATACAAAAATATCCCATCAGAAGACACGGAGGGCCGTGCCAGGAGGATATTTATCCCTGTGTGCTGAGCAGGGGCAGGAGGGGCCGAGCGCGGCTGGGTGGGCACTAACCCACATCCCCAAGTGCCACATCCACACGGCTTTTAAACCCCTCCAGGGATGGGGACTCCACCCCTGCCCTGGGCAGCTGTGCCAGGGCTGGACAACCCTCTCCATGGAGAAATTTTCCCTAATATCCAACCTGAACCTCCCCTGGCACAGCTCGAGGCCGTTCCCTCTCCTTTCCTCCACAGCTGCCCCGTTTGGAGCTGTGGACGGGCGGTGATTCCCAAGGCAGGGAAGGCAGATGGACGGTGGCTTCGGCAGCACAAACACATTGCAAGCAGTGGTTTGTACTGGTTTGTACTGGTGAGTGATCCCTGTTGCCCTGGGAATAGCAGCAGCAGGGAGCTGTTATCCCCATGTGCTCTGGGAACTGGGTATGGGTAAGGAGGGGGGAGCGTGTCACAGCCAAAACACCTTTGGACTCCTGGGCCTCTGAAGGTTTTCTTGGAAGAAGACAAAGGGCAGATGATTTTTCTTCATGGAAACCTCATGGAAAGAGGGCAAAGCTCCATGACAAAGGAGCAGATCTCACTGGCTGCAGTCAGCTGGACCCCCTTACCCAGATCAAGAGCAACACTGAACATTTCCCATCCCTAGAACCCCCAATTCCTCACTTCCTTCACCTCTGGGATAAGCCTTGTGCTCTCCTCTCCTGCCTCAGCCACCAAACACAAGTCACTAAAAACTTAAAAGGACTTGAAAATCCTCAGTGTTGGTTTTTTTAAGACAGTTTTGAAGCCTGTTGCCCCCCCCAGGTCATGCTGCCTGAGCCAGCACTCCCAGAAACCCCAGGAACTGGGGAGGAATGGAAGGGAGAGTGTTTGTGGGTAATTAGCAGCTGGTTAAATTGGTTTAGTTCTGCTGCAGGTTCAATCCTGCTGCGGGTTCAAGCCTTCTGTCAGGCTGCAAAAGAGTTTATATTCATCTCCACACTAAAGTTTCGGATCCTTGCTCTGGGCCCTGCAAATTTGGAAAGGAGATATTTATTCAAGTAATTACTTTAAAAAAAAATCTAATCCTCCTGGTTGGCAGAGCTCAGGAAATGCTTTGCAAGAGAGTTTTGTTGTGCCCTGAAAACCCAACCACCTCCAGCTCCCCAGGGCAGCACTTTGGCTTCTTGGAGCTTCTGGATCTTCAGGAGGGATTTCTGCTGGAAGCAGGTGAGGGGCAGCCAAACCTCAGCTCATGGAATGGGGGAAAAACACCAAAAGCTGGAATTCTCGTTTCTGACTCTGATTTCATCACTAGCAGGTGGGTGAGATCAGTCTGGGCTATGAGCAGCCTGGGAGAGTGGAAGGTGTCCCTGCCCAGGGGATGGGAATGGATGAGCTTTAAGGTCCCTTCCAACCTAAACCATTCCATGATTCTATGAAACCCGGCATGACAACCCTGCCCAGTGCACACCATCAACCTCTGGCATGAGATGCCAAAGAAACTGGAGGAATAACAGACTTTGGAGACACACGCTGGGTTCACTCACCTCACATCTTTGAAAAGAAACAACTCCCTTATCCTCAGGTTTTGTTTTTCCTGCTGTTGTTTCCCCGCTCCCCCTTTGTGCGTTGGGGGAAGAATATAGGGAATAAATCTTGGATACAGCTGGATGGGTCCTGGGAAGCTGGGATGTAACCAAGTAACAGGGCTCCTAGCAACAGGCTTGATGGGAGGATTTAAAGATAGAAAGAAAAGTAGGAGCAAAGCAAACAATGGGGAAAAATGCCGACTCCTTCCCGGATAAATCAGCTCCAGGCAGGGGGAAAAGGTGCTTTGGTTGTTCAGTTTTTCCTTTCTGATTTGTTTTTAAAAGCAAGCAGAAATTACGAGCCACAGATGAACTGTTTTGGTTTGTTTTTTGTTCTTGTTTTTTTTTTTTTTTAAACCACTTTTACAGGTGTCATTTGTACAAACCCCAAGCGTTCCCCTTGAAAATCCGGTTATTACAAACATACAAAGAAAAAACGACCTCGGTGCTACAAATCAGCTACGGGACGGCAGGAGCGACTCCTCACGATTAAAAACCCCAGGGAAAGGTATTTACAGGGCCATTCTCCCTCTTTTTTTCTTTTTTTTTTTTTAACATTTCTGTGTCTCGAGGGAAACGGCAGGAAAAAAAAAAGCGAAGCCCCGCCCTCCGTTAAAAAAAAAACACCACACAAAAACTCCCCCCAACGCACCTCGTTTTTTTACTAAAAAGTATAAAATTGGGTGAGTTTTTTTCCTGCTGCCACGCTCCTGGGGAAGCGTAACAAGTTCTGGTTTTGCTTGTTTTCAGCTCAGAGGTCTCTCAGAAAAACCAAAAATAAAAGAAGAAGGAAAAAAACCTACATGGCAGTGTCCAATGAAAACGTGCTCCTTCCGTGCCAGAAGCCAACATCATCCCAAAAAAAAAAGTGCCTTTTGAGTAAAATCGACTTCAGTAACAAATAAAAAAAAACAACAACAACCAGAAAAACACAAAACCACAAGAGGATTAAAAAAAAAAAAAGAATAATCACAAGCTCTAGTTAAAAGCTTCATCAAAAGCCCTGACGGAGCGGCCGCCCTGCAGCAGAAGGATGAGTTCTCTTACCTGCCTTCACTCCCTGCTCTGGGGGGGTCTCCAAGCCCTGAGATGTTTCTCCACCCCCTGACCGGATTTCGGGATGCCAAGGAACTCCTGCCAGCCTGGAGCTTCCCCTCCAAGTGCTTTTTTTGCCTCCAGAAGAGGTGTCTGGGGTGCCCCAGCCCGGCTGGCCTGGCTGGAAGGGTCAGTGGTGGCCGTGCTGTTCTGGGGCAGCACATCCCTGGTACAGGGAACTCTCATAGCCCTTTGATCCTGCTGGTTTGGAATCAGCAGTGAGAAAAATCCCTGGAGAGCACCCCCCCCTCCCAAAAAAACCACTCCCTGGCTCAGGTTGCTGCCTGAGTTAAGTGCTTTCCTGGAGCCAAGCTGGCCCCTGCATCTGGAAGGGGCAGGGAAAGGGGGGAAAAGAGGGATCACACCAAGCTGCAGAAGTCAGCGAGGCCCCAAAGGTCACCACGTAACCAGGGCGCTGGTGGAGGGGGATTTGGGATGGGTTTGGGGCTCTGTCGTTCCGCTCCCAACCCAAAAACTCTCATCAGAAAAACAAGGGGAACACAAAACCAGGCAGTTTGGTCTGCCAAGTTGACAGAGAATAAAGAAGAAAACAAAACAAAACAAAACACACACACACAAAAAAAATAAATCTTCCAAGATAAATACACAGCCCCCATTTTGGAAGCATCTTCAAAAAAAAAAAAAACCCAAAACTGGATCAACCGTTGTCAGCAGTGGCACAACCTCCCAGGAACATCTGTTGGGCTGGTGAGTCCTCGGCTCCCTTTTGAAGAGGGAAGAGTTCAAGGGGAAAAAAAAAAGAATCCAGCTCCCACCACACGCGGCTCCCGCTTCATCTGCGGAGCAACCGGCCACAGCAATTCCCTCACAGCAGCAGGCTGGGAACCAGCGAGGAGCCCCTAATGCAGCAGGTTCCTGTCTGCTCATGGAAAAGGCTGGCAGTGGTAGCAACTGGCTAGGGGAAGATTTCTCCCAGAAAACAGTACTTCGGGGTGGGGGGGAATTTAGGAAGGCCCGGGACCCCTCCCTGCGGATGGAAACCGACCACGCTCGAGCATGCTGTCGGAAGGCAACACACATCAGGAATTCCCATGGAGTCCACGGCAGTGGGACAGTGACAACACGGAGGTTTTGGCTTCCAGGGATCCAGCGGGTCTCCCAGATTCCTTGGCTAATGCTGGGGAAAGCTCCCAGACTGGGGGTTTGGCTTTAAGGGGAGGTTATTGCTCCCGACTTCTCCGGCTTTTTGCCTTTGGACAGGGCAGCCGCTTGCTTCAGGAGTTCTCTGTTCTTGGCCTGGCAACAGGGAAAAGGGGTGTTTAAGGGCATGGAACAGCAGCAGCTCTTGGGGTCCCAGAATTGCCTGGGCAGGAGCTGCTTGGCATCCTGCACAGAGGTGGAAGAGGAGGCAGATGTTGAGCTCAGCTCTGACCACCCAGAAGGGGCTCTCCCATCAAGGAAAAGACAAGGATAAAATATTAAAACCTGAGAGCCTGGCCAAAAAAATGATCCACATGAACAGTTCAGGGCACCTGCAGTACACTCTGAGAGGATTTGAGCTTTTATTCTGGAATCAGTGAAACTTCCAGAGCTCCAGCCAATACCCGTGGAAAACATTTGGACACCAGAGATCAGATAAGCTGAGCCTGAGCTGAGCCCAACGTGGAAATCCCCAGGAGAGGCTGGGACAAACCTGCTCCTGGAGCTGCTGCTTCTTTCTCCTCCCTCACAGGGAGCAGGAAGCACAAGCAGCCCTCTCCACACCTCACACAGATGTTCCAGCCTTCAGCCAGGCAGAAGGATGAACATGGTCAAGGGGATATCACAGGCACCAGCACTCTGACAGCAGCTGGAGGCTCCAAAACCTGCCCTGCACTGGGATAATTCCCTGGGAATATGCGGATGGAGGAAGGGCTCTTTTCTCAGGGGCAATAGAAGCCTTTTGTCTCATCCCCTCCCACCTGTCACCGCTGGGTCTTTAGATCCTTATACACCCACAGTAATTAAAGGGTGCAAAGTTCATTTGTGTGTCTGATTTCTCCCCCTTTGACCTGATCCCTTCCGTGGCTCAGGCTATTCATGCTGATAATCCCCTGTGTCTCCATGGCCCTGGCAAAAATCCTGCTCTCCCTGTTCCCTCCAGCTCAGGGACTTCTTTATTTGGACTAGAGAGATACAGGGCTAAAGGAACTGCCAATTGTTCCTTTGTTCTCCCTCCTTACTGGTCACACCAATCAAAAGAGAGGTGATTTAGAGGTGTAGGGAGCTGACAAACGTTCTGCAGGCTGGACAAAGGTTCTGCGGGCTGGAGAAATGGGTTCAAACCTGATTTTGGCAACAGGTAAAATGGGTTTGATGGTCTCAGTCTAGTCCACAAGAGACACGACACAGTAAGTGTGAATGGGGGTTGGGATGCAGTGCAGAGGCTGTGGGACAGGGATGAGAAGGGTTAACAGAGCTCCGTGTACAGGAGCTGAGGGGTGTTGTGATCAGCAGTGTCCTCAGTCACTCCCAGATAAAGCACAGCCCGGCAAATTGACCCAAAAATGTGTCACCTGTAACTGCTCCATGACCTCCTTGTGCGTCTTCTCCATCTGGTTCATCTTTGCCCTCATCTGCGACTCCTGGTACTGCAGGTCGGCTTTCAGCTCCGTGATCTGGGGTGAAACCGGGAAGGAGCAAAGGAGCTGGGAGAGGCAGTGAATTCCCTGCCCCCAGACGCTCCCTGCCAGGGAAAACACCTCTGCAGAAGGTGTGTGAGACTGGCTGAGGTCAGAGACGTGCTGGGGGAGTGCAACCACACCACAGCTGTGTCCCTGAGCAGCACAGGGCAGCGGGAAGAGCCAGGACTGCAAGGAGCAGCATGTTCATTCCCAGTCTTTGCCCACCCACAGAGGTCTCCAAGAGAGCGGTCAGGAAATGACCCTTTATGAAACCAGATCTCCTGGGTGGGTCCAGAGAGCCTCTCTGGCTTTGGACAGGAGGCAGCCTGCAAACAGCCAGACACGCTCTTGCTCACTCCAAGATAAAAAGCCAGGCTGTGTCTTGGAGTGTCATCTGTGAGAACATGTCAGCCTGCTGGGAGGAAAAGCAAGCCAAGGGCTTGTACCTTCTTCTCCTTCTCCAGAATCATCTGATCCTTCTGGTGCAGCATCTTTTTTAAAGTAGCCACTTCCTCCTTCAGCTGGGCAATGATGACAAAGTGGTCGGTGCCAGGGGAGTCCAGGGCGAGGTCTGGAGAAAAGCTGCAGCAAAGAACAGGGAGAGGCTCTCAGCACAACCCTCCTTTCCACCGAGGCAGGGGCAACTCCCATGGCTGGGAATCGTTTCAGGATCCTTCAGGATCCTTTTTTTTCGAACCAAAGAGCTGAAGACAGCAATCAGAGAAATACTGAAACTTTCATGGTCCCTTTGGAACTCCTTTGCTCACAGGCAGTCCTTGGATGCACCGCAGAACTTCCCACTGAATGTAAACAAACATTCTGGCAAGGAGGGGACATGAAAGAGAAACAAATAACACCCAAGTTCAACAAACAGAGCAAAGGGAACAGCTGAATTGAAGTCAGCACTGTCCTCAGCAGGGAAAAGGGGTAAAAAACACGTTGGACTTTGGTTCTGCCATGATAAAGCAATTCAGGGAGAAGCTTCATTCCTTCAGAGCAGGAAAAACTCTCAGGGAAGGCAGAGAAATAGCTGAGCACATCACCTGTACACCACCAGGTCTCTAATCATAAGCAGCCAGCTGGAACCTTATCTGGACTGGTAAATCACAAACCTCCCTACGAGACACCCGGTGACCTGGGCAGCCACACACAGTCCCTGTGCTGCAGGAATATTCTGGATCCTAAGACACCACAAGCTGCAGCCACAGGCCCAGGGAGCTCACCCGATTTTTCCCGGCCCCCTGTCCCACCCCTAAGGCTGATTTTTATCTCCTGGTGCCAAGAGGGCAGTGCACTCCCAGCCACACACACCTGAAATTGCTGTGTAAAAGCTGAGCAGCAGTAAGACAACAAAGGCTCACCTAGAAGATGATTCCAGGTCTGGCTGTTATCAGATAAATAAAGATAAGTCGCCAGGGTCACCTGGAGCCCGACTTTTTTTTCTCTAAAGCCTCCAGAGTAGGTCAACACTGAGCTCTAAAGCTGGGAGCTGCAGCAGGGTGTGGAAGGCACAGTCTGAACCCAAAATTCTGCCTCTCTCAAGGATGTTTCCACCTCTGAGCTTCCAGTCCCCCACCAAGGCAGAGTACCCACTGCTCACCTCGCACGGGGTCTCCTCTAGTGCCTGGAAATGATCCCTTTCCTAATTAAAAGCACAGCCTGCTCTGACTGGACTCGTTAGCCCGGATGTGGCAGGAGAAAGGCTCCTTCCCCCACTGTGTTGGGGATCTACAGAGGGGAACTAAGCAGAGGCAGCTTCCCAGATCTGAGAGTCAGAGGATGGCCCTGAGGCGCTGGGAGAGAAAGCCTGGCAAAGGAAAACTCGGGACTGAGGGGCTGCAGGAGACAGCCCATGGTGGGGGAGCCTGGCACGCCTCAAACATGCTGACAGCAGAGCCCACACCGAGCTGTGGCAGCACTCTGGGCACGCTGGATCCATTTTAAAACTGTTCCTGAGTAGTTTTCCCAAGTGCAGGCTGTGCAGGATGATGGTGGGAGCTCCAGCACCTTCCTGTGTGCAAGCACGTTACCAACAGCAGCTTTAATTTCCCACTCAGTGCAAATATGCTGGGGAGGAGAGAGAGAAATAAAAAAAAACCAAAAAACAGCCTCCACGGAGGAAAAAAGGCTTCCTCACCATTCCCTCTGGCTAAAAACAATCCCTTGACACACCATTCCTTTGCCCAGGCACGCTTCCCTCCTGCCGTGCCCTGGGGGGATAAAAGAGGGAGCTGGGAGATGCTCCCATTTCCCTGAGCAGCTCCAGCAGGAGAAAATTCCCTGCTTGGCAGCTCCTGCTGCCCAGCACGGCGTGGTGGAGCAGGGAAGGTGAGAGCCAGCCCTGCCACCCAGTGGGGAGAAGGGACAGGAGGGACACCAACCTTCCACAGAGCACCCACCAGCTGGGAACGAGGGCCTGGAGTTATCAGGGATAACCTGATAACCCCCCTTTGCTGGGGGGGACAAAATATAAATAAATACCAGGCAGGTATTTTCCCGTCCAGTTGCTGCAAAATGGCCCCTCAAATATGTCAAGCTGGTAATTAAAAAGGCAGCTTTTTTTTTTATTCCCTCTTCTTTTATGTTTTAAAGGCTGACAAGTTAGTAATGAAAGGTTCCTCTGTCTTTAAGGAAGCAGCCTGAAACTCCAAAACTGGAAGGAAAACTGCCAAGTGCAAGTCACTTCATTCCTTTGACAAACAGATCAAGAATTAAAACAACCAACAACAGCAACAACAACAAAAAAGCCATGTCCTCTACAAATAAACTCAAGATCCCAGTCCCTTGGGATAGGTCAGGGGGGCACGTGCTCCCCCCGTTTGAACAGCCTAAAATGCACGTTGCTAATTAAAGGGAATTGATGAGCTCCCGTTGTTTTCAGTGGAGAGAGAGGACAAAAATGGAGCTGTTCCAAAGGCACCTGCCTCTCTCTATTGACTGGAACAGAAACCAAATTGACTGCCTTAAACTCCACACCTGTTAAATGGCTGAAATTAGGCAAAGCAAATGCCAAGCTTGAAGATTTTGCTGTTCAAGTCAGGCTGGCGTGAAGAGGCACAGCCCAGGCACGGAACCAGCATCCAAGTTTCACCTCAGACAAAAACCATCGGGAATACAACAGCCAGCCCTGGACCCCCAACGCCAGCAGGACCTGGAGCTGCTGGAATAATTCCAGAGGAGGCCACGGAGATGCTCCAAGGGTGGAGCCCCTCTGCTCTGGAACCAGGCTGGGAGAGCTGGGGGGGTTCACCTGGAGAAGGATCCAGGGAGACCTGAGAGCCCCTTGCAGGGCCTAAAGGGGATCCAGGAGAGCTGGAGAGGGACTGGGGACAAGGGATGGAAGGACAGGACAAGGGGCAATGGCTTCCCAGTGCCAGAGGGCAGGGAGAGATGGGATACTGAAAAGAAATTCTCCCCACTCCTGAAGTGTCTAAGGCCAGGTTGGAGCAACCTGTGCTAGTGGAAGGGGTCCCTGCCCACGGCAGGGGGTGGAATGAGATGGGCACGAACGTTCCTCCCAACCCAAATCATTCTGGGATCCCTCACGTGCAAAACTCCACCCAGGCCAAAGGACCAGCGTCTGGACCCACTCTCCCTCTACCACCCCGAAAGCAGGTGCAGTTCAGCCCAAGTCCCAGAGCTGTTAAGCTTTTTAAAGCCAGGACTCTTCCATGCAAACGAGAACCTTTCCTATGCAAAATGAGGGCCCTTTTACAAAGGAACTTTGCTGCTGAGCACCCTCGGGCACCGCTGCCCTCCCCCAGCCAGCAGCGCTGTGGCTGCCTGGTGTTAAAAGCCCAATTTAGCACCTTGTCTGCAGTGAGAGGAGAAGGGACCGCAGCCTGTTCCCTCTGCAGAGCCTGCAGCGTAAAAAACACTTGGGCAGCATTTCCACAAGAGGAAGGGGACACCAAACCTCCCAAATCAGGACCAGAAGAGCTCCAGAGGCTGGAGGTAAAGCCAGAGCAGGGCTGAGGGGCAGGATTAGTAAGGCCAGGTCTGCTGCAAGGTGTGCTGAGAGCACTGTGAGGGAAAATTACCCCCTCCCTGCATCAGGGTCAGAGCTGTTTGCTCCTCCCAGAGCTCCCCCAGGACAAACCATCCAACAGCACCCTTTAAATGACTGTTGGCAATCGCCCTGACCCCCTGTCACAGCCACTGGGAGCAACAGCCACTCAAAATATGTAAGCAAACACACAGAGAGAGAATTCAGTAAGAGGAATTCCTATAGTATCCAAAAAGGAGCAACGATTTCAGGTAAGCTGGACCTTGTTGGAGGCGTTGCCGAAGTCAGCTGAGCTCAAACATGCCCCAGTTTTGCCCAGGTGAGGCTGCACCAGGGGTTTGGCTGGAGCTGGAGCCAGGAGAGGCTGCACAGCAAGCTGGGGCTGCTCTCTGCAGTGAGGAGGTGCTGGTTGTGTCACCCCACTCCTGACTCTGCTGCTGCAAACACCCTTGTGCTGCAGGAGATCTCAGCCCCACGCCCAGGCTCTGCCCCAAACTCCGGGCTGACTCTGGGGATAATCTTATACAAAATAACGTAAAAGGGGAGGGGTTTAGGGGTTCAAACTCACAAAAAAACCCACACCCTCAGCAACTCCAAACCCCCATTTAATGAACCCCAATTATTATTCCACTCAAGACACACGTGTCTATTTAAGGCAGCTGCAGCTCTTGCCTTTTCTGCAGCACGTTGCTGGAGCTCTTTGGTTGCTAAATTTACACTCAGTTTGTTACTGGGATTCATCAAAAAGAAAAAAAAAAAGTCTGTAGCAAGGCCCACAGCCTTGGCAGGAGCCAGACTGACAACATCTGACAGGAGAGCAGGAGGGAGGCACTTGATTGCTCCAATCCATGCTCCCGTTTTCTAAGGGAATGGCTGAGCTACCCCAGAGCACGGAACATTTTGGGATTTGGGTATTTTTAAGCCAGCAGGGCTGTTACAGGGAGTTATGAGATCTCAGCCCAGGATTTCACGGGCAGATAAAAACACCTGGTGCTGTCCTACAGCCTCTCCAGAGGGAAAGCTGCATCAGGACTGAAGGGCTGCCCCAGTTCTACCAGGGACCTGTGTCCAGCCTCTCCTCTGGCTCCACCAGCACTGAAGGCAGATGAGTCCTAACCCCTCTGCGCTCAGCCACGGCTCCCAAGCTACATTTAACCCTTAAAATTTTTCCACTTTTTACTTGCAACACCGTTCAGGTGATAAATGGTCTTGCAGACCACTCTGTGGGAGCCACTGCCCTACAAAATCACTGGAGTTCTATTTCACAGAATCATGGAATGGTTTGGGTTGGAAGGGACCTTAAAGAAGATCTTGTACTTTAAGGGACACCTTCCACTAGCCCAGGTTGCTCCAAGCCCTGTCCAACCTGGCCTTGGACACTGCCAGGGATGGGGCAGGTGGTGCTGAATTAATTACCAGGGGCTTTACCAGACCCTTTGGCACTAACTACGCTCTGGTCCGCGCTCCCAAATCCCTGCCGTTTAGAAAAAGATCCACGGAGAGGGAGAGTTCCCGTGTGTGAGGCAGTTCCCGGGGAGGGAGGGGAGAAAACAACAGGTGATCTCACTTCAGGATGTCAGTGCCTTGAGCAACAGGACAATGGTGGGCCCCGAGAGCCTGTTGGGAAGCAGCCCACTGCGCCAACGTGGACGGGGCCCTCTGGATAAGGGGGCAAAGCATCTCGGGAGAGGAAGGAACGCTGAGAATCAGAGAGGAAAGGCAGGAATGAAAATATGCATGTACAAGACCACAAAAACACAAATCCACCACAATCTCCCGTCTCTGCTAGTGACCCCCATCCTGCTGCACAGGCAGCTGGTGACAACGTGAGCCAGCACTGAGTGTGACAGCAGAGTGGGGTTGGATGCTCTCACAGAATCATGGAATGGTTGGGGTTGGAAGGGACCTTAAACCTTATCTCATTCCACTTCCCTGCCATGGGCAGGGACACCTTCCACTAGCCCAGGTGCTCCAAGCCCTGCCCAGCCTGGCCTTGGACACTTTCAGGGATGGGAAGTCCACAACCTTTCAAGCAAAGCTGTTTGGTTGCTCGTCCCTCCCCCAAAGGCAGGAGGGGACATGGGAGGTGGGTCTGGATCCTCTCCTGACCTCTGAGACCAGTCTGACAGCCCCCAAAGCACAAACCCTGCAGGTGCTCAGCATTCTTTTCCTCTTCAAACCTGTGCCTAAATGCCAGGCCACACTGGCCTGTCAGGTTCTTGTGCAGCCCCTCGAGGGCCCAAAGCCCGAGACCCCTGCTCTGGCATAAGAGCTTCCTGCTGTTCACACACAACTCTGTCTTAGATAAGCTCAGCAAACAGACCCACCCACCCACAATTTCCCCATGTAACAGGCTCACCTGTCACCATTGGCAGATATGGCATCAAACTTGGCTTTCTTCTTTGGGATTTCGTTCTGAATGGAAGAGGTGGATAAGGTTTTCTGGCTAGAAAAAAAACAAAAAAGGAGGAAATTGTATGTCAGAACCTGAATGACTTTCAGTCTAAGACAGAGGGAGGCAGATAAATATTCCCACCCACTTTGATCCCATTAAAACAATATTTCCCAGTGCAAAAAAGAGCGATCAAAAATCCATTCCTTGAAGAGTCGCTGGAGACTAAAAATAAACAGAAAACAATGAGTCAGGCAGAGCAGCACGTGGGTGAAGAGCTCCTGCTCAAAAATCTGCATTTTAATCATTAAATTCTACAAATGCAACTTTCACTGTGTACAAGTTCAGCAAGCTGGATCACTCAGAGGCACAGCTCTGCAGCACGGCGGGGCTTACAAACAAGCAAAGCCTGGCTTAGCCAGGTCCTCCTGCATTTAGGCAGCGCCCAAAGCCTTCCCCAAGGCTACCTGTTATAGTGGCTGCCACTGCTGAGCCTGCTGAACTGCTCCTTCTCCTGCAGGCTGGCCCGGGAAGAGCTGCTCAGGTGTTTGCACTGCTCTTTGGTCTTCTGCAGGACCCGCTTGTAGGACAACGTGCACAACCAGCACAGCAGCTTCCCATCCACCTGCAAAGAAAGGCAGAGAGGAGTTTTTTCTTTTTTTCCTGCTCATAAAGCAAACACAGAAAAGGCAAGAAGCACCTTCAGGCTTCAGATCACGTATGAACAAGCAGGGACTCAAAGAGGATCCCCCTGGATGGACACCCCACCGGCAAGAGGAGGCTCAGCAGGACAGGGATTATCAGAGCAGCCTCCTAAACGAGGAGGTGTCTGCAGTCTGCAGGAAACAGGCCTCGGGAATACACACCTCCTACAGAGCACTTGGGGTGTTCAAGCCAAGGCTGTGCAGAAGCCATGGAATGGGTTTGCTGGTGGAGGTGTGACATTTCCAGCTCCTCAGGCTACGGCCCAAATAGCATTCCCCATCCCTCTCCCCGAGCAGCACCTCACTTCTCACTCAGAGGCCTTTGCTCCTCTGCCATCCCTTGGGACAAATCCAAGAGATCTTTCTCAGTAGGTCTGGCGGAGGAGCAAAAGGGGCTTAAAAACCAAACAGCTCTAAACCACAGCAAAGCTCAGCTCCAGAAAAACACTCCATAACCAAGGGACACCCTCTTTTGGAACCATGAAATGGTTTGAGGTGGAAGGGACCTTAAATGTCACCCAGTTCCACCCCCTGCCATGGGTAGGGACACCTTCCACCAGCCCAGGTTGCTCCAAGCCCCGTCCAGCCTGGCCTTGGACACTTCCAGGGATCCAGGGGCAGCCACAGCTTCTCTGGGCAACCTGTGCCAGGGCCTGCCCACCCTCACAGCCAAGAATTCCTCCCCATATCCCATCCAACCCTTCCCTCTGTCAAGGTGAAGCCATTCCCCCTCGCCTGATCAGAGACGCTGGAGAAGCCGTGGAGGAGATGGGCAGAGGATCACTGTGATCAGCCCTGTCACCTTTCCAGGCTCCTTTTCCACCAGTACTGACCTTCTTCCTGTCGTCCTTCCTGTCGAAGGCACACTGCTGCTTGCACTGCTCACACGAGTGAGGGGGTCCATACTTCTTCTCCGAGTTGGTGCAACGCTGGCACTTGTTTCCAATAAATGCTGCTATGATGTTGCAGTACTGGCAGGGCTTTGGCTTCAAGAAACAAGAACAACTGATTAATATATTGCTCCTTCCCCTCATCCTCATTTCCAACTTTTTATTTCCCCATATGACGCTGATCCAGGAGACATAACTCCATTTGGATCCCCTGTCTCCAGCTGAGTGTATCTTATCCATGACACACCCAAGTGCTGTGAAATCTTTAGGAAAATGTCTAACACCCAAACAGAACCAATCAAAATCTCTATTTCAGACTTCAGACAGGCAGGAAATAAAGATCTATCGCTGCTTCCTGCAGCAATCTCACTCTGTGTAAGCACACTCCTGTTTCTGCTGGGTATCGAACAGATCATTTCCTGGCCTTAAATGATGCAAAGCTGCTCTTTTTCGGTGCTAAAAGAAGAGAAAAAGTCAAAGCTTCACGCCTGAGTGACCTGTGGTATTGATCAGTCGTGCTCTCACAGCAGAGCCAGTCCATAAACTGCTCTGGGATTTCAGCAGGATAAAGACAAGAGAGATGAAAAGAAGAGAGGCTCGTGAATCACTTACTGTGCCGTAGAGCTTCACGTTCTGAGCGCACTTCTTGCATATCGTGTTGGTTTTGCTGTTAGAAAAACAAAGGGCAGGTCACTCCACTGACACCTCCCCACAGAAAATTAAACCTCTGTGGTTAGGAGTCCCAGCAGCCCTGGGTGGGATCCCAGCCTCCCCTCTGCTCCACCTCTGGGACTCAGATATCAAAGTGTTCTTCGTATCCCCATCTGGCTGAGCACAAATTGCCACAAAGTGGCATCACTAAGCGGTGTCTTTTAATTAAGGCACCCCCAGACGATACCAGTTTTTTTGTCCTCACAAACACAGGATTTGATGACTAATTGGGAGCAGGAGTGATTCAGCACCATCCTGGGGGATGAGGTTGAGGCAGGTGAGGACAGAAGTGTATTTGTCCAACAAACACAGGAAGGAACACCCCTCTTGGCTCTGGGTTTACCAGTCTTCCCTCTGCCTTGTCAAAATGCAAAAAGGCAAAAGCCCAGTTGAAGGAAACACGACAGGAGAGAAGTTCTGGATAGCAGAACTCCACTAAGAGGAAAGCTCGTGGGAAGGAGTCACCCAGAGCCTTCACTGGAAGGTGCATCTGAGCGCTGACCAAAAATAAAACCCAAGCAAAAGGTGCCACCCGAGGGCACTGCAGACACCGGGACTCGCCCAGCAGACCTTTGAAGGCGGGCAAAGGTCCCCCAGGTCTTCCACAGCAGCAATTAGGGCTCAGTCAGCAGAGGTGTGGAAGCACTCCAGTCACCCAGGTGTGTCTGCTCCACAGGAAACACGGATGTGCCCAGCTCAGCAGGCATTTTTACCTTTCCTGCTGGAATTCGGTCCTGCAGTAAGTGCATTTAACGATGGGATGAGCAATCCGGCACTCCTGCAAGGACACAGGGGTTCAGTGAGGTGCAGTGCTGCTCCCACACTCCCACTCCCCGAATCCCACAGCTCCCTCCTGCCTTTAGTCAGGAGGGACCAGGAAGGGTGGCAGGGATGCGTCACAGGTGAGCCAGGAGTGAGCTGAGAGCCAGGACTGAGGCTTGTTTGTGCCAGAGCAGGGTCATGGGGTGGCCTGGGCTCCCGGGCCAGGAACACGCAGTCCTGCCTCAGTCACTCACAGCTCTGCCCTCCAGCAGCTCCTGGTGCCTCCAGCCTGACTCTCCTCCCATCCCAGCTCTCCCAGGCTCCCCCACACTCACCTGCTCTGCCCCAGAGATCCCACATTACTCCAGTTACTGCCCCATCTCATCCCTAATTTCCTTCTTCCTCACCCACACTGTCCCCCAAAACCCACCGCCTTCCTTCAAGGTACCATCAAATCTCCCATTTGTGTCCCCAAATCCTCCCAAACCCCCCAGAACCCCCAAAACCCCCAGGCCTCTCCCTTTGCTAAGAGCCTCCCTCGCAAAGAGCCCTTCAGGTGCCCCCAGGCCTTCCCTCAGGAACAGTCCCCCATTCCCCCCCAGTATCCCCATGACTCCCACCCCAACACCCTCCAAACACCCTCAGCACCCCCGAACTGCCTTCAGTGCCCTCAGGTCCCCCTGACAGCCCCCAGGCTCTACCCCTGTGCCCCAGCCCCTTCAAACCTCCCAAATGCTCCCAGGGCCTCACCTACATCCTCCCCCTGCCCTCCCCACAGACCCCAAACAGCCTCACAACTCCCCACTCTCCACAGATACCCCCAATGCCTCCCCACAAACAGCCCCCCAATTACCTTCAGTCCCTCTAAGAGCCCCCAGACCCCTCAAACACACCCCAGGCCTGCCCTCCCTCACAAGCAGTTGATCCAGGGGTAAAGACCCCTCAGCCCCCTCAAATTCTCTCACAGACCCTCCCCAAGCACCTCCCCAGTTCCCTCAGTGACCACCCGCTCCAATTCCCTGACAAGCCGCCCTCCCCAGCCCCCTCACAGCTCGGCCCCCCATCAGCCCCCTCATGAACCACCCCACAAGCTCAGCCCGCCCCAAGTCCCTCACAGCCCCCTCCGCAACTCCCTCACAATCCCTCCCAAACCCCCTCCCAGACCGCCTCCCCATCAGCCCCCTCATAAACAACCCGCCCCGAGCTCCTCAGACCGCCCCCCAAAGCCCCCTCACAGCCCCTCAGTCCCCTCACCAAGCCCCTCCCAGCCCCCTCCCGCTCGCCTCCCCCCGACCCTCCGGCCGCTCCCGCGCCCCGCGCCGGACCTTGCAGAGCTGCTGTCCCTGGCTGAGCGCCTCGAAGGGGAAGCGCTGGTGGCACTTGGTGCAGGCGTACAGCGCCGCCATCCCGCCGCCCCGCTGACAGGCGCGGCCCCGCCGCCCCGCCCCGCGGGGGGCCGCCCCGCCCCCGCCCGCCGCTTATTGGCCGCGCGCCGCGTCACTCACGCCACTGCGGCTTGTGATTGGTTAGAAGTGCCGTCAATCGGCGCGGAGGGGCGGGGCGTAACGTCACGGCGAAGGAGGGGGCTGCAGTGATGCAACCGCCCGGCCCCGCGTGACGCCACGCGCGGGGGAGGGTCTCGCGAGATTTCGAGCGCGGGGGGGGACCCGGAAGTGGGGCTGGGGTTGAGCTGGGCTTAACTGGGCTGGGACTGGGAATGGGGCTGGGCCTGGAGAAAGGGTTGAGCTAAACCAGGACCAGGAGAAGGGACTGGGCTGGGTCGAACGGGGTTTGGAGAAAGACCTGAGCTAAGGCAGGGTCACAGGAGAGGTCTTGAGCTGGGCTGGGCTGGGCTGGGAGGAAGGACTGAGCTAAGCCAGGGCCATGGGAAAGGGTTGAACTGGGCTGGGCTGGGAGAAGGAGCCGAGCAGGGCCAGGTCAGGGAGAAGGCGGCTGAGCTGAGCCTTTGCCAGGGGAAGGGACTGAGCTGGGCCAGGGCCAAGTCCTTGCTCCTGGAGGTGTCCAGGGAATGAATGATTGGATGCAGCTCTCAGTGCTCTGGGCTGGGTGACAAGATGGGGATGGGGCACAGGCTGGACTCCATTCTAGGATTCTGTGAAGGGGCTGAGCTGGACCGAGGGAAGGCTGAAGGAGGAGGATGGATGGCAGGGCTAAACCAGGACAAGGTGAAAGGGAGATCAGGAACTGGAGTGTGGTGGGGGAGGAGTGAGGTCTGGATTAGGGCTGGAAAAGGAGTGGAAGCTGAGTTAGGGCTGGGCTGGGGAGATGAGGAGCTGCTGCAGGGAGGGGAAGGTCTCTGGGGGGGTGGGTGAAGGAGGGTCAGGGCTGGGGGAAGGAAGGAAGCAGAAGGAGCAGGGGAGTGTGGGGAGGAGGGAGGGGAGGTTTCTTCCCCTTTAGGGGGAGCAGAGCCACGAGGAGACAGACACAGGCAGGGCAGAGGGAAAACCGTGGCTGGAGGGGCTGAGAGAAAGAGAACTGGAGGAAGAGGAAGGGAGAATGAGGTAGGAGGTGGTGTCTGCAGGGAGAGGAAAACCTCCACCTGAACTTGCTTCCCCCTTTGCTCCAGCTCCAGCAGCTGCTCATCCACCAGTCCTGGGCACAGCCAAGGCTGGGATTCCACGGGTGGATCTGCCCCTAGTGTGGGGAAGGGTCGGAGCAAACTGCAGCTCGCTGTGTTTGCAGCTTGGGAGCAGCTCCAGGTGGGAGCACGGGGGAGATTTGGCCCCGTTTTGCTTCTGGAGTGGGGTTGGACTCGAGTTGCTGCAGCCAGGGCAGGTCACACGCTGCACACACACACACACACACAAAATGCTCATTTTTGTCATCCAGTAATTGTCATTTTGTACAGTGTGACACAGGGGAGGTGCTGTGAACTCACAGCCCGGAGGAATGGGGGAATTACAGCATTTTGGAGCTAAAAATTCACTCTAAAGCCAAGACTGAGTGAGCGAAAGGCAGTAACTACTCACAGTTGTGTTAATAAACCCGCGGGGTGTGCTCTGCTCCCTGGGCTTCTGCACCCTTCCCTCTCTCAGGCATTCAGGGATACCTTAAAATCTTTGGGAAACTTCTATCCTAACCTGTTTGGTTTTCTTTTTTCCCTACACCAGATGACAGAGTATTCCCAGCCCTGGCTGGTGCAATTGGAAGCTGAAATCTGAGCTGCTCAGGCTTTCCCAGGAAGGACCGGGGGAGTGTCTTGGGTTTTTAGCTTGGCTGCGTGGGTGTGCATAATAAACCCGGCTTCTGCTGTGCTTGGCTACCTCGGGGACTCGTTCTAATCACCGGGCAAATGTGCTGTGTGTAGGAGAAATGCTTAATTTCATGAAATTAGTCGCATTGTGCTGGATGCCGGGCGCTGATTGGGAAACATCCCGTCGGTGGGAAGCGGGAGGCAGAGCCTGGCAGAGGCGGGGGATGAGCTGGGAACAAACCCCGCCTCGCTGCTCAGGGGCTGCCGCGCTCCCGGGGACGGTTTTGGGGGAGGAGGAGGAGGAGGAGGAGGGTTGGGGCTGCCCGGGTTTTGGGGTTTGACAGCGCACCTGGAGGAGGGAACCGCCCGCGATCTGTTACAGGAAATCCTGGAATGGTTTGGGCTGGAAGGGACGTTAAAGCTCATCTCATTCCACCCCCTGCCATGGGCAGGGACACCTTCCACTAGCCCAGGTTGCTCCCAAGCCCCGTCCAACCTGGCCTTGGACGCTTCCAGGGATCCAGGGGCAGCCACAGCTGCTCTGGGAAACCCTTCCCACCAGCTCACCACCATCTGAGTAAAGAATTCCTCCCTAATACCCACCCTAACCCTGCCCTCTTTTAATTTGAATCCATTCCCTCTTGTCCTACCAAATAAAGCCTAAAAGTCAGGGGGTGTGGAGTGGCAAAATACCTCGGGCTGAAAGGAAAGGGAACGGTCTGGTTTGAGCCCGTGAACAACAGACCTGCCAGAGCAGGCGCCAAGGGAGAAACATTTGGCTGAGGGAGAGCGTTTGTGAAGCTGCTACTGAGGGAAGTGTGAGAAGGAACCTTTAGGAAGCCGCTGCCTCGGTGATTTTCCAGGAGAGCTGCGCTGGCAGCGAAGCAGTTCTGAGCTTTGCAGGGCTTGGAAGGCTGCTCAGATTAATTGGATGCACCATTTCATCACGGAACGGTTTGGGCTGGAAGGGATCTTGAAGATTATCTCATTCCACGCCCCTGCCGCGGGCAGGGACACTTCTTTGTGCCCCAAGCCCCCTCTGGCTACTGTGTGAGACAGCAAAAGTGACGTGGGCTACCTTGGGTCGTGGTCTTTGCCGTCCTAAAATCTCAGGGGTTTAGCTAAAACGTGCCCTTCCTCTCTGTGAACCACCTGCTCCGTCCTGGGGAGACCCAGCCCGGCAGGAACCCCTTCCCCGGGGCGTAGGAGGGGTCTTGGGAGCTCTCCATCCACACCCTCCCTCCCCTTTCCCTCCCCTCTCCTCGGGTCGTCTGGAGCATTTGGGAGCCAAGAAGTTGCCAAGGCAAGTTTGATTCAGCCCCTTGTTCCCCGACACCGTCTGTGGTTCTCTGTAAATCACTAACAGATAATAATTTCATATTCTGGCTCTGCGTGTCCCCTGCCTGCTGAATAATTACCTTGTTTTGTGCGAGCCGTGAGAGGTTTTCACAGATAATTCATCCAGCGGGGAGAGGCAGCCAGATTTTGGGCTGGAGCACATTTTCTGGCCACCTGGCATTGCTGCACAAAGGTCTGTGCTGGAGCACAGCTGCCTCCGGAGGGAAGTGCCGTATCCAGGACAGCCGAGGGCAGGGCGAGGAACCAAACCCGGCCGAAATCCCAGCTGCCCTCCCTCGGAGGATAATTTAGCTTGGCAAGCCCAGCCCACCCTGAATTGCTGGATGTGTGGACAGATTGATCCCACAGATCTGGATGCTCTCTGCGGCTGCAGAGAGGCCGTTTCGCTGGGAACGGGATTCCTCCCGGGAGCCATCTGTGGTGCTGGGCTCCGCCCGGGCTCGCCACGGCCTGGCCGGTGCTGGGTGGGGGAGTTGGAGCCCAGCGTGGAGCTGGGATCACCCCAAGGTTCTCATCGCAGGGGTGAGGAGGAGAAGGGGTCATCCCTGTGCCTGTATCTCAGAGGCTGTCAGCAGCAGGGGAGCTGCCGCTGTCACTGTGCTGAGGGGGCTCCAATCACAGAAACTCTGAGATCGAGTCCACCCTGTGCCCCATCCCCACCTTGTGCCCCAGCCCAGAGCACTGAGAGCCACATCCAGTCTTTCCTTAAACACCTCCAGGGATGGGGATTCCACCCCTTCCAGTGCCTGACACCCCTTTTCATGAAGAATGAGACATCTTAGCCCTGTCCTCCAGCCCCCCCCGACGGAGAGCACAGTGTCCTCTTTTAACGTGGGCTCCATCCCATCACAGACAGGGACAGTGCTGAGTTGAAGCCACACCTCACCACGACTGACACCCCTTTGCTGAGCATCTTCGTGAATCAATTCCCAGAGAAGCATCAGGAGAGCATCAGGCAGGATGAACAAGGTGTTTGGAGGCTCAGGAGAGCCTGTGAGGCGGCCAAACAGGCTCCCACCTCCAGCACGAGCCACTGCCAGCTTGGACTTTCTCCAGAGGGATTGGTGTGCAGGCAGACACCACCTGTGCCCAGTTTAAGCACCAGAGCACCAACCTCTTGGTTGGCAGGTGCCAAAAAGGGGCATCTGGACAAGGAGGAGACCTGGAAGGTAGTAGAGGCCATGAGTAGAGGACAGGGAAGCTTCCAGGACTGGATGCTGGTGCTGAGTCCATCACCAGTCCTGACCTCAGGAGACAGCTGGAGCGACTTCACCCTGCAGATGAAGGAGAAGTTGGGGGTCTCAAGGGGGTGTGTGGGAGGTGGGTGCCAAATCCTCCCCCCTTTTGCTGTCTGGGCAGTGCTCACTCCCCTAAAGCACCAATCTCAGCTGATGTTTGCCCATCAAGGCACCAAATCCGAGGAGTTTCCTGCTGCTCTGCAGGCAAGGTGCCTCTTCCAAAAGCGACCTTAAAAGCAGACCTTCAGGCCAGCTTTGCTTTCAACAAACAGCGGGGTTTGGAGTGGCTGTGCTTTGCTGTGCTCTGCAAAACCTGGAGCCACTCCGAGGTTTGGGTGCCCAGGGAAGTCTGGAGGTCACAGCTCAGCCGGGCTGGGAGCCAGAACCCACGGCTGGCTCTGCAAACCTCCCTCCAGGTATGTCCTTTCTTGTTTTCTCCTTTTTCAAACACCATAAAGGGCTCTTGTTTTTTTTTAAGTTCCCAGCCATCCTGAACTACCCACGCTCTGGAACTGCAATATCCCTCCTGCCACAAACGCAGAATTTCAGTAAGTGCTTCCTTGGGGGTGCAAAACCTCCAGCTCTCAAAGCCCCTTGCGTGTTCAGCAGCGAATTCAGGACATCACCTCTCCAAAGGGAGCCTGAAAGTCACGGTCCCCTGAAAGTCAAAGCATGTTTTATTGACTGCAGTCAAGAGAATCAAAGATCGGGAGACCTGGACTCCCACGGAACAAACCACATTAGTCCTGTGCGGGGATCATTCCTCTCCCAGGTGTGAATTCCAGTCAGCCTCCCTGCTGGGAATGATTAAAGACCCCTTTAGCAATCAGCAGAGTGTCGTATAAAGCAGGTGAACAAGTGAAAGAAAACGAGGGGATGTGTTGACCTGCCCCCCGCTCCGTGGGGAGCAGTCCCATTGCCGGGATGGAAGTGCAGCTCCCTGGGTGCTGCCGGCTGTTTGCTGTACGAAATTGGGATGTGGCCACGGGGGATGGCACTTCTCAACTACCAAACCCTCATTCTGGGGGAAGGCACAGCCTGTGCAGATGCAGATACAAGCCAGGGGTGATTTTTTCCCCCCTCTCCTGGGCTCCCTTCCCCAGCTGCTAGACTCAGACTGGGAAGGCAGGTTGGGAAGCTCCCACTGGGAGCTCTGGGCTGCCTGCTGGAGCTCCCAGCTTGGCTCCAGGCCCAGGCTGGACATCAGCAGGGAGCCTAATCCCCAAGAATGAACCTTCACACCACGCTGATCTCTAGCCTGGACACCCCAAGAGCAGCACTGCCCTTGCCAAACCCTTGGCTCATGATGAGGCTTCACCTGGCCATGAGATTTTGGGGCGAAGCTCTGGAGCAAGGAGAGATGGAAGGAGCACAACAGCTCTGGAGTGGCAGCTCTGAGCCTGGCTGAGCCCCAGGATCCCCAGGCAGCCCTCCCTGACGTGTCCTGGGTGAAATGACCCCTTTGGGTCCATCCCTCCACCCAAGGGACCCTTAGGAGCTTCTGCCTTTCCCCAGACAGGCGTCAGAGGGTGCTGATCCGTGGGGGAGCCTGGAGGGAGGCTGAGCAGAGGACCGGGGAGTCTCTCTCTTCCCAACACAACGCCAACTCCTGGGATGGGGCAGAATCCCGTTGGGAACTGCAGTCTGAGCCCAGCCCAGCTCCTGAGAGAGGATTCAGGCTCTGGGGAAGGGAGTGCTGGCACTTCTGGGGGTGGCACTGAAAACCCAAGGGGTGAAGGCACAGGTAACCCAAGCAGGGCTGAGCACAGGGCGAAACTCCTCGCACAGAGGCTGCAGAGTCAGTCACAGCAAGGCCTGTGGTTGGTGGCAGGTGGGTTTAGGCCGGTTGAAAACACCCCAGCACGACACAGAATCACTTCTGCAGCTTTTTATTGCCAAAATGGTTAAATACCCCTGCAGAGGGCTGGGAGCATCCTCTGACCTCCCAGTTGGGAGGTCACCTCCCGGTGCCCCACATCCCTCTGCCAGCTCCGCATCCTCCTGGAGCTGCCCGGGAGGGGACATCAGGCCAGGATGGGGAAGGAGGCGGCGGTGGCCACGCCGCAGTTGTTGTCCTTCATGGCCATGAGGATGTAGCCGTCGTTGCCCCAGTAGGTGGACCAGGAGTTCTTGATGAGCCAGTAGCCCTTGCCGTGCAGGACCCCGTAGCCCACGGCCAGCACCGCGTGGTCCAGCGCCTGCGTCTCGTTTCCTGGAGGGAGGAGAGAAGAGAACAAAGCCAGCTCAGTCCCTGTCTGTCCTGGAACTAGATCCCACCCCACAAGTATTGTTGCTTATCCCGGGGCCAGTGAGCAGGATGCGGAGCCTCCAGGGGCCAGGACTCACCGCAGAGGGGCTCCTCGTAGATGCCGTTGGCGTAGAAGGTGAAGGACTTGTGTGAGGCGTCGATGTTGACGGCCACGGGGCCGTGCTTGACCAGCGCAGCCTTCAGGGCCTCGGCACTGCCCGGTGCCACGTGGGCGTAGCCGGCCAGGGGGGCCACCAGCTCCGACTGGTTACAGTGACAGTAGCCATTCTGGGGCGGGAGGGGGGAAAGCTGAGGTGGCACCAGTGTCCTTGGGCAGGATGGGGTGGTGGGGAGGTGGGAGGGAGCGGGGCAGCTCGGGTGGAACATCTAAAGTGGAGCCAAAGGGCCAATGGCTGGTTTGGGAGAGCCCGGAGGGAAGGACTGGGGAGGGGATGGCACTGCATCCTCACCTGCCCCAGGTAGGGCCCGTAGGACTCGGTGCTGGCGATGCCACCGTGCTTCTTGATCCACTCGTAGGCTCTCCACTCCTCTCCCCCGTCACAGGCGTAGTTCCCGAAGCCCCAGGAGCAGTCGATGAGGACTTGTTGG
>JAWMRA010000058.1:5987505-6008763 GCA_035584735.1 Pseudotriccus pelzelni | reverse complement strand
GGGGCGTGCGGTCGGCCAGGTGGTTCAGGGCCAGCGTGTAGGAGAGCGCGGCGCGGTTCCGGGAGTGCACGAACCTGCGTGGGGCACAGCAGGAGGACTGCGAGAGGGGAAGTGGGGAACCCCCTCCCTGATCCCTCCCCCCCAGCACATCCTCTGGCATCCTGTACCTCATCTCGGTGAGAGGGGAGTGGGAAACCCCATTCCTGATCCCCCCCCCAGCCCCCCTGCCCTCCGTACCTCATGTTGTGGATGAAGGTGTGCCTGCGGTGCTCGTGCTCCTCCTCGCTGCCGTAGCTCTTCCCGAACCGCTCCTTGTAGCGGTGGAAGAGGCGGTGGTGGACATGGTCCGTGTCCGGCCCCCTCCCCACAAACTCCTGCATGGGGTTGGCCACGAGGCGGTGCTCGGGGCTGCCCATGGGCCACTGCTCACACTGCACCCCTGCCACGAGACACGGGCCGTGCTGGTGCCTCCTGGGCTGGGCTGGGCTCTCCTGGATCCCCAAAACCATCGGGGCTGCCCGTCCCACACAGACACGTGTATGCAGGGGGGACCTGCATCCACACCTCCTTCCAGAGCCGTCTCCTGAGCTCCCACCGTCCCACCCAGCACCCTGAGTGAGCACCAGGGAAGCACCTCCATCACCCCAGCTCTCACCCTGCTTTTCTCCCAGGCAAAGCAATTCACCAAGATGATCAGGCTCATGAAATCCTGGAATGGTTTGGGTAGGAAGGGACCTTAAAGCCCATCTCGTTCCACCCCCTGCCATGGGCAGGGACACCTTCCACCAGCCCAGGATACTCCAAGCCCCATCCAACCTGGCCTTGGACACTTCCAGGGATCCAGGGGCAGCCACAGCTTCTCTGGGCAACCTGTGCCAGGGCCTCCCCACCCCCACAGGGGACAATTTCTTCTTAATATCCAATCTAAACCCTTCCAAAAGCCCAAATTTAAGGGTGTTTCAGTGTCAGCACTGGCCCTGGGTGCCCAGGGACACTCACCCTCGGGGAGCTGGAAGACGCCGGGCGGGAAGCGGTGGCTGAAGGAGGAATAGTCGATCTCGTACTTGTCGTAGTGGGAGCCCAGGAGGCTGTTGAAGCCCCTCACCTCGTAGTGCAGGGGCACGGGGCCGCGGGCAGAGCTGCCCACCCGCAGGGTGTACACGTTCTTCTTGTGCCCCCAGTAGGAGACGTTCTGCCACACGGCGCAGCGCTGCCCTCGGAACCGCTCCTCGCGCACGCGCTGGGGACACACGGCACGGACCGGGGTGCCACCCCAGCATGGGCTGGGGCACCCCACAGCGATGCCACCCACATCCTGCATCCTGCCACGCCAAACGGAGCCCCCCCAATCCATCACCCACGGCCACATCCAGCCATGTATCCAGTAATTCCCACCTCATGGGAAGGCACCCACCAGACACCCCGTACACCGTGCAGTGCCCTCGCCCCCTTGCCTGCCCCATCCCACATCTTGGAGGGCCATTCCCGGGCTCACCCTGAAGTTCTCCAGGCTGGGGAAGACGCTCTGGGGGGCGATGAGGGCCCCGATGGTGCCGTTGATGCGGAAGCACTTGCGGACGTTGAGCTCCGTCTCCGTGGTCTCCGGGGTCACCTTGAAGCTGGCGCCAAAGGGCTCCATGGAGCCGAACTGGTACGTGACCACTTGGCCTGGGGACAGGGAATGTCAAGCCTGGCACGGTGATGCCTCTCAGGGCTTTCCTGGCGTTTTCCCCAGAGGTGCTGGGGCAGAAGGAAGGGGATGCTGAGGGATCGGGGGGCCAGACCCCCTTCTGCACCCACCGCCGTAGTACTCGATGCGGCTCTTCCCCCCTGTGAGGTTGTACCAGGCTTCAAAAGGCTCCCTGATCTCTGCATAGGGCAGACTGATGATTCCTGTGGGCACAGAGAGGCTGGACTCAGGGGGCTGTGGGAGGGCTGAGCCCCGGGGGCATCCCCTGTCCCCCTTCCCTGACCCTCTGGAGCACCCTGGGGTCCCGCAGCGTCACCCCCTGGTCACCCCCAGCAGCGCCCCGCGGCACCGAACATCCCAGATCTGGGATTCCTGGGGAAATTGGAGCCTCCTTGCTCAGGCATGTCAGGTGGGAGCCGGTGGCTGGAGGTGCAGGACCCCCCTGGGCCGGGCACCCTGTCCCTGAGCAGTACCTGTGACGTGGTAGATGTCCCCAAATGTGGGTGTCTCCAGAGGACCTCTGCACTCTGCTCCTACGAGAAAAACAGAAACAAACCCCTGATTTCCCATCTCCCCACCTCAAGGGCTGGCAGCAGGGCTGGTCCTTGGCTTGCTGTCACCCAGGGGAGTGCGACAGACCCAGGGGAGCCCGTGCTGGTGGCAAGGCAGGGCAGACGCTGGGGATCCCCAAGCCGGGGGTCCCTGCTCCTCCACCAGCCCTCTGGCCGACCCAGAGTCCCCACGACACATCTCCAATCTCCCTGGGGGTGTGATCAGCTCAGAGGCACCCCAAAGCCCCCTGCTGCACACCCCAAATACACATCCCCATATGGAACACTGCCCACTGCCCCTCCACAGCTCCAGGAATGGGGATGGGGACAGGGCAAAGACCCTCAGTGGCCCAGGACCACCGCAATGTCCAGGGCGAGGGGCACGATGGCATCACCCCGTGACGGGGGCACAGCACCCACCCCTGCCCACCCCGAGTGGGGGCTCACCCAGCAGCACAGCAGCCCCCAGCACCAGCAGCACCCCCAGCCCCTCCATCCTGCCCACGCCGCTGCCCTGCACCCACGGGTGCTTAAATACCACCGGTGGGTGGGCAGGGAGCTGCGGGCAGCCAACGGGCACAGCCCCCCCTTCCCCGGGCCGGGATGAGACCGGGAGGAAGGCGGGGCTTTGTCTTGCCCCCCTGTCCCACATCAGGGTGGGTGCTGATGCCGTGTGCTCGTGGGGCTCGGGGAGGGGGGGGTCAGGGTGGGACCCAACCCCCTGTGGGTGCCCCATGGACTGGGGGTTTGGGGATGGATGCTGGGGGTGTCCCTGTGCCCCCACCCGTGCCCGGTGTGGCAGTTTGCCAGCCAGGCTTTGTTGAGAACAGGGGGAGCATCTGCAGCAACCAGGGGGGACAACGGGGTGCAGTGACACCTCCCGAGGCACCCCAGAGCCCCTCTGGGGTGGGACAAGAGCCAGGGTGTCCCCACCAAAGGGGGGGCAGGAAGATGGGGAGGTGGGGGCTGTTTGCACCCCTGCATCCTTACGGATACACCATCG
Source organism: Pseudotriccus pelzelni (assembly GCA_035584735.1). Taxonomy (NCBI): domain Eukaryota; kingdom Metazoa; phylum Chordata; class Aves; order Passeriformes; family Tyrannidae; genus Pseudotriccus; species Pseudotriccus pelzelni. The sequence goes on along the minus strand of JAWMRA010000058.1, from coordinate 6,005,519 downwards.
GGGCAAGCCCAGGACTGCCATTAGAGGGGGTTTCATTGGGAAAAGGGGGGGGAAATGCAGATGAAATGTCGGGAGCAACGTGGTAGAACAGGTCCGGGGAGGAGCGCGGCGCTGTCACCGCGGCGGGGTGGCCTTCACCCCTCCCACTTGCCGCGTGTCCAGCTGGCCCCCGGCCCAAGGTGACAACGAGCCCCAAACAAAGCTGATAAGGGCTGGGTTCGGCTGCACCCCGGGGTGCAGGGCTGGGCTGGTGCCCCCTGCCCTCCCTCCCGGGGCTGCAGCACCTCCCCAGGGACCTGTGAGTGCTGAAGGCAGAACTAGAGATGAAGCGCCTGAGGACTGACCCTCCAAACCACTGGCTGGGATGATGCACCCCAATCATTCCTGCGCAGTGATGAACAGCTTTTGAAGTTGTGATACGAGGCCTGACTCAAGCAGGTCTTCCAAAATGTTATCCAAGTGCAAGTTATTGTTTTGTTTTGTTCCCCCCCCGCCATGTTTTTGGTTTTGTTTTTTAATAATCTAGTTTTTCTCCGGGAGGGATATTCAGGTTATACTGGAGAATATTCAGGATATTCAGGAATATTCAGGAGATTGGTTATACTGGAGAAAAGCCTAGGAAATGTAATGATCTGGCCTGAAAAATCTGTGAAAACCCCCAAATCTATGAAAAGCCCGAAAAACCATCGCAGCCCACCACTGCAGATGTGCATCCTGCCCCGACGATGTGCCAGCAAAGACGGGAGACCACCAGGGTGAGGGCAGGGAGAAACTTCCCACCCTGTTTTAGTATCCTCATGCACTGATCTTGCTCTGCAGGGTGGCTTGATCCCAAATTAGGAGCTCTCAGCCAAGGTAACAAGGGCCACGAGGTAACAGGGGAGCAGCCCCCAGGGGGTGAAGGGTGACACTGGCAAACCCCCTCCGGTGACGTCCCCACCCGCAGCCACAACAGGGACCGGGGCAGTGGGGCAGAGGGTGGATGCCTTTCCCCCCTCCCCAGCACCCCACGCCAGGAATTTCTCGTCTCAGCAGAAATCCCTGGGGTTGTTTGTGCTCCACCTCAGAGACAGAGCTGGAAAAGCCGCTCCCCTCGCCCCGGGTGTCTGGGACGGGCTGTGAGAGCCAGCTGGCTCTGCCAGGCAGGATGGTCCCCTCCCCTGGGAGGCCTCTGGGGTCCCACAGCACCAAGAAAGACCAGCCTGGGGACAGGATGTGTCGCTGGGGTCTGCGCACAGGGGGCACAGTTGGGTGGGCAGCAGTTGAATCCCTCCTGCAGAGGCCATCCAGTATTTTTCCAGTGTCTTTATTGGCAAGCCCACTGCCGGGTCCCCGTCCTGCCCCGTGTCCAGCACCCCGGGGCCCTGTCCTGCTTCCTGCTGCGTGGGGGCTCCACCGAAGGGGCTGATCCAGGGCTGGGTGCCCAGAGTGTCACCGAGGGCTGTCCCCCAGAGCCGGGGTGGCTCAGGCCAGGATGGGGTAGGTGGCCTCGGTGGCCACGCCGCAGTTGTTGTCTTTCATGGCCATGAGGATGTAGCCGTCGTTGCCCCAGTAGGTGGACCAGGAGTTCTTGATGAGCCAGTAGGTCTCTCCCTGCAGGACCCCGTAGCCCACGGCCAGCACTGCGTGGTCCAGCGACCCTGGTGTGTTGTCTGCAGGGAATGACGTGGGAGAGGGATCACTTGGAGAGCAGTCCGGCTCAGAGAGCATCCTTGACTTGAGCGCATCCCTGACCTAAGAGCATCCCTGTCTGGAGAACACCCCTGTCCAGTGATTATCCTTGTCCAGGGACCATCCAGTGAGCATCCCTGTCTGGAGACTACCTGTATCCAGAGAACAACCCTGTCCAGAGAGCATCCCAGACCTAAGAGAATCCCTATCTTATCCAGAAACCATTACTGTCTGGTGACTATCCCTGTCTGAAAACAGACCATCCCTGTGTGGAGAGGATCCCTGTCTAGTGAGCATCCCTGTATGGAGAGTATCCCTATCCACAGAGAGAGGCCCTGGCCTGAGAGCATCCTGAGAGCACCCCTGACCTAAGAGCATCCCTGTCCAGAGACCATCCCTGCCTGGTGACCATCCCTGCCTGGAGAGGATCCCTGTCCAGCAAACATCCCAACCTGGAGAGCACCTGGTCCTCCCGTGCCCCGCGTGCCCCCCGACTCACCGCACTTGGGCTCGTAGTAGATGCCGTTGGAGTAGAAGGAGAAGCTCTTGTGGGAGGCATCGATGCTCACGGCCACGGGGCCGTGCTTGTAGATGGCGGCTTTGACGGCCGTGATGTTGCCCGAGGTGACGTTGACGTAGCCCGTGATCTTGCCCAGCATCTCCGACTGGTTGTAGTGGCACAGGCCATTCTACACGCCCAGGGGGCACACACACTGTCAGCAGGACTGCCCTGGTCCCCCCTCCACCCACCCTGTGCCCACCCTGCCTGCTCCCCATGGAGCTCTTCCCAGTGATCTGGGGTTTGGGCTGTGACAGCATTCCCGCTGTCCTCCCAAGCTCGGGGTGGTGGGGATGTTTTCCCAGCTGCACAGGGAGCTGGCTGTGCACTCCAAAGCCCTGGGGGGACTGTTGCCTGTGTCTTGCAGCCACATCCCTGGCCCCAGGCAGCTTTGCTCCATCCCTGCTCCCCAGGGGACGGAGTGACCCATGGCACCACCCATGGGTGGAGGAGCCTTGTCCCTGTTTTGCAAGAAGAGAAACTGAGGCACACAGTGATGAAACTGCCCAGCTGAGCCCTGGGGCTTGGCTTTGGACTGTGCGTTGAACCTCAGGAGCCTGCTGCCTTGGGGACGAGGTGACATTCACACCTGCAGAGCCTGCTTAGACCCTTTGACTCACTGAGGTGGGTCCCACGGTGGCTTTAAAGCCCCAAGACATTGGAGACTCTGTCAGGGACATGGACCCACCCCTACCTGCCCCTTGTAGGTGCCGTAGGACTCGGTGCTGGCGATGCCACCGTGCTTCTTGATCCACTCGTAGGCTCTCCACTCCTCTCCCCCATCACAGGCGTAGTTCCCGAAGCCCCAGGAGCAGTCGATGAGGACTTGTTGGGACAGGGGGGTCAGCACGCCGGTCTGTGGGGGGGACACGCTGCAGGGATGGGGACAGGCACCCTCCAGGCACCCCGTCCAGCCCGGTGGGGCACAGCCCCGCTCCCACCTTGAGGAACAGGGCGCCTTCCATGGCACCCGTGGTGGCGAAGCTCCAGCACGACCCGCAGACGGCCTGGTCCTTCACGGGGGTGACGGCGCCTGGGGACAGCGGGGTGGGGGCATACGTGACCAACTGGGCTGCTGGCCGTCCCCACACACAGACCCCAGCGCGCACAGCTCTGGCGTCACCAGCCCCCTCCTCACCGTAGAGCCGCCAGTCGAGGCTCTCGGGCAGGATGAGGCCGGCGTAGAGGTGGGTGGGGAAGGGCTGCCCGTTGTTGGGGTCCCCGCTGCGCCGGCGGCCCCGCAGGGCTGCCAGTTCCTGGGGCGTGCGGTCGGCCAGGTGGTTCAGGGCCAGCGTGTAGGAGAGCGCGGCGCGGTTCCGGGAGTGCACGAACCTGGGGCACGGCGGGGACAGCTCCAGCTGGCACTGCCACCTCCTCCTCGGGGCGAGGAGCACCCCGAAGAGAGCCATCACCCACCACCCCACCGCCTGCCTGTACCTCATGTTGTGCACGAAGACGCTCTGCCTGTGCTCCAGCTCCCGCGTGGAGCTGTACCGCCGCCCCATCCGCCGCCGGTACTCGTGGAAAGCCTGGTGGGCCCGCGGCTGGTGCCGCCCCACCAGGTCCTCCATGGGGTTTGCCAGCACCCGGTGCTCCGCCGTGCTGCCCGGCAGCACCCCGCACTTGGTCGCTGTGGGGACCAGGAGGGGACACCGTCAGCCTGAGCCCTGTGGGCAGGGCAGGGCAGGGCCGGGCAGGGCAGGCAGAGGGGGCTCCCTGCCTGGCTCACCGTTGACGGGGAGGTCGAACACGGAGGGGGGGTAGCTGTTGTCGAACTCGGTGTAGTCGATCTCGTACTTGTCGTAGTGGGAGCCCAGCAGGCTGTTGTAGCCCCGCATCTCGTAGTGCACGGGGGCCACCCCGCAGCTGGAGTTGGTGACCCACAGGGTGTAGACGTTCTTCTTCTGCGCCCAGCGGGTGCTGTTCTGCCACACGGCGCAGTACCGGCCCTGGTAGTACTCCTCCCGCAGGAACTGGGGGGGGGGGGGAACATGGCATCAGGGAGGGGTCCCCAACCTCCCTGGGGCATCCCCCCCTCTCCACCGGGCCCCTTTGCACAGCCCAGTGCTCCCAGCACACGCACTGGCTGGATCCAGAAGCTCCATGGCCATAAGCACATGCTTGGGATGGAAACTGGGGCAAGGATTTGGAGGGCCACACAGGGCAGACCCTTCCTGTCTGGCTCAGCAGTGCCCTGGGGACACCCCACCATGCACAACACTCTATGTGCACCCGTAGAGGGAGGTCTGGCTTCCAAAGGCTTAGGAGCTTCCAGGTTTTTCCTGCATGTTTCCAAGCTCTCTCCCTGCGGGCAGCGCCCAGCTGGGTGACAGCCTGCTGTCCCCACCACACTCACGTGCTGTGCCCAGCCCTGCCAGGGTCTGGGGCCGGCGGGAGCTGAGCCGCCCTGCAGAGACGCGCCCAAACCGTGCCGAAACGCCGGCGTTTGTGTGGGATGTGGCACGTCCTGACACGGCTGCTGGAGTTGGGAAAGGAGCCGGCGGTCCGGCCCCAATCCGGGTGGGGAACTGACCCTCCCCGCGCCCTGGGGTGTGTGTGTGGGGACATGTCCTGGCCTGTCCCAGCACCCTGCACCCCTTGGATGGAGAGGAGCATCTCCCAGCACCCCTTCCCACAGCCTGCACGTGCTCCGGGCAGCGGGTCGGATCCAGGCTCTGGCGCTTCCCCACCTTAAAGCCTTTCATGCTGGGGAAGACGCTCTGAGCCTTCACCACGTCCTCCTTGGAGCCGGGCAGCTGGAAGCATTTCCTGGCGTTCACCTCCTTCTCGGTGGTCTCCGGAGTGATCTTGTACCTCATCCCGTAGGGCTTCACCGCCGCCAGCTGGTAGGTTATCACCTGCCCTGTGCCCCAGGGGACGGGAAGCTGAGGCAGGGTGGTCCTGCCAGCGCGGGGTGGGCGCAGATGGAGTTGGGTGGGCGCCCACCTCTTACCTCCATAATACTGGATCCGGCTCTTGTTCCCTGTCAGGTTGTACCAGGCCTCGAAGGGCTCCTCGATCTCGGCGTAGGGCAGCTTGATGAGCCCTGTGAGCCCCCCCCAGGCAGGTCAGCCCCAAAGCCTCAGCACCCCGACATCCCTCCCTGGGCCCTCCAGACACCCACAGCCCACCAAGCCACTGTCCCCACGGGTGACAGGACAGGGAGAGGCACTCGGCTGTGGAAAGATACCCCACTTTGGCACTGGGACAGCCTGGTCCTGCCCAGTGCTGAGCATCCTCTGCTCCCCCCAGGCAAAGGGGGCTGGGAGGTCCCTTTACCTCGGACGTGGTAGATGGAGCCGAACTGAGGGGGTGGGCGGGAGAGCACATAGTCCTGTCCTGAAAGGCAGAGAGGGGCGGGGGTGAGAGAGGCTGTGTGTGTCCCAGCAAGCTGAGTTGGGGACAGGAGATGTCCTGAGCCAGTGTTCTCCTTCCCTGCAACCTGGGGCCCCCCTGCTTGGCCAAAAGAACTCCCCGAGCCCACCAGTGGCACATCCAAGGGACACCAAAGCACTGACACCTTCCCATGGCCACATCCAGGGTCACCACCATGCTACAACCTGCCATGACACTGGAGCGAGCCCCATGCTGTTGCACCCCCCGGGAATCCCCATTCCTGGGATGACTGTTGGGGTGATGTCCCAGTGTCACCCCCAGCGCAAGTGGCCATGGCGTTGGGTGACGTTTCCAAGGGGGGGCACGGCCAAGCTGTCCCCAACACACAGGGCACGGTTGAGGGGTGCCAGGGAGCTGACTGGTCCCACCTGGCATCTCCCAGTGACCTCCCCAACCTGCCTGAGGGCTCCCAGCTTGTGCAACCCCAAGCCACGCCAACACAGCCGCCACTGGGAACGGGCCCTTCCCTCCGTCAGTATCTTCCTCCCGCTGGGAGCAACTGGCAGCACCTGCCCCAACACCAACCCTAAACCCCAAACCTGGGGGAGGCAGGGCCATGCAGCCCCCCACTGCACCCCAGACTGTCCCACGGGTGGCCATCCCACCCTGTGCTCGGGCACCCACAGAGAGTGCCCGGGGTAGGGGAGAGCAGTGGGTCCAGCGACCACACCACTCTGTTTACAGCCACCCAGAAAGGGGGTCCCACAGGGCCACAGTCCCCCTGTCCCCCCTGTCCCTCCTGTCCCCTCCCCCTTGCCTGTTTGGGTTAAACACCTTGAGTTAAAGCCAAATGTTTTCCCCTTCCCACCCACACCAAGCCCCCAAGTCACGTTCCCCCCCATCTTTGCCACCTCACCTCTGCCTCAGAGGAACCGCAAACTTTAGGGCCCAACGAGCAATAAAACCGCTTCCCCAAATCTCCAGCCTGCCCCGCAGCACAGGAGGGGGAGACCCATTGGGGTGCCCCCATCTCCCTCCCACCCCCGGGGTGTCCCCAGCGGGGACAGTGCCATGGGAGGGGGGGGGTGTCCAGGCTCACCCCAGATGAAGATGCAGAGCGCAGAGGCCACGAGCCAGCGGAGAAACCCCATCCTCACCTCCCCGGCTTACCCGGCGACGGCTTTTCGGCTTTAAGCCGGAGCCGGCGGCAGCGAAACCCGCCGGAGCCAATGCAGAAGTGCGGGCCCTCCCCGGGGGAGGGAAGGAACCGGCATCATGTGGTGCCTGGCGGGGCGGACGGGCACCCTCGGGGTGCTCGGCGGGGAGAGCGTGTCCCGGCAGGGCAGATGGAGCAACGCCGGGCGCTACAGGGGATGGGAGGTGCGGGAGGGGCCCCAAAAATGCCTCCAGCAGCGCGTGAGGGGTGGGGTGTGCAGGCAGGATGGATCCGTGGGGACCCTCCGACTTGCGGTCAACCGGGCTTCCTTCCAGGTTTGATGTTAACTCGATGGTTAAAGCACTGGCTGCTTCATTTTATATATGGATACGTTCAAACAGGTTGAAATCAGCCTCGAGATTCCAAACACCCTGCACAGAAAGTAGAGTGGGTCAATCACAGGTCCCTCCATCCTGCAAACAGCAAGGGCTCCTGGTAACTGTAATACCACTGAGATCTCAAATCAGATAAAGACAGAAACACCTTCTTCTTATAAACTTTTTTTTAAGTGCGGCCTTATCCCACCTAATGTAGAATATGCGAATTAGTAAAACCGGGTTTTCATCAAAAGAGGCTTCCTTCCCCTTGAGGGTGGGTTGTCACAGCTGGTTCCTTCTTCTGCATCTGAGTGGGAGACATGGAGAGCAAAGAGGGGGGCTCAGGGCTGTGTGTCCCCTCCTGGGCTGCAAGGGGGCACCTCCTTGGGGTCTTTGCCAAGCAGCCCCGATGCCAGGGTGATGAACAGTCCCTGTCCCTGCTGTCCCCTGTACCCTCCCAGGGACACTGACAGGGCTGTTTCCATCCCCAGCAGGGTCTGAATCCCCCCTCAGCAAGTCCCAGAGCCCCCAAATCTAAGCTGTGCTCCCAGGATGAGTCAGGAGGTGACCAGGCCAGGGTGACATCAGTCCGGGGGCAGGTCCCCATCCTGGTGGGGACCCAGGACCTCCACCAGCCCCGGCCACCCTGTGAGAACAGGAAACATCGGGGCCTGATTTACTGTCGCAGAGGAAAGAGGTCACCCTGCGAGGGTTAACCACAGGACAAAGAGGAGGAGGAGGAAAGCTCTGGAGAGATGGGGAAGGACCCCTCTCCAGCCCACCTGTGTAAGGGAACAGGGTGGCAGAGCCAGGATGCAGCAGCTCCAGGCTGGAGCATGACCAGAGCCCCCGTCCCACCCTGTGCACCCTCCACCCCCCCTTGGGAGCACAGCCCTGTGCCGGAAGCTGCATCGGGGGACACCCAAAAATATCCCTGTCCCCTGTGGTGGGGGGAGGGAGGGCTGGGGGATATGCAGGATGGAGCTGGGGAGGGGGATATTTCCATGCAGGGAGGTTCTGATTTGGAGGGGGGGCTTCTCTGCACCCCTGGTTTGCACAGGGTGTTCCACCAGTGAGGGAACCCATCGAGAACCCCTCGATCTGGGGGTCAGGGTGCTGAAGGCCTGAAGTGCTCTCTTGGAGATGGGTGCCTCAGTGATATGGGCTGGGAGCCCAGGGGGGTGTCTCAGACAGGGTGCTGGGGGGATCAGACACTGTTCTGGGGGTCTTCTCCCCTCTCCCAGAGCTCTCTGAGGTTTGTGGCTTGGTGTGACAGATGCCAAATCTTGGAGTTGTCCCACCAGCAACTTTATCTGGGGAAGGGGTAAGTCAGGGGGATGTCAATGGCCACAGCACAGGTTTGAGCCAGCTGGAAGCTGGTGCCCATCGGGGGGGGGACATGTAGGACCCCCTGGCACACAGTGCTGGAGCAGGGTGGGCACTGAGAGCCCTGAGAGACCCTGTGCCAGGTGGCTGTGTGGCTGCTGTGTGCACTCTGCCACCAGACTGGCACCTTGTCCCTGTCCCTCGCAGGGCCACAGCCCCCTGTGTGCAGTTTGTGTCCCTTGCCCAGCTCGGGGGGCTCAGGGAGGCGATGCCAGTCTCTCTGAGGAGGGGTTCAGGCAGCCCCCCAGCCTGGCACAGGCTGGATCCCCACACACACCCCATAAATCCCATCAGGCAGAGCCTGGGCATCCACTCCAGTGTCCCCTTGTGCTGCCGGGGACCGAGGACACCCCAATGCCAGAGCGTGTCCTGCTATCCCACACTCCACGCAGTGAGTGTGCCAGAGAGTGATCCAGGGGGCGATCCAGGTGATCCGGAGGGCGATCCCGCCGGTGATCCAGCAGCCGCCCCGGCCGGGCTGGCTGGTACAATGCACCATCGCTGGGAGCGCGGGGAGGAAGGGGGGGCGAGGGGAGGGGAAGCTCTTGCTCGGCTGCCAGAGCCGCCGAAGAGACACGGGAAGCACACGGCCGGGCGCTCTCCCGCTCTCCCACAGCCCTCGCCTCGACACCCCGGCCCCCGGCGCCGGGAGAAGAGGGTGCTGCCGTGGCACCCCGGCCGGGGGTCCCGTCGGGAGCGGCTCGGGAGCGGCGGGTCCATGCCAGGCGGAGCAGGAGCGCTGACGGTAGGAGGGATGCGCGGGGTGCGCGGTGCAGGGCGGTGGGGGGCTCACCCCTGGAAAGTGGAGGGTTTCTTAATCCCCTTGCTGTGTGTTTGGGGGGGGGGGGTGGTGCAGAGGGATGATCCCCCCAGGTGTGGGGTGTCTCTGGGTCCGGGGTGGGACGGGCGCCGAGCTGCGGGGATGGAGGGCCCCCTGACCCCGGTGCGGGGCTTTTGGGGGCCTTACCTGGGCTCTGCCCTCACTGCTCCCCCCGGGCAATGCCTGGGGGCAGGAGGAGACCCCCGTCCTCGCCATGCTGGGGGGCAGCGGCTCAGCGGGGGCTGTGGCGTGGGGAGGGCCGGGGGCACCCACCGGCTCCAGCTCGCTGTCCCGGCACTGATGGCTGTGACACCGCGTCGGGGAATCTGCGGGGACACGCGGTGCCTTCACCCGCGCCGGACCCCCGCGCTGGGGAGGGGACAGGTCGCGGCACTCCGGGACACCGGGATGGGGGGACACACCTGTACCCTCAACCCCGCGGGTGTCCGTGGGCTGCCAGCCCAGCCAGCGCTCCGGGGGGCTGAGCAATCCCAGGCTGGAGCTGGGAGAACAGTGAGGGGCTCAGGCTCTGGCCAGAGCGAGTGTTTCCCCCCGCTCCCTGCAGCTCTGCCTCGTCCCAGGTCCTTGGTGTGTCCCAAGGAGGGACAGGAACTCGCCGCTTCCTGCCCTGCACAATTCCCTCCCCACCCCGCTCCTCCCGGGACATTGTATTTGGAGCCCTGGCCGGCTCCCTCCCTCCGCCCCTGCAGCCCCTTGGATCCGGGAATTGCTCTTCTTCCAGCGGAAATCCTGCTTTCCCAGCCAGCGATGGGGCTGGGAGGGTGGGGAGAGGGGGTTGCCTCCCTCCTGGGCATTTCCTCCTCGGCGGGGGGCAAGGCGACCCCCCTGGCTGGGGGGTGGGCTTGTGCTGCAGGTCCCTTCTGGGGGGCAACGAGTCCTTCCTCTTTTACCCCAGGGAATGGCTCTGCCACCTCCTGGGGCTGGCACAGGGACGAGGCTGGCTGAGCACTGGTCAGGCCTGCCAGTACAGCAGGTTTTGGGGGGCAGCTTCGAGCCCTGTCCTGTTCGTGGGCGTGCAGGGGATGGGGTGTCATCCCTCCTTGCAGCCCTTGTTCTCGAGGAAGCTGCTCCCACTGGGAGCCACGGGGGACTCGCCAGTCCCTGGCTGAACTGGGAGGGCTGGGCCTGGGGCTGGGGGCAGTGGGAAAGGAGCTGGGGGCAGTGGGGAAGGGGCAGGGACACACCACCATCTGCCACCACACCAGGACAAGGAGCAGACAGTCAAGGCAGATGTATCCTCTCATCCTTTCCCCAGGCCTGTGGGGTCCTGGACAGAGGCTGGGGACGTGCTTCAGACTCCTGTGTCCTAAAAAGAGGCACCTTCCCCTTCTGTGCTGCAGCTGCCTCATGCCTCAGTTTCCCCCCTGGGACCAGGGAGCTCCAGAGCCATGGGGTGACAGAGGAACCCCAGCTGGGCTCTGCAGCCCTCTCGGTTCCTCTTCCCTGGGAGCAGGTTGTGAGAGCCACCGGAGTGCTGGGGGTGTGCAGAGTGAGGGGGCGGGTCAGGGCATGGTGGGAGCACAGGGTACCCAAAGGGCTGCAGCGCTGCTGTGGTCTCTGCCTGACCCCCCCAGGGCCTGTGGTCCCACCAGCCCTGAGGTTCCCCTTGGCTGCCCCTCCTCCCCCAAGCCGAGCTCCTGCTGCTTCCTCTTCCCGCTCTATAGGTGCCGTGTGGGTTTCTCTGGCAGCTGCCCCCATGCCCAGGGAGGGGGGTCATGGCACCCTCAGCCTGCCAAATGCCACCATGGCTTGTCCCCAAGCACGAGGCGTGTGACATTCCCCTCTCCAGGCAGCTGCATCCCCTCGGAGCCTGAGCCCTCCGTCACGAGGGGAGTGGAGGCAGGGGATGGAGGTGACATCATGGGTCACAGGGGCGACACTGGCGCCTGCAGGGGACATCGTGCCCTGTCCAGGAGCCGGAGATGGGGCTGAGCTGCCCCGTGTCCCGTGGGGCCGGGGAGCAGATGGATGGGCAGCCAGGGCTGCGGCTGCTCCACGCCCGGCCGTGCCCCGCAGGACGGGGGGTGATGAGTTGGCCGGGTCTCAGCGCGGGGCGGGAGCTGGGACCGGTGCCGGTGGAGCCGGGGCGGGAAGGGCTCAGTTGCCATCTGCTCCCGGGCTCCGAGCAGCTCCTTTTCGGGAGAGCCGGAGCCAGGAGCCAGCGCGGAGCCACCGGACACGGAGCCAGCTGCGTCCCCTCCCCACGGCCAGCGAGGGGGGACGGCTCTGAGCCCCCCTGGGACCGGCTCAGGGGGGCTGTGGGAGCCCATGGAAGGGAAAGAGTGGGTGCCATGCTGCTGCACAGCACCTTGACCCTCAGTGCTGAGATGCTGGTGAGCTTGTGCTCTCCTGGGAGATGCTCCTCGCCAGCCCCATCCTTGCTGGCAGCTCTGGCAGCTCCGCCACCCGCTCAGCACTGAAATTCGGAAAAATGGGAAGTTTCTGAGCGTGGTGGGTAGGTGATTCCCACACAGAAGGGACAGGGTTTGTGAGAACCAGGGGTATTCATCAGCTGAAACGGCCACTAATTGTGAGCAAGAGTGAAATCCCCAACCAGCTGAACGCTCTGGGATTTGGCAACGCTGCCCCGCTGGCAACGGCCACGGCCTTGCCACACTTATGGTGTTGAAAGTGGAGGTGGAATTGGAGAGCTGGGGCTCTTTCCACCCCCGCTGAGAGAGAGGAAAGGGAGTCAGTGGCCATGGGGAGGGAAGCCCGCCTGAAACGTCTCATCCACCCCAAAATATCCATCTCCTCCTGCTCTCTGGAGTGCAGGGGACAGGGCACCTTCCTGCACCTCCCCTCCCCTCTCAGCTGGAGTTCTGCCGGATTGCAGAGTGGAAAGCTCTGCCCAGTGCAAACTGGGCAGACTGGTGTGGCTGTTCAGCACCCAGGGGAGTGACAGAGCCGGGGGCAGACTGTGTCCTCGCAGCCGTGGCAGGAGAGATCCAGTTTCCTCCTCCTCTGCGACACCTTCGTGGCCGGAAGAGCATGACCCGACCGCAGGGACCTTCCTCCCCAAAGCACCCCCTCCCTGCTGAGCAGAGAGTGTGGGGTCAGGGACACTTCAGGGGCTCCTCCCCACCCACCCTGGCTCCCTCCAGCCTCGGGGCAGCCAGGGACACGGCTGCTCTTGAAGGGAGGTGAGCGGTGCGGCGAGGACACAGTGAGAGAAAAACCCGCTCGAGGATGTGGTTTCAGCCTGTGCAGGGGTGTCGCAGCCCTCGGAGGAGGGTTTGCAGCCTTTGTGGGGGTGTTGCAGATCATTTTAGTTTGTGCAGGGGGGGGGTTGCAGTCTGTGCAGGGTGCTTTGGTCCGTGCAAGGGTGTTTCAGCTCGTACAGGGGTGCTTCAGGCCATGCAAGGGTGTTGTAACTCGTGCAGGGGTGTTATAACCCCTGACAGCCCACAGCAGGGGTGTTGCATCCTGTCCGGGGGTGTTCCAGCCTATGCAGGGGTAATTCAACCCATGCAAGGGTGTTTCAGCATATACAGGGGTATTTTAGCCCGTGACAGGAGCGTCTGAGCCCAAGGCAGGGGTGTTTCAGCCCATGCAGGTGTGTTACAGCTCCTGGCAGCGGTATTTCCACTCTTGTAGTGGTGTTGCAGCCCATGGTAGGGGTTTTACAGCCCTCGAAGGGCTGGTGCAGCCCATGGATACGGTGTTTCAGCTTTGGTGGGGTGTTTTAGCCCTTGCAGAGGTTGCTTCAGCCCGCACAAAACTCTTACCCTCTGCCTGACACACTCCCTGGTGCCCACAGGTGCCTCTTCCCCTCCCCGAGGTGACATGGAGCAGCTGAAGTGACCCGAGGAGCCCTCGCAGTGAGTGGAGCCCCCGTGGAGGGGGCGTGGGGACCCCCCGGGCGGCACAGCCCGTGGCACCCCGGTGTCCCCGTGGCACCCAGAGCACCCACAGGGGGTGGCAGGACCCTGCTGCTCCTGGGGCCGGCAGGGTGCCCCCCGGTGCCCCTAATCCTGTGTCACGGGGCCCCCTCTGTCCCGCAGGCGGTGCCCAGGATGGGCTGCGTGCCCTGCAAGGAGAAAGCGGCCGGCAAAGGGCAGGAGGGGGACGAGGGGAGTTTCCCCCCGCCTCCCCCCTCCCAGTACGACCCCGACCCCACCCAGCCCAGCGCCAACTTCACCTGCATCCCCGACTTCAACAACTTCCAGGGGCCGGCGGTGCCCTCAGCCCTGTCCTTGGCGGGGCCGGGCACGTTCACCTCCAACACGCTGCAGATGCGGAGCGGGGGCATCGCAGGTCGGCGGCGGGGCTGGGTGGTGGGGAAGGGGGTCCAGCCGCTTCCCGGGGAGTGCAGGGGAGCCAGGGGCTCACTGTGGTCCCCTCTGCGTGCTGCAGGCGGGGGGGTGACACTCTTCATCGCCTTGTACGATTACGAGGCCCGGACGGAGGATGACCTGACGTTCCAGAAAGGGGAGAAATTCCACATCATCAACAACACGTGAGCCCTCCCGGCCCGGCTCCCCTTGGCACTCCCTGTGCCTCCCTGCTGCCCCAGGGAGGGGCCTCCATGCCATGGGTACCCCCTGCAGGACCCAGGCTGGGGACACAAGCTCTGCCTCGGTTCCATTGTTGGATACCAGGGCCACGTGTGTCATGAGCTGGGTGGGCTCAGCAGAGATGGGTGGGGCAGAGCAGGGTCTGGGGGCGCTGTGTGAAGGGTGAGGGGGTGCAGGACGGCCAGGTCTGTCTGTCTGTCCCTCCTCCCCCTCCTCCTCCTCCTCCTCCTCCTCCTCACTCTCTGCTCCTCTGCCCCAGGGAGGGGGACTGGTGGGAGGCCAGGTCGCTGAGCTCGGGCGCCACGGGCTACATTCCCAGCAACTACGTGGCCCCTGTGGATTCCATCCAGGCAGAGGAGTGAGTAGGGGGGACGGTGTCCTGGTGAGCCCCGGCAGCGCTGCGGTGCCAGTGGGGGTCCCCCTGGGTGCCCCCAGGTGGTCCTGAGCCCGTTCCCGTGGCAGGTGGTACTTCGGGAAGATCGGGCGCAAGGACGCGGAGCGGCAGCTCCTGTGCCACGGCAACTGCAGGGGCACCTTCCTCATCCGGGAGAGCGAGACCACCAAAGGTACGGGCACAGGGACGGGCTGGGGACGGTGGGGGGTGTGCCCTGTGTGCCTCCCTGACCTGTGCCCCCCACGCAGGGGCCTACTCGCTCTCCATCCGGGACTGGGATGAGGCCAAGGGAGAGCACGTGAAGCACTATAAGATTCGGAAGCTGGACAGCGGGGGGTACTACATCACCACCCGCGCCCAGTTCGACACCGTCCAGCAGCTGGTCCAGCACTATATAGGTAGGGTGGGACGGAGGGGCGTGGGGTGGGAGGGTGATGGGAAGGGTAGGGAAAGCCCAGGAGAGCCTTTGGTAAGAGACTGGCTGGGCCAGCTGGGTGGAACTGGGGAAGGAGGGGCCAGTTGTGGTGATGGCATTGGGGGATTGCCTGAGGATCCGTGTCCTGGATGTGGGTCTGGGTGGGCATCACCCACTCCCTGGGCATGGCGGGGGGGGTTGGAGGTTCAGCCCAGCTGAGGGGGCGCGGGGCTGTCGCAGGGGGAGGCAAAAGGGGTTGCACCCCATTTTTGTATGTGGATGCTGGGGACCTGCGGGATACTGGGGATGCTGTATCTGGATTATTGTATGTGTGACTGGATGATGTAGAATCCTGGGCATGTCCAGGGTGGGCAGGGGGTCGGTGGGGGTCTGTGCCCACACTGACCCCCTGCCCCGGTGCCGCAGAGCGGGCGGCCGGGCTGTGCTGCCGCCTGGCCATGCCGTGCCACAAGGGCACCCCAAAACTGGCCGACCTGTCGGTCAAAACCAAAGATGTGTGGGAGATCCCCCGGGAGTCCCTCCAGCTCCTCAAGAAGCTGGGGAACGGGCAGTTCGGGGAAGTCTGGATGGGTAGGGCCTGGTGGGCAAGCCAGGGCGAGCGGCGGGGGGGACACGGGGGTACCCCCAGGCCTGGCACCCACCTTGGAAAAGCTCCTGCCTGCTGGGACAGGCTGAGCCAGAGCGATTCGCTGGCATGGGGAAATATCCCATGTCCTCTGGGATCGTCATGGGCATCCCAAGATGCCCCTTGATATATGGGCAAGCAGCAAGTCCCCATTTCAGATGGGACCACAAGACCAGGCTGGGGGGGTCCCACCTTTGTCCTGCTCTTGCTGTGGCGCCCTGTGCTCCCCCCGCTTGGCATGCATGCTCCATTCATCCCACCCTCCATTCCATCCCCCTGTCCTCTCCATCCCCATGCTCCATTCATCCCATTGCACCCCCTCCCTCCTCCTCCTCCTCCTCCTCCTACCCTGCCCCCCTGCAGAGTGTAACGACGGGTTGTGCCATCTGCTCACCCGCCCGTGCCCCACCATGAAGCCCCAGACCCTGGGATTAGCTAAGGACGCCTGGGAGATAGAGCGGGAATCCATCACCCTCGACAAGAAACTCGGCATGGGATGTTTCGGAGATGTGTGGATGGGTAAGGCTGGCCCAGCCGGCCGGGGCAGAGGGGCACAGGGTGGGCAGGAGAAGCCCAGCCCTGCCCTGGCAGGGAGAGTCACAGGGTGCCAGGTGGTACCCACTGGTGTGGGGGAGATGGCAGCTTGGCACAGAATCCCCCGTGGCTGGATAGGGAACGGGGAATGGAGATGAGCCTTGGGGTGAGTGGGGCCCCTCGTCCTGGGTAGGGTGTGGTGGGATCACGGCCCTTCCTTGCCTTGTCCTGATTCCTTGCTCCTCCACCCATGCACCCATCCATCCATCCATCCATCCATCCATCCATCCATCCATCCATCCATCCATCCATCCATCCCTCCCTCCCTCCACACAGGCATGCACCCACGCACCCCTCCATCCACGCCCCCCTCCATCCCTGCCCTGCCAGGGCTGGCAGTCCCTGGAGCTCTTGCCGACTCCGTGCCCCCAAACCCAGGCACCTGGAACGGCACCACGAAGGTGGCGGTGAAGACGCTGAAGCCGGGCACCATGTCCCCCGAGGCCTTCCTGGAGGAGGCCCAGATCATGAAGCGGCTGCGGCACGACAAGCTGGTGCAGCTCTACGCCGTGGTGTCCGAGGAGCCCATCTACATCGTCACCGAGTTCATGAGCCAGGGTGAGCCTGGGGGACCCACCACCTCTCCTGCAAGCCTCACCCTCTTTGGGTACAGTCCCGGGGCAGGGGGGCTCGCAGGGGAGGCCACTCTTGGCTTTTGGGGTGTTGTGACTGGGGCCCCCCCTCTGCCCGCAGGCAGCCTGCTGGATTTCCTGAAGGACGGGGACGGCCGCTACCTGAAGCTGCCCCAGCTGGTGGACATGGCAGCCCAGGTACTGGGGGGGCTGGCACAGGGCGTGGGGGCCCCCCTGAGGGTGTTTTTGGGGGGGTTCTCAACGCTTCTCCCCGCTCAGATCGCGGCGGGCATGGCGTACATCGAGCGGATGAACTACATCCACCGGGACCTGCGCGCCGCCAACATCCTGGTGGGGGACAACCTGGTGTGCAAGATCGCTGACTTCGGCCTCGCGCGCCTCATCGAGGACGACGAGTACACGGCGCGGCAGGGTGGGCACCCCTGACCTGCCCCCTCCCTGCTGGGGTCCCACCCTCAGCCTGGAAACCGTCACCCCTCCCACAGGGCTGGGTGGCCTGGGCAGTGCGTGCCCCAAAATAACGGGTATTCCAGGGGGACGGATGTCCTGGGGGATGGACACTCCAGGTAATGGGTACCACAGGTGTGGATGCAGCCCCAGATATGGCTCTCCCACCTCCCCCTGCAGGCGCCAAGTTCCCCATCAAGTGGACGGCCCCGGAGGCCGCGCTTTTTGGGAAGTTCACCATCAAGTCGGACGTCTGGTCCTTCGGCATCCTCCTGACCGAGCTGGTGACCAAAGGCCGGGTGCCCTACCCAGGTATGGCTCCCTCCCGGGGCAGTGGGCACTCCTGGGGGCTGCTTTCCCTCGGCAAGGGGTACCCTGTGCCTCGGTTTCCCCCCCGGCTGGTCCCGTGGGGGTGCTGGCCGCTGAGCAGGGGTGTCCCCGTCACGCAGGGATGAACAACAGGGAGGTGCTGGAGCAGGTGGAGCGGGGGTACCGCATGCAGTGCCCCGGGAACTGCCCCTCGTCCCTGCACGAGGTGATGGTGCAGTGCTGGAAGCGGGAGCCCGAGGAACGTCCCACCTTTGAGTACCTCCAGTCCTTCCTCGAGGACTATTTCACCGCCACCGAGCCCCAGTACCAGCCCGGGGACAACCAGTGACCCCCCCCCCGAAGCTCTGGGGTGGCTTGGGGGTGAATCTCCCCCTTTTATTAGGGGAGAGGGTGTTGCTTCTTTTGGCTGTGCCCCCCCCCCAAAACACCTGTTGGGTGGTGCTCAGGGTGCCCCAGGGAGGACACGGGGCTTTGCACAAGGATGTTGGACTCAGAGAAGAGCCCCTCCCTTCCCCACCCCCCTCCTTGTTGCCTTCACACCCTGCTTTGAACTTGAGAAAGGCTTTGGCTGCAGGGAGGAGTGTGAGGGACCCCCCCTCTGCTCCCCCCCCCAACGCCCCTATACCCACAGCAGCAGAGGGCCAACCCCAATCTCCTCTGGTAATGCACCCGGGGGGTTCAGCCCCCAAAATCCTGGCACTGACCTGGGGACGGTCACCTCAATTTCCCCCCCCCCCAAACCTCACCGCCAC
>JAWMRA010000058.1:5948346-5980238 GCA_035584735.1 Pseudotriccus pelzelni | reverse complement strand
AAAGGGGGAAAAAAAGGGGAAAAAAATAAGCTAAGCGGTAGAGGGGAGAGAAAATCCCGGAAAAAATAAAATAGAGGGGTGGAGGGGGGGGAGAGGGAAGGAGGAAAGAGCAGGCAGGGGACGGAGGAGGGGGCGGGCTGGCAGGAGCGGAGTTGCCTGGGGAGAATGTGAGCAGGAGGCGCTGGAAATGCTCTCGTTGAAGGTGGCGAGCGGTGCCGAGGGCTCCGGGACCCCCGCGGCCGGTCAGGACGCAGCCCCGGCGGGCGGCAGGAGCCTCCCCAAGCGGGCGGGCTCCGAGGGGCGCGGAGCGCAGGAGCCGGCGGGTGAGTACCGGGGACCCCCGCCTTTGTGTGGGGCTGGGAGGGGGGAGGACACACGGGACACCCCCTTTGGGCAGAGCGGGAGGAGAGGGGGGAGGAGGCGGCGTGTCGCGTGTATGTGTGTGTGTGTATGTGTGTCCCCCCCCGCGCCGTCCCCTCCGCTGAAGTTGCGCGGCGAGTTGGTGCCAAATTGCCGGAGTTTAATGGCACTTGGGGCGGGGAGGGGCGTGCGGGGTGGGTGGGGGGGGAGCCCGAGGCGAGCCCCCCATTGCAGGGGGGGGCTGCCATGTCCATGAGTTCGGCCGCCTCCCCCTGGACGCCCCCCCCGCCTCTTCACCCCCCCCGGCCCGGGTGCGAGCGGTGAGTGACAGCTGTCAGAGCCGGCTCCGGCCACTAGAAGGCAGAGCCTGTCAGCAGCGCTGGGGGCTAGGGGGGCTCCCCGGGGGACTTGGGGACCCCCCCGGGGCACGGCATCCCACCCCCTTCCCCTGGCAGCCTGGCCCCGGGAGCGGCGGGCTGGCCCTCGAGGGGCAGCCCCGGGGTGGGTGGGGGTGAGGGGGCCGCGGGGGGCGCGGGGGGCTCCCCCCCAGCCCCGCCGGTGAAGTTGCGAGGTCCGTGGCGCGGGGCTCGGCGAGCGGTTGTCACTCCGGTGCCTGTCATCCCCCCTCTGATTTGTTTTTATCGATCAGCTGATTTTACCACCCTCCCTCCACCCCCCCCCCCGCGCGGCCCCCTCGGTGCTTGTGACGGGGACCACGGGGGACCGCGGTGGCTTTGGGGGGGGCTGGAGTCGCCCCACGGGGGTCACGCTGACGCCAGACCCTGCGCCCACCTTGGGGATGTGTTTGTTGTCCCCAAGGCCCTCGCAGGTGGAGACACCTGGGTCCTTGCTTGTTTACGTGCTGGGTGGGGGGACGACGTGGCTGTGCCCACGACCAGGTGGCCTCGTGCATCCAGCCCCCTCGGCCCGTGGCTGCCAGGAGAGCCCCCCAAAAGCGGCGGGGTGAGCTCATTGTGTGCCACAGCGCGCGGTGGAGTCACTCCAGATTTATCCTGGCGTGACAGAGAGCAGAAGCGAACCCCCGGGGCGGCGGGCACGGATCCTGCCCCGCTCGCTTGCCCACCCTGGCGCCGGCGTGGTCCGAACCTGGGGGGGGGGGGGGGAAGGACGGGGGGTGGACGCGGGGTCCGAACTGGAGCCCCGTGGTCGGAATCGGGGGCCCCCCTCTCAAGCCTCCCCGCCTTTCCTCGCCCCCCCAGGTGTCCCCTTACACTGGCTTCTCCTGCTGGGCTGTGGAATTTGCAGGGGAGGGTGGTGGTGGTGGTGGGGAGCGCGGGGGGAAGAGGAGGGCGGAGTGGGGGTGGGGTGGGGGGGCTGGAGAAGGGATGGCGCGGCGCCAAATTCCGCTCTGCCATGTCTCTGTAACCTGAATAGGCCAACTCCATCCCCGGTGCGAGTCCCCCGGGGCTCCGCCGCGCTCCGATGCAGTCAGGCGGGAGGTGGCTTTCGCCCGGGTTGCTGCCGTGTGTGTCCCCCCCCTCCCCCGTTAACACCCCGGCAGCCCCGGCCCCGGCTCCCTCCCGGACACCGGCCCGAGCCACCGCGCTCCCGCCGGGAGCCGGTCGGGCAGGAGGTGGAGATGGTTTTGGGGGAGAAAGGTTGGCACCGTGGCAGGGACGGGGTAGCCAAGGACACGGCGGGAGCGGGGTCGGCCGGCGGAGGAGAAGCCATGGAAGCCCATGG
Organism: Pseudotriccus pelzelni; assembly: GCA_035584735.1. Lineage (NCBI taxonomy): Eukaryota > Metazoa > Chordata > Aves > Passeriformes > Tyrannidae > Pseudotriccus > Pseudotriccus pelzelni. The sequence goes on along the minus strand of JAWMRA010000058.1, from coordinate 5,978,174 downwards.
AAGGTTACGGGAAGCCTGGGGGGGCCGGCGCTGCCCTGGCCTCCTTAGAGGAGGCAGCAGAGACCCGGGGCAGGCTATTTCTGCTGAGATCCCGAGGAAAGCTCTGGGAGAATTGTGGGCTTCTATAAATAGTGTGTGTCAGCCGAGTGGAAACAGGGCCTTGAAATGCTCCTGCTATTCTCCCGAGTGCTTGGAACCAGCTCTTGGTAAACAGGGCAGCGGTGGGGAGGGCTGTTTCCTTCTTCCGGGCTCGGTAATGGGAGCGGGAGGGATGTGGGGGGGATTTTTTTGCCGGGTGATATGGCAGCGTTCCCCCCTCGGGGCCGGCCGGCTGGATGCCGGGCTGTGGCCGGGCTGCCCGGATGCGGGATGGCCCCTGACTGCGTCGCAGATGTGTGTGTGTGTGTCCCCCCGCCCCCGCTGCCGTCCCCTCCCCAGCCCTGCCGCCCGCCAAACTTCGGGGCTGGGATGCGCCGTGTGGTCCGGACGCGGTCCTCGGGGAGCCGGCGGTGCCGGGGGTGGTTCTGGGGGCGCCGGGGCTCAGCTGGCCGGGGGATGCTCGGCAAACCCCCCCTCCTCTCACCGGCACGGGGGTCTGTGGGGTCACAGCCCGGCTCCCCCACTCCCCACCGCGCATCCGTCCGGGCTGGAGTTGTTCCCGCTCTGCCTCGGGGCACATGCTGAGCGCTGCCTTGCGCGTGCTGGAGGGCAGGGATTTGATCCCGTGGGACCTTCCCAGGCATGCCTGGACACCCAGGGTGCTGCGGACCTCCTTCCTCGGGGGGAGGGGGGGGGCGTTCTGCCCGCGGAGGGGACGTGGTGACATGTTCCCAGGGTGTTTGCTTGGCTCCAGGGTGCAGCCTGGCAGTCCCAGCGCCGCGGTGAGCGTTCAGCTTCCCACGAGGACCCGGCACTGTGCTCGGTGTGACCTCCCCTCTCACCCGCACCCCAGTGCTCACCCTGCGCCGAAGGCAGTGGCTCAAAAGCTGCCTTAATGTTGCTCGCCTTAAAAAATAACACAGAAGGGAAACAACTGGGCTGCGCTCAGCTCCCCACTGGGAGTTTTTAGGGTGATGTGCAGCAGGCTGTGCAGTGAGAGGGATCCAGCGCGCTCCTGGTGGGATTTGGTGCTGGATTCGAAGTTCACCGGGGTGTCACAGGCCTGGGGGGCTCACCCTGTCCCCATGTGTTGCCTGCCTGGGCGCTCAGTGCTAGCACAGCAGAGCGTGCCCTCGGCGTGGGTGGGAAGGGGCGAGAGCCAGTCCGGTGGTTTCTTTCTTTATTTTTTTTTTTTTTTTTTTTCCCTCCCTCTCTGTGGGTTGAGCGTTGGGGCGACAGACAGGGAAAGTCTGAGCAATGGTCTCCGTGCTGGTGCTGTCTTCAATCACCGCGTCCCAGAATCCCTCGCTCTGGGCCTTCTAGGCACAAGGGCTTACAGCGAAAATCGGCAGCTGCAGCTGCGAGTGAAAGCACAAGAGCCCGGCTGGGTCTTTGGCATCGGCAGGAGAGCAAAAAAAAGCTGGGGGAGGCGAGGAGGGAAGGGAAAAGGAAGGGGGGTGGGGGTGGGGGGGGAAATGTGCCCTGTGGTTTTTTTCCAGGCTTGCCACCAAGGGTTGTGTTTCAGAGCATCGGTTCCCGGGCGCGGGAAGAGGCGGGAGGATGGGGGGGTGCGGAGCGATGCCTCCGGGGAGCTCATTAAAATCTGTCGGCTCCCCCCTTTCTCCGGCCGAGGGAGGCTGGATGTGGAGAGAGAGAAGGAGGGGAGGGACGTGCTGGGAAGGAACATGCCGGCAAACCGGCTGCCCGGTGGGGACAGTTGCCGGCCCAGGCAGGAACGGTGCCCCCGGGGCTCACCTGTCGGAGCACGCCGGGCGCGCCGTGCCAGCGAGGCCGTGACAGGGGCTGGCGTGTGCCGCCACGCCGGGGACTCCCTCGGCACCTGGGAGAAACCCCCCGGACACCCAGCCGGGCTCGGAGGGGGGATGAGCTGCCGCGGTGCCAGGGTGGCAGTGGGTGGGTCATGGGGGTGCTCGAGGGGTCAGCGAGGTGAGGGCAGGGAGAAGGGGGGTGAGCGGGAGCTGTTGGCACATGCGCGGGCAGCGTTTGGTGCGCAGGGAGGATTTGGGTGTGCGGGCACTGTTTGGTGTGCAGGCAGGGCATGTGGACAGGTTTGGTGTGCAGGCAGGGCTTGGTGTGCAGGGTTTGGTGAGCAGGCAGGGCTTGGTGTGTGGACAGGGTTTGGTGTACAGGCAAGGTTTGATGTGCAGGGTTTGGTGGCCAAGCAGGGTTGGGCGTACAGGCAAGGTTTGGTGTGCAGGGTTGGGTGTACAGGCAGGGTTTGGTGTGCAGGGTTTGGTATAACAAGGTTTGATGCTCAGGGTTTGGTGTGCAGGAAGGGATTGGTGTGCAAGGACTGGTGTGCAGGAAGGGATTGGTGTGCAAGGACTGGTGTGCGGGCATGGATTGATGTGCGGGCAGGGATTGATGTGTAGGGTTTGGTGTGCACAGAAAGGATTTGGTGTGCTGGCAGTGTTTGGTGTGCAGGGTTTGGTGTGCACAGGAAGGATTTGGTGTGCAGGGTTTGGTGTGCGCAGGAAGGGTTTGGTGTGCTGGCAGGGTTTGGTGTGCAGGGTTTGGTGTGCGCAGGAAGGGTTTGGTGTGCCGGTAGAGTTTGGTGTGCACAGAAAGGGTTTGGTGTGCTGGCAGGGTTTGGTGTGCAGGAAGGGATTGGTGTGCAGGGGCTGGTGGGCAGGGTTTGTGGTGCACAGAAGGGGTTTGGTGTGCTGGCAGGGTTTGGTGTACAGGATTTGGTGCGTGGAGAGGGATTGGTGTGCTGGCAGGGTTTGGTGTACAGGATTTGGTGCGTGGAGAGGGATTGGTGTGCTGGCAGGGTTTGGTGTGCAGGGGTTGGTGCACAGGGTTTGGTGTAGAGAGATGAGGCTGCCATGCAGATCCTGGGTGTTAAGGTAGGTCTGTGCAGGTGTTGACAGGGGACACTCCACCTTGGTGAAAACACCTCCTTCCCCTCCCAGTGAAGGGGACAGACAGTGTTGGGCACCCCCTCCCCATTCCAAATCCCACTGTGCCGGTGGGTGAGCACTGGTGCAGCCCGGCCTGGCACGAGGCGGGGAGACAGAGGAGTGGCAAAATGTGGTATTGATCCTCTGGGAGGGAGTGCAAAGCAGCTCTGGCATCCGGCAGCTCCAACCTCTGCCCTTCCCACAGCTAAACCAGCTCCAGGCAGAGGGAGCAGCGTGCCACCCCATCCCATCCCATCCCATCCCATCCCATCTCATCCCATTCCATCCCATCCCATCCCATGCCATCCCTGTGTCGCCGCTGCCGCCCCCGGGGCCCGGAGCCCCACGCACACTCTTCCCTCTTCCCTCTTCCCTCCTCGCTCTTCGCCTCCTGCTGACTTCAGCGCATCGGCTTGGGCTCGGCGCCTGAACATTCCTCGCAAAACCTGGGCCTAAAATATCTGGAGGAGGATGGAGCGCCTTGGGCGAGGGAGATGAGCTCCTCAGCTGCGGGAAAGAGGGAGGCTGCCGGGCTGGAGGCAGCAGGGACTCTCTGCTCCCCGCCAGCTGCCAGCCCCGCTGGCCCCCCGGGAATTCGCCGGGAATAAATCCTGCCTGGCGAAGTCAGTGGTTTGGTTTGGGGTGGATGTGCCCGGGCAGAAGCAGGGGCGGGAGGGGAGTGTGGCGCCTTGTGCAGCGCTGGATGAGGGGCACGGGGAGCAGGGCTGGCGTTGGGAAGGGGTGACAGGAGGGCATGATGACAGGGAGTGGGGTGACAGGGAAACAGGGTCACAGGGGAACAGGGTGGCAGGGAGTGGGGTGGCAGGGGAACAGGGTCACAGAGTAGGGTCACAGGGGAACAGGGGGGCAGCGAACCAGGGTAAAAGTGGAAAAGGGTGGCAGGGAATGGGGTGATGCAGGAGTAGGAGAGCAGGGTAGCATGGGAGAGGGGCGGCAGGGAGAAGGGTGGCAGAAGAGCAGGGTAGCAGAGGAGCAGGGTGACAGTGGAGCAGGGTGGCAGCAGAGCAGGGTGGCAGGGTGACAGCAGAGCAGGGTGGCAGGGAGAGAGCTGGGTCCCGGTGGCTGAGGAGGGACAATAACTGCTGGGAGGGAGGTGCTAGGCGGGAGCTGTGTGAGAACCAGTTTGCGAGGTCCAGATTGGCAGCAGATCCTGAACCAGGAGGAGCTGAGCATCCATACGGCCCCTGCCGAGATCAGACGCGACGACAGCGACTCGGTTTGGGGGAAGAAATTGGAGGCGGGGGAAGCTTTTTTGCTGAAATGAAATTTGAACCCCAAAGTGGGAGGGAAGTGGAGGTGGGGGGCACGGCTCTCTCCACATGGTTATTACTGCTGTTTTCCACCCAGCTGAAAGGAGAATGTAGCTTAATATGGACCCGCGGGGAGGAGAAGCGCTCGGGAACGGGGATTTGGCAGGAGGGAGCTGGGAAACAGCGAGAGGAACGTAGAGGTGAGAGTGGCCAGGGCTTTGCCCAGGGAGGAGAGGACGGAGCCGGGCTGGAACAAGGCGCTATTGTTCTTGGCGAGCGGGGGGCCGGCCGCGGCCCCCCCAGACCCGCAGAGCTGGCGCGGATGTGGGGAAGGTTTTTGGGACCGGTTTTTCCCGGCGGATTGTTGGCTGGGGAGCGGGAAAGAGCTCATGGTGTCTGGGGGGCACCAAAGGGAGCGGGTGAAGCGCCCGCGGAGGCGAAGGGGGGAGCCTGGCGTGCGATGGGGAGGTGGTGGCAGGTGAGAGGACACGTACGAGCCGGCGGAGTTTGGGGTCAGGGATTGGGAGCAGGGGTGCTGGGGCAGGGGCTTTGCGGCCGGGGGACGGCGTGGGGATGGGGTGAAACCCGGCGTCCCGCGTTGTGCCGGCACAGCGGCTCCTCCTTGGCGCGTCTGTGGGGCTGGGGTGGGAAAGCCAGAGGGGCTTCTCCCCCAGCTGCTCTGGGGAGCCCTGTCACCCCCTGATCCGCGTCCTGCTGCGATCCCCTCGTGGCTGTTGCTGTCTCTCCGGTGGTCCCCAGCTTTGCTGTCCCGCGTGCCCCCTCGGTCCCTCGCCTGCCATCGCCGCCCTCGGCACAGCACCGCTGCCATCGGCGTCACGCGCCACGTTGCCACAGCCGCTGGTTGTCCCCTGGGCCACCACGGTGCTTGGGGACACCCCAGGGTGCTGACGAGTGGGAGTGTGGGGAACCGGAGAGGTGCAGAGGGGCTGGAGGAAGAGGAGGAGGAGGAGGAGGATGGAAAGATATGTCCCATGGGGTCTAAGGGCTGTGGCTGGGGAGGGGGCGGCGAGCCAGGGGCCAGGCTTAGAGCAAAGCTGAGCTTGTCCCAGCCCTTCCTGTGCTCCGTGTGCCTTGACCCTCCCAGCCCAGCTGGAAAGGAGAGACACCCCCCCCTTACAGCAAATCCCTGGCATTTGTTCCCCATCCCCCCCCCCTCTGTTCCCACCTCTCCAGTGCTTCCAACGAAGCGATGCCCTAAAGGCAGCAGAAGCACCTTCGCAAGTGCACACTAAATATTTGAACACGCTTGGGTGGCTCTGGCATCGCTGCTGCTTTTGCCCTTCCCCACCCCCTTCCCCAGCCTCTCTAGAGCCCCCAAATTTAGGGGGTTACCCACGGGGGCTCCTCCTTTCCTCCCAGACAGGGGTGTGATATTTTTGCAGCAGCTCTTGCCTGGAATTATTTGCTCCAGCCGGGCTGGCTCAGGGCTCGGCATGGCCGTGTCACCCTGGGGGTGTGTGTGTGTGTGTGTGTCACCGCGTGTCCCCCCCTCCCCAGCCCACCCGCTGCCAGCCCCGGCCGCACGTGGTGGCACCACGGCATCCGCGCGATGCCCGCCTCCCCATCCTTCATCCCTCCTCTTCCTCCCAGCCCCAGCACCCTGCAGCCGGGCTGGGCGCCCAACGGGGCGGGAAGGGGGGGGAGCAGCGTTCCCCTCCCCTCCCCGGCATTCCTTGGGAGTGAAACACAAGAGCTGGCAGGGCACTCCTGCTTTCTCTGGCCTCCGCTCCTCCGGTGCCTGAACAAAGCCCTCCTGCCTCTCCCGGGAACCCAGGGTTTGAAACAGGAGAGGCGGCTGGTGCTGCGTGGCAATGTCCTCCTCCAGCTGGTTTTGGAGGCTCTGGTGGGTGGGGGACAGGGGTGGGCACGGTCCTTGTGAGGCGCAGCTCTGAATGGGGTACCCCAGGGTACCCAGGAGGACTGTGCCCGCCGCAAGGACTGTTGGCATCCTCCGCAGCCTGGGCTTTGCGTCCCCACCATGTCACTGCCATCACATCGCTATGGAAACTGAGCCCTGGAGGGTACCACTCCAACCCCAGTTTGCCCCTAGTTTGGTCCTGGGTTGGGCCTGGCTCCCATGCACAACCCATCCGTGGCAGCACAGCTTGGTGTATCCTTCATCCCACGATCCAGGATGATGCATCCCAGAGGGAATGCGCGCTCCGGCCCCCTTCCCAAAAGTCCAACACCCCCCTCCTCGCCAAACAAAGCCCCCCCCTACCCTCCCCACCGCCCCCGGTGAAACAGGCCCCTGTCGGAGCGCAGTCCCCGACAGCGAAGGTTATTTTAATGGATGCATTACTTTAAACGAACCCTCCGCCATCTGTTCCACCCCCTAATTACGCATGCAAAAAAAAGCCCATCTCACAGCCAGCGCAGGAGAAAGTAAAGATATAAGTGATTTAAATGCATGTATCCGCAGCTCCGCCGGCAGCTGGGCTGGGCTGCGCTCCTCGGCTGCCTGGCGAGCCGGGCAACTTGGAGGCACGGAGGGGGAAAAAAAAAAAAAAAAAAAGGATGGTTCTCCTGGATCCACCTTGGGAAGGCGGCTGGCTGGGTGGCTGGTGGGCGCAGCGGGGGCTGGAGCGTGGTGGCTGCATCCCTCCATCCCGCAGCCGCCTCTCCCCGTCACCCCCTGAAGGTTAGCTGTGCCCGCCGGCTGCCAGGCTCGGCGTGGCGGCGGCTGAGCCTTCAAAGCGCGGGGACACGCCACCGTCCCCGGGCTGCCGCGGTGCATGGCGGGCCTTTGGGGGGCAGCCCCCCCCGGGCTTGGCCGGGATCCTCGTCCTGACGCTCTCCCGGGGGGTCCCGCGGGGGTGGGGATGGGCCCGTGTCCCCCGGGAGAGGGGGCTGAGGAGGGGAGGGGGTTTTCCCCACCCCACGCTGCTTTTCCCGAGATGTGTTTCCACGAGCCGTCCCGAAACCCAGGGATCTTGGACTCTTGGGTGCTTGCTGGGGGTGCTTTGGGGCTGTGGAAGGTGAGGGTGGAGTCTGAACGAGCCCCCCGTCAGAGAGGCAGAGCTCATAGGTGATGGAAAACCCCGGCATTTAAATCAACCTCCTGCTCTGGGGAGTCCCAGCGGGGACAGGGGGGGTGACAACGGTGCAGGGGCTGCATCCGTCCCTGCTTTCCCCTGTGACTCAGTTTCCCCCATCCCCAGCACGAACCACCCACAGGGATGGGATGGGTGAGCGCCGTGGCTTCGGGTGACCCCAGGGTGACAGCGCAGCACCGCGACCACCGCAGCAGGGCCACCGCCTGGCGCCGGAGCCGACGGCGGTCCTGGGTGCCCGTCGTCCCCCCCTCTCCCTCCGTCTCCTTCTCTCCGTGCCTGACTGCAGCAGATGCGCCAGCTCTGCAGGAAGAGGGAATTAAGTTGGGCTGGAGGAATTTTAAAGATTGCTGCAGGCCTGAGGGTCTTAGATCCCCCCGCGGAGATGGGCAGTCATGCAGAATTAATCCTATCGGCAGCCTGGCTCGGCTTCAGCCGGTGCAGAGCTCCGGGAGAGCGCGCGGGAGCGCGGGGGGCGATGCTGGGGGCGGCTGAGCGAGCCCCGGCGCCTCCCGGCGTCGATGGGAAATTAATAATGAAAAATTAAAAGCCCCAATTCAGCCTTCTCTCCCCCCCACCCCCCCCCGCCCTGCTTCCCAGCTCCCTGCTCCTTCCTTCTTCCCCATCAGCCTGGAGGTGGGACTCGTAGGGGGGGGAAGGAGGTGGGTGGATTCTGCAAAGCTTAAGGAAAACCTGTTTGCCGTAGCCAGCGGAGCCCGTGGTGGGAGAAAACGCCGGGGACGCATCCTGCTCCTGGTGAACGGAGCTGTGGCACAGCCGGGGCTCAGCTCTGTGCCACGGGGGGCTGGCTGGGCCTGGGGTGGGGAGCACCTCTTTGCCGCCGTCACCCAGCCCCCTCTGCAGTGGGGTCATGCAGTGGTAGGAGGCAGGCTGGGGTGACAGGAGGGAGTTTTGGGTGACAGGAAGCAGGTTGGGGTGACAGGAAGGAGGTCGAGGTGGCAAGAGGGAGGTTGGAGTGGCAGGAGGGTGGCTGGGGTGACGGAAAGGAGGTCGAGGTAGTGGGAGCAGGTTGGGGTGACAAGAGGCAGGTCATGGTGGCAGTAGCTGGTTGAAGTGGCACGAGGCAGGCTGAGGTGGCAGGAGGCGTGTTGGGGTGACAGGAAGGAGGCTGAGGTGGCAGGACGCAGGTTGAGGTGGCACAAGGCAGTTGGGTTGCTGTGCCAGCGCAGGGGACACAGCGACACACGGGACATCCCCACATGCTGCACCAGCCACCCACCTCATCCAAGGGTGGGCCAGGGTGTCATCTGGGTGCCCTGTGGCTCTGCCAGCCCCACAGGCAGCCTCGTCCCCATTGTCCCTCCTGGCTGCCAAGGCCGCGGTGCCACCGCGCCAGGGGGCTCAGTGGCTGCGTGACGCCGGGCAGGGTGGCCCGCGAGGGCTCTGCAGCTGCTGCCGAGCCCTCTGCTCCTCCGGTTTATAAATAATGCAGCACCGAGGCGTGTTGGCAGCGCCCGCACACGCCTGCAGCCCTGGCGCGGCGGCGGGCGCTCCGGGGGCGAGCGGCGGGTGCTGTCACCCCGGCTGGGTGACACTGAGCCATGTCACCCCGGTGGGGAGGTGGCGAACCCCGGTGTGTGTGTGCGTGTGTGTTTGTGTCCCTTGCTCCCCACGCTGTCCCCCAACCCCACGCGCCCGGGTTGGGTGGTTGGCGGTGGTGGGTGCCCGCGGTGGTGGGTGCCCGCGGTGACCCCACGCGTGGGGACGTCCCCAAGCCTCGCGACGGTGGCGCGGATGGCGACGGCGCAGCTTGCAGGGTTGCCATGGCGATGTGCTGGCGCTAACGAACCCGAGTAAACATTAACGAGGGAGAGCCCCACGCGGGTGGGTGCGAGGGTGGGGACCCAGGCGTCCTGCGGCGTTCGGTGCTGGGGTGGGCGCCGTGGCGTTGCCCCTGCGTGGGGGTGCGCCCGGGAGATTCCCCCCAGAGGGTCCCCTCCGGTTGCTGTGTGAGGCTTGTGCCTTAATGGTGACACCGGGAGCTCTGGGCGCATCCTCCGGGGCAGGTTGTCCGTCCCCTTCCCAGTTTGGGGACACCCACAGTGGGAAGGTCCCCACCCTGAGGTCCCAGGTGTCCTGTTGTGCCCTGGCACCGGTGCTGCCACCCCGCACTGGCCACTGTCACCCTCTCCGTGCAGCTCCTGCGGGTGCAGGATTGGCAAGGGGGGGGATGAGCCCCCGCGGTGCCCCCCGGGGGGCTCAGGGTGTTCCTGGCAGCAGCTGCCACCACCTCTGCAGTTGTCACCGTGACTCAACTCGCCGCGTCCCTCCCTTTCCCACGGCCACGCCGGCACAGGACGCACCCTGGGGTTTGGGTGGGGGTCAGGGTGGGGGTCAGCCCCCCGCTCCGGCACCCGCACCGTGCCCAGGGTCCCCTCCAGCATTTAATGGCGCTGCAGCTCATTAAACGGAGGTGCAGGTGCCCCCGGTACCTTCATCCTCCCGGAGGGCTCTTAATGAGCGGCTGCTAACGAGCGCTCCCGCTCCCCTTCCAGCCCCGCGAAGAGGCTGATTGGCGAGAGGCACCCGGGAGCAACGCGCGGGCTCCTTTCGGGGGCTTCGAGGGGTCCAGCGACCCCTTCGCCGTGCTGCAGACGTGGCCTTCGCACCGTGGAGGAGGGTCCCCCGTCGCTGTCACCGCGCCGGTGTCACTTCTCTCCCTGGCTCCTGGGGGTGTTGTGTCATGGGCACCTGGTGCCCTGTGCCTCAGTTTCCCCCCCCGGGGGACACAGCGCCCTGGGAACGGGCACCGGGGCTCGCAGGCGTGCAGAGATGTGGGCTGAGGCTCCTGCTGGTGCCCCCAGCCCCATTTTTTGTCCCCAAAGTCACACTGCACAAGGCCGCCCAACCCCTGGGAAGCCCTGCTTGGGTCTGTCTGTGTGTGGGGGGGCTCCAGCGGGTTCAGCCAGTGGCTCCTGTGCCCCCCCAAACCAGCCCAGAGGCTCTGATGCAGTGCAGGGTGGTGGGTACCCAGAGGAGGTGGGCTGGGGGGCTGCTTGGCTCGGGAGGGGGTTCTTAGGCTTGTCCTCCTCTTTTGGGGGCTGCAGAGGGGGACAGCCCACCCCGCACAGAGCCATCGACCCACGCCAGGGCCAGGTCCCCCAGCTCCCTGCCAAAGGGAGCCCTAATCCTCGGTGACACGGTGCCCGGCCCCGCGGTGGCTAATTGCAGTGTCCCCAGCTGAGGATTATGGTTTAAAGCGGGGAAGGAGCAGCGGGAGCAGATGAGCTCCTGAGCAACAAAGCTCCTGTTCCCCTGCAAAGCGACTTTTATTAGGGGTATAATTAAAAGCTGACAGGAGGGGAAAATCACGGGGATGGTCGGGTGAGGGATGAAGCCACCTGAAGGTCCTTGTGCCCCCTGCCCAGGCGTCCCACCCGCCAGCCCCCTGCTCTGACCACAGCGTTTCTGGCAGGGCAGGAGGCAGCGAGGTGCTGGGCTGGCGGAGGAAATCCAAACTCGGCCCCTATGAAAGGGGCTTTGTGTGCCCGGGAAGGAGCAGCCCTCCTCCTTCTCCTCCTCCTCCTCTGGCTGCGGGGCCACTTTCCCACTGGGGATGGCCTGGATGTGGGTGCCAGAGGGAAACTGAGGCACAGGGCAGTGTTGCAGCCCTGTGGCCTCCTGCCCTGCTCAGATTCCCGAGCTTTTCCCTGTCACTTTGTACCTGTGACTGTGCATGAGCCAGTCCCCGGGGATGTGCTGGGATCCCCCGTGGGTGCCCCAGCCACTGTCACCCCTGCAGGGTCCCTGTGGTGGATCTGCCCTGCCAGGGCTGGCCAAGGCAAAGGCAGTGGAGAAGGAGTTGTAGGAACAGAGGCATATCATGAGGACAGAGGGACATTTTCCCCTGTCCCCTTCATGCCACCCAGATGGCCCTTTCCCAGCGACACTTGCCTCGGTTTCCCTTTCCCACCTCGTGAGTGCTGTGGCTGCCCCCCAGCATGGCAGGACCCCGGATCACCCTGGGGGGATGCCAGCCCTCCTTGGTGACCCTGACTTTCCCCACGGACATGGCTGATGTCCCCTGGGAAGGGGACATTTTGCAGCACCCAGGGTTTGGCACCTCGCTGGGTTTCCGCCCGTGAGAACATCGCTCTGGTTCCAGCCCGGTCCCGTGGCAGGGAGGGGGGTGGGTGCAGGCAGGGACCCCCAGCAGGCAGCTGGGCACTGGCCACCTTGCCCTGGCCCAGCCCCAGCCCTGGTGGGCGGCGGAGGGCTTGTTCTCAGCCTGGACAGGAAGATGAATGAATTCCATTACGGGATCGCGATTTTATTCCACGTGTCAGGGAGCCTGAGATTAACTTGCTCACCAGGCTGTGACAAACCCAGACACCCGCGTGCGCGCGCTGGGGCGCGGGGGCTTCGCACACTCACCGGGCACGGAGCTGCTGAGACCCCAGCGTGGCCCTCAGGGCGCGCAGAGCCAGGCCCATCCGCGCTGATTCCACCTGGGAGCCCTCCGGCACCTGGGGAGGGCGGCACAGGCCGAGGCCGGGGATCTGGCACTTGCCGCCCTGTTGTCCCATGGCCTGGAGGCCCCTCAGCCACCCAAGGGCGCGTGTCTTGCCGGCGGGCGAGGGCAGAGTGTCATCCCAGCACAGCTCTGGGAGGCCAAAACACCAGGCTGGGCGGGAGGTAGGAAGTGGGGCACGGAAGGCTGGAGGCCTGGCTCGATAGCTGGTGGCCCTGGGGACATGGCAAGGCCAATGGGCCGCTCTCGTCTCACCCCGTGCGGGAGGCTGCCCACCTTGGGAGAGCGTTGGGGCCAGGCTGTGCCGTGCTGTGCCAGGCTTTGCCGTGCTGTTCTGTGCCGTGCCGTGCCGCGGGGCCGCCTGCTCTCCCCTCGCCGCCCCCCCCTGCGCGGGCGCAGGCAGCTGGCTCTGTTTGCTGGAGGCTTTGCGCATTCCAGTTCGTGGGTCACTCGCCTTCGAAACCTCTCCGGGGACGGAGGCAGTTGGGAGCCGTAACAAACAACCAAAGGGCTCCGATGACGCCCGCGCCCGGCGCTGCCTGCCAGCACCGGGGTGGGGGACAGGGCTTGGGAGACGGCCCCCCTGGGGTGCTGGAGGGGAGCTTTGGGGTGGTGCTGGGAGGTCCCAGGACAAATAGCCGGGGAGGAGGGACGTTCCGAGCTGGTTTCCTGGTGGGAGGTGGGAGGGATCGCTTTTTCTGGGGACCGGAGGGGACCTCAGGAGGGATGCTGTGGTCGCCTCTGCGTCAGGGATGGGGTGCAGAGGGGGCTGCTGGCAGTGGGGTGTCATCCAGGATCCATATGGGAAGAGGTGGTGGAGTTGGTCAGGCATGGTATGAGCAAGAGGACAACACAGGCAGCAAGTTTAGGGTGGCTGAGGGCTGGTTACAGCGTCCTGGAATGTGCGTCGGAGCCGTCCCGAGGAGATCCTGGGCCCAGAGGGGCGGTGGGAGCGTGGTGGGAGCGTGGTGGGAACGCAGTGTGGCTTGGGGAGGTTGGGTGATGTGGGGAAGGTCAGCCTTGGCCAGATGCAGCCACTCCACCCTCCTCCAGTGCTTTGCACATTAATGCAAATGCACTGGCCTGAGTGGTTCATTAGCAGCATGTGGAATGGAATAATGCATCCGCATCCCATTAGCCTAATGAAAAAAAGGGAGCCGGCACCTGGAACAAAGCTGCCGACTCTTGGCTAGTGCTCTGGCTCGGCCATGCTGGGCCGTGGGGCCCCCCCTCCCTTCCCGTCCCTTCCCCTCCCTTCCCTCCGCTGCCCCGGCCATCGCCTGCCCGGTCCTCTGAGCATCCTCTTGTTCAGTGCCATGGAAGGGAACCCCATCCCCAGGGTGTCAGCACAGACCCCATCCCCGGGGTGTCACCACAGCGGGGTGCAGCCCCCGGAGGACTCCAGGGTGGTCCCAGCATCACCCCTCTGCATGCCAGGCTGGGAGAGGGATCCAAGCCAGGAGTGCCGCAGAGGCGCTGGCTGGGTGTTGAGATGTCCCCATGTCCCTGGGGCTGGGAGCGCGGAGCCTGAGGGATTCAGAAGGACCCCAGGGTGGGCAGAGCCGGTTGTTGCATCACCCCTCTGCATCCCCGGGTGGGAGGGGGTCCAAGCTGGGAGTGCCGCAGTGGCGCTGGCCGGGTGTCGAGATGTCCCCATGTCCCTGGGGCTGGGAGCGCGGAGCCTGAAGGATTAGAGGAAACATTGCCAAACAAACCAGGCTGTGCCGGAACCAATTAGCCTCCAGCAGGCAGAGTTTCAGATGCTGTTATTTCTGCCTCTTCTCTTTTCTCTCCCTCCTTCTGTCTCCCCCTTTCCCCCTCCCAGGCCCTCCCCAGCCCCTCCTGCCCGCCCCCAGCATCCCTGCTCTCGCCATTCCTCTCCGTGTCGGAGCTTGTTTTGGGCACTGGCTCTGGAGTGAGTCATGCCGCGCGTAGGGGATTTTAAAAGCTTTCTGCTGTCGCTGGGAAGCCGGTTTGGGCTGCTCCGACACTGGGGGTGGAGCGCCAAAGCCTCGCAGACAACCCTCGTCTGGGGAACCCAAAAAAATCCCCCACCCCGGCGCCCCGAACCCCTGGGATCCCACAGGCCCCCTCTTTGCGGGGGTCGGCTCGGTCACCCCAGCCAGCGGTTGAGTCAGAGGCGAAACTTTCGAGCCGTTGGAGCTTCCTCCACCGGGGCCCCTCTCCGAGGAAGTGGTCTGCCGGGGCGTCGAGCCCGGCGGGGCGGTTGCCCCGTCCCGGTGGGTGCAGCACGCAGGCGCTGGCGGCCGGCGCTGGAGCTCGAAGCGTGGGAGATTTTTTTTTTTTTTTTTTCTTTTTTCCACCCCCCCTTTCCCTCCCTCCTTCCCTCCACCACCGCCTCCGCCGGCCCCGCTGCCAAACCCGGGGTGGGGGCCCTCCGGCACGACCCTCTCGCCGGTCCGCAGCTGGCCACGGTCCCCCCCCCTTCATCCTCCTCCTCCTCCTCCTCCTCCTTGCCTTGAGCTGTGCTGCTGAGGGACTGCAGCTCCCGTGGATCAGGAGGAGATTTAGGTCAAGCGCTCGACTGAGTCGAAACAGCCATCTGTGTGCGGAGGAAACCGGCCACCCAGAGCCCCCGGCGCGGCTGGCCCGGCATCGCCACCGGGTCCCGGCACCGCCGGCACCCCCCGGACCCCGTGCCTGGGCACACGGCCTGCCTTTGTCTCCAGCAAGGGGGGGTGGGGTGGAAATCCCACCCAATGAATAAACGGGGGGGATGGGGAACCCCTTCCTGCCGGTCAGTCACCCCCGGCTGTGCCGTGGGCACCGCCGGGAAGTTTGGCACGGAGCGGCCGCGGCAGCGCTCCAAGGTCGCCGTGACACGCGGTGGGAAGGTGTGCGCCGGCGGGAACCGGGCACGGATGCGGGTGCGAGGGCCAGAGCCGGCCGCGGGCGCCCATGGAGCAGGCAGGGCGGGAGGTGCAGGCAGGAGGGAGGCTCTGGCTGCCTGCCCGGAGCCCGGACTCCTGGGTTCCTGCAGGAACAGGGTGGAGCGGGAGGAGGATGGGGAGCTGGTGTCATCCCGGCCGCGGCGGGGGGGGAGCATTTCCCTCCCCGGGATGGCGGGGGGCTCCACATGGCCACCGTGCCTCGGTTTCCCTGGGTGATGGGAGCCGAGCAGCCCAGTGCTGGCGGCACCCTGGCGAGGTGGGGACCCCCGGATGTCCCCTCGCAGCCCGCGCTGGGGCGGAGGTGACCGCGGCCCCTCCTTGCTCTCCACCTGCCGGCTTCTTCTTTTGCTCTCTCCATTTCCTTCCGGAGCCTTTTCTCGCCCGCCGGTGTCGGTGCCGCTGCGCCTGTGCACACGTCGGGCGCGGGGGAGAGGAAACGCCGCCGGTGCCGTGGCGGGGCTGGCGGGCACCGGACGGGCCTTCCCGCCCTGGTTGGCTTTGGCACACCCCAAACCGTGCGAGGAGTTGTGCCTGGCCTCAGGCCGGAGCCTGGCCGGGCAGGGGGATGCTCCCTGGCACCTCGCCCCGTCCGCTGCCCACCCGGCGCTCCGCCCGTGCCCCGCCGGGCCCCTCGGGAGCCCCTCGATCCGCCCGTCCTGCCTGGTAAGGAGCTTTGTCCGGCTGCACAGCCAGTTTGCACAGTAATCCCGCCTTGGCCCGGGGGGATTATGTGTGGGGAGAGCTGTGGGGGGCCTGGGGCGCCCAGGCAGATGGGTTCTGGAGGCCTGTGTTTCCCTCGGCGCGGCGCATTTTGGCCAGGAGGGTGACAGGGACATCCTTGTGCTGGAGCAGGTCACAACGATGGGGGACCAAGGGGGCAAAGCAGGCAGGAACTCGGTGTCCCTGCAGAGCCCTCTGCCAGGGCTGGGGCTGGTGCTTCCCACCGGGATGGTGTGGAGCATGCCTGCATCCTCGTCCAGCATCCTTCCCTCCCAGTGTGGCAGCATCAGGCACGTGCAGGCAGCAGCGAGGAGAGGTGGCTGCCAGGAGACTTGGGTCCCATCCTGGGTCCCATCCCAAGGTCTCCTTCCAGGGTCCCATCCCAGCTTCCCCACAGCACTGGGTCCCCGGGCGGGCTCAGAGGGGACTGGTGGATGCCGGGAGCTTGGCGGTTCTTTATGGTCTCAGAGGGCTCCATTAATTCTTTAAATATCCAGCCTTTCCAGGTGGGTTTTGTTGAAAATTAATTTCCGGAGCTATTTTAATTTTGCTGTATTTAATTTGCTGTTTATTTTAATTAATTAACGTCGGGAAAATCTCTTCTCCCCAGCATCCTGCAGCCGTCTGGGGTGGCTGCACCCGGGAGGTGAGAGCAAGGGGGTGTCAAGGGTGTGAGGAGCACGGGCAGAGAGGGTGCCCAGCCCCCAGGGTGCCCACCTGGCTCCATCCCACCTGCCCCAGGTGACAGGATTGGCGTGGGGAGGCAGTGAGCTGAGTCTCCTCCCAGCTCCATCCCCACTGCAGGGCTCATCCCAGGATTTGCTGCTGGCTCCATGGGATGTTCATTGCATCTCCTGGTGGGAGACGGCTCAGGTAGTGCTTGCAACCACCTTCCCCCTCCTCCTCCCACCGACGTCTGGGGACCTGGGGGTCTGGCATCCGTGAGGATACTGTGCCATGCTGTGCCAAGCACCAGAGCCCTGGTTTAACAGCCCAGTGTGGACCCACACCCATACAGAGGGACGTGGTCTGGTCCCGTCCTCCCGTTCCCATCCCTGCATCCCTCCTGGTGCTCCATGCTTGATCCTGGCCGGACCCCAGTGAGGGGGTCCCTGTGGGGAAGGCGGGCGAGGAGAGGGGGAAGGGATGGAGCCGCCTTCCTCCAGATCAAGGCCTCTGGTCTCTCGCATGTCTAGACGCTGCCACACACACCTAATGTGGTTCTTGGCAGGAGCCGCGGCTGCTCTCTCGAGGTTAATTGCTGCGCACGGAGCTCTGCAGAGAGATAACCCGGCTCCACGCTGCCCCTGGACCCCTGCCTCGCCCAGCCCTGCTTTGGCTGCGGTCCCCAGGGGATGCTCAGCCCCCCCCAGGGTGGAGGAGCAGACAGGGAAGCAGAGGGGGTGGTGCTGTGCCCAGCCGGGTGGTTTGGGATGCAGCACTGAGCAGTGAGGGGGCATCTCCCGGTTTTGGGGAGCAGGCAGGGATGGAGGAGAGGTGCTGGCGGCGCTTGGCAAGGGGTGACAGCGGCCGTGGGGGCTCTGGGGCGGGAGGAGAAGAGAAGGGCCTCGCCAGCCCGGCGCTGCCGCCATCCTCCTGCCTGCTTTTGGCAAGGCAGCAGGGCCAGATAAGGGAAGCGCGGCGGGGGGAGCCGGACAAAAGCTCAGCCTTATTCAGCCTGCGTGGCCGGATCCAGGCTCCGGAACGGGAGCCGGAGAGAGACACGGCAGGGACTGGGATGGGAAGAGCTGTTTCATCCTCCAGCCCCAACATCTGGTGGAAAGAGGGGATGGGAGGGGGGAATGCCGGGCGGGTTGCAGGGGTGAGCCCCGGGGCTTGGCTGCATCCGGACTCCCTGGGATGGGCTGGATGAGGCCATTCCCAGTGACTGCTCTTGCGAAGGAGCCCGGAGGTCTCTCTGGGTTCCACAGGGAGCTCAGGGCAGCCAGGCACTGGGACGTTCCTGCGAGCACTGTGAGCAAACACTGCTGTAACGCCACACTTGGAGCCACTGGCACCTCGATCCCCGTCCCTGCCTGGCCCCGTCCATAGGGGCTGACTGACTTCCCCATGGACAAACCTGTGCCTTGCCGGGCCTGGTGACAGTTCCCAGGTGCCATCGCTGAGGCAGGGTGGTGCAGAGCAGGGCTGCAAAGTGGTACATTCCAAGGTGGGAATCACGACGGGTTGCTGGAGGGATCCTCAAAGCATGACATCCCCTCACCTCACACGTGGCTGGTGCTGGCACTGGGGTTGGGGCTCGGCCCCGTGTTCTGGGGCTGTCTGAGGGTGATCCCCAGCCCTGGGCCCAGCCCTACACGGGATCTCTGGGGAATTGGGTGTAGGTTTCAGCCCAAGCTGTGTTTTGGTTTGGGGTTTCATCATGATTTCATGGCAGGGAATTTCCGTTCGTAACCAAAGACAAGAACAAAAAAAAGAAAAAAAAAAAAAAAGGCAAAACCAAAGAGAAAAAAAAACCCCAACCCTGCCTTGAATTTTTGCCAACAAAATGGGATGTTTCCATTCTTGTTTTGGCTTTTGGCAGCCCCAAACTGCAGCCAGTGGAAGAAAATATCCATGTGGAAACGCTGCTGGCCTCCTCCAGCAATGCAATGGCAGGGCTGGAGCTCCTGCCCCGGGGCCGTGCGGCGTTGGGGGATTTTGGGTGCAGAGGGAGGAGAAGGAGCGTGGCCCCCCCCGGGAGCGTGGCTCCCCTCCCCGTGCTCTTTGCAGAGGACATTGCCATGAGAACGGGCTCGTTGTTTTGTGGGGAGCATCGAGACGGAGCAGGCGAGAGGCTGCAAGGACACCGGTGGCACGCGGAGCTCGCGCTTCCCACTTGTCCTTGCAGCGGGTCGCTCTCTCCTCCCCAGCTGGCAGCAGAGCCACGTTCGGCTCTGATGTGTTCTGTGCCTCGCCATCCTCCCTCTGGGCATTGCCTTCCCCCCTGGCATCACCCTCCTGCCCCACTGCTTCACCCCTCGGATTTTGGGGGAACCTTTGTGGGGGCCACGGCGCTGCGGGAGCTGGGGATGGGAGGAGCGGGCCGCAGCGATGCTTAAATGAGGTTGGGTTTTTTCCCACAAATCCCCCCCCTCCCCTCCATCCATGCTAGGAAGAATTACAGTCGCCCAGGCATCTGTTCTGGCAGAGTCGAGCTAAAGAGCTTGTCCTGGGCTTGGCAAACCAGCCGGTGCAGCCGACAGCTTTTCCAAGGGCAGCCTTGGATGCGGAGCAGCAGGTTGACATTGCAGGGAGAGGAGCCTTGTGCTGCAGGCACCGGCGCTGTGCCCCCCTGCTCCTGCCTGGATGGGATTTGGTGGGGGGTCCTATGGGGAGGATGCAAACCCCCTCCCCAAAATGCAGCATCCTCTGACAGGTCTTTGTTTGGCCTGGGAACAGGGCGGGTGGTGCCAGCATGTCCCAGCGTCCTCATCCCTGTGCGGGGAGGGTGGCAAGAGGCACCCTGCAAGCAACCACCACCAAAAAAAACCCTGTTAAATGTTCCTTCAACCCATAGAGCCCATTCCGCATCCCCAGGCTGTGCAGTGTCCCCAGTCACTGCCACCTTGTCCCCACTGGCCACACCACGGGTGTCACCCACAGTCCCCCAGAGCACTGTGGGTGGGTATAATGGTGACACCAGGAGGTGCCAGGAGCTCAGCTGCTCCTTGTGCCACTGGCACCGTGCACAGGCCGTATCCGTGCCCTGAGCTGTCGGTGGTCGAGGCAGGGGGAGATGAGTTGGAGCGGCAGGACAGGGAGGTGTGGGAGCCCTGCCGGAATGCCAGGCTCGGAGCTGGAGCGTGTCAGGCACAGATGGGATCGTTAGTGGTGGTAAAAATTATCCAGCCCCTCTTAAAAACCCAGGCGCAGCAACCTGACCCCGCAGGCTCTGGTGGTGGCAATTCCCACCGGAGCAGTGTCGGTGTTTGCTTCCCCTGCCATTACCATCCATCCCTGAGACACAGGGCCACAGCCACACATCATGTGCCGCCACGTCCCCAAAGCTTGGTCCCCCCTGCAGTGCTGGGGTGTGGGGTTTTTCCTTAGCCCCTTCCCAGGGATGGGCACCCTGACCCCTCACCCATCGAGGTGCTGCCGGCTCTGGGTGAACCCCGTCCCCTGCAGGCACTCCCACCCCCTCTGTACCATTTCCTATCTCTTTTTTTTTTTTTTTTTTGATGCACCCAGACCTACTGTTTGCTTTTTTAACTGCAGTAACCACAAGAGGGAAGTTTTGGAGCGGTACAAGCCCGTCTCCATCGGGAAGGGAGAGCCACCACTACTCTGTGCCCATCACCGCAGCGCCGCGCCCGGGGGCTTCGCCGCCACGGTCCAGCGCCTGGTGGCCGTTGTGCTCTCCATCCCCCTCTTCCTGCTGCTCATCCCCAGCCCCTTTTCTCTTGGAAGTGGGGAATTTGAAGCTGGTTTGGCGTCGCCGAAGGGCCCCGGGCCCCCCCAGCGCCGATCGATCGTTCCGCGCGCTCCTGCTCCCTGTTTTTCTGTTTGTTTGCAGCCGCTTGAGGGCTCTTGTGATGAATCCAGCCTGGACAGAATTCAACAACAGCTGAAACGCAGCCCGGGGTGGGGGTGGGAGCGGGAGGGCAGCAGGGCCGGCCAGCACCGGAATGCGAAATGGGGCAGCGGGCAGCGCTGGGGCGGCGGGGCGGGATCGCAGAGGGACGGGGAGCGCAGCCTGCACCGCCCCAAAACTGCGTGCGCTGTGGGTTGGCAGCGTGGGGACCCGCTGGGCTGAGCAGGGTGAGGATTCGGGGTGCCTCCCTGCCTCTCCCTGCTGCCCGGGAGCTGGGCCGCGCTCCACGCCAGCCCCTCGTGGCACCGGCGAAGGGGCTGGTCCCGCTGGCCGGGCTGTGCCAGGGCTCGGGGTCGCACCTGAGTGGGGAGCCGTGCCAGGTGTCACCTGTCCCCCGTCCCCCACCCGCCCGGCCTTCCTCCCACCGCCCTAAAATGGCGGGTTTTGATAAAAAAAAAAGGAAACATTCCCCAAAACCCCCAGCACGAGGAGTGGGGGTGAGCACCACCCCACGCGCCCCGGCCTGCAGGGGCATGGACAGCAAAGCGGGGTTCACGGCCCCACGGGGGGCTCAGGAGGAGAACTGGGGCCTGGGAAGGGCCCGTCCCTGGCACGGGTGGTGCCAGCTGGCGCGGTGGCCGCCGTGGCGGTGCTGGGTGCCGGGGCTGGCTGGGATTTTGCAGCTGTGGCTCCGGGAGGGAGAGGGGCCGCGGCTGCGCGGCGGCGTGCGAGGGGTGCGCGCAGGCGGGAGGAATAATTAGTTCCTACTATAGCACTTCTCAGTCAAAGTGCTTTTTAAAAGCCTCCATTCATTAGTCTTCACGGCTCCCCCGAGGTGTCGTGTCCTGGTTCTCTTCCCCCTCCGCTCTCTCTCCGACTCCCCACCTTCCCTGGAGCAGTTGGGGATCCTGGGCTGGGGAAGGGGAGGGTGGTGGTGGTGGTGGTGGTGATGTTGGGTCCCTGGAAAACGCGGGGATGGGATGTCAGGGGTGGGGATGGTCTCAGTGTCCCCTGTCCCAGCGGGGCTGCTGGGGTGTCATGGGCAGTGTTGGGAAGTTCCTGTTGATGCTGGGCTGTGCCAGATTTGGAGCACCAGGGAGGAGAACGGGATAGCAAGGAAGGGCTGTGGTTCCAGTGGGTGCCACCACCAGCTCTCCGCCCTCACCAGGGTGCCAGGGAGTGGCACCATGATCCCAGCTCCCAAAGTACCCAGTGTGTGCCGGGTCCCAGGGGTCACCATGTGGAAGGATGGAGGGTGCCAAAGGATTCTGGGGGGTGCTGGTGCTGCTCAGCCCCCAAACCTGAGCATCACTGCTGGGCACAGGAGCAGGGAGTGCCCTTGCCCGTGCCCCTGGTGGGGCTGGCAGGGCATGGAGGCGGGCAGGCGCTGGCAGTGGGCCTCTGCTGCAAACCCTAACCTTATTTTCCCAGGTCCGACGCCAGTTTCCATGGAAACAGCCGGGAGCAGAAACGGGAACCAGAATCCAGAAATGCGAAGCCTTGAGCTCCAGTTCGCCTTCCTGGATTCCTGCTCCCCGTGACCCCGGCTGGGTGCTGGCACCCACACTGCTCCCACCGTGTCAGGGGTGCAGGGCTGGCCCATGTGGGTGCCCTGTGGGCTCGGGGTGCTCCTGTGTCCGTGTGCTCTGCAGCATCTGTGGGCACGGTGCATGGGGGTGGCATGGGGTGCCAGCAGGGGTGTGCAGTGGGCAGGGGGTGCTGCGGGAAGGGGACTCTGCAGGCAGGGGACATTACAGGCAGCACCGTGCACGGACAAGTTCAGACAACACCTGCACACATCTGTGGCGGTGGCAAGGGTGGGTGTGATGGATGTGCACACGTGCTCCTGCATGGACATACGTAGTTTTACAGGTGTAAGGAGTGTAGACACAGCATGGATCAGTCTGTGGTCTCTATGTTACTGGTTTGCACTGGGAAGGCCCCAGTCCTGCAGTGTTTCCCTGCCTTGGTGTCCCCATCCCCAGGGTGCAGTGGGGACAGGGGTCCCCATAACCTGGAGAGGGGCAGCACCAGACCTGCCAGTGGGGCCCTGGGTGCTGCCACAGTTCCAGGTGTATGTGGATGATTCGGGGGAGCCCTGCTCGGCCTCCTGGGGCTGGGCAGCTCCAGCCAAAGTGGAGCCTTGTGGGACACATGGGCGTCCTGCAAAGCTGAGCCCTGTGCCGTGTTGTGTCCATCCAACCTGTGCCATGCCTTATCCAGCCCGTGCGGTGCCGTGTCCGTCCATCCTGTGCCTTCCCTGCTACCCACTGGCCCCCCGTGGTCCCTCCGGTGTGGGGTGACACATCCCGTTCCTGCGTGAGCTTGTAGGAGCCAGCTTTGGCGTCCCCAGGCTGGGACATCGGTGTCCCCCAGCACCTCCCAGCCGGTGCCAGGGATCACTCAGTGCCACCCCAGTGCCAGCTGTCCCCATTCCCCCCTGCAGCCCCCCGGCTGCTCCCCGCAGGCCCGTTCCACCCCGGTGGCACAGCGGAGCAGCTTCACGGCTCCCGGATCCCGTCCCCATCCCTCCCTCCTGTCCCCCATCCCCATCACACACCACACCTTGGGGGTGACGCCAGCGCCGTCACAACGCCACCTCCCCCTTGGCGGCACACGGAGCTGTGGGTGCGGGCACCGTAATACATCATTTACAGACGGACAGGTATTAAGATACATTATGGATAACTCACGGAGAGAGACGCTATTAATAATACAGACACATACAGAGGGAAGAAAGTGCACACTTGATTTCCATGTTGCTACCAGGAGTTGTGAGGCTGGCTCTGGCTGCCTCTTCCCACACGTGACTGCAACACAGTGGGTAGCTGACAGCCCAGAGAGCCTGGCTTGGGGCCAGGAAAAAGCAGAAAACACAATGTCTGTGCATATCCTCTCTCTTAAAATAACACTCCAACACCGTCTGAGACGAATTAAAATAAGATCAGGAGCGGTCTCGCGAAGAGAGGAAGACGAAGAGGGAAAAGCCAGGCAGGGGAATGGCCGGAGCTGGGCGGCTTCAGCTCCCCCCGCTCCGGCGGGGATGGAGAAGGGGGTGTTTTGCAGGGTTAGAGTTGAAAATAATTAGGGGGGGGAAAATAAATAACTAAAAAAGAGCTGTGGGAGAAAGAGAAGGCGGAGAGGGAGAAGTAAATCCCCTTTTAGGGAGGGGAGCGATGGCGGCGGCGCTGGTTTGTCCGGCACATGGCTGTCCTTTGGAGGGGAGCCGGGCAGGGCGGGGGATGCGAGCGCAGGCTGCATGATGGAGAGCATCAGGAATTTCCTGCAGCTGAGGAACACACCAAATACCAGAATGCAAGAGCAGAGCGGAGGAGAGCAGGGTGCCGGGAGGGAATGGGGAGGAGGAGGGGTGGGGGGGTGGGGGATGCAGAGGGCTCGAAATAACTGGTGGGGAGAGCAGCGAGGGCAGGGGGCAGCGGGTGGGGGGGACGTGGTGCTTTGGGGCTTTTTCCAGCTCTTCTCCTGGATTTATTTTTTTTTTCTGCTTGTTTTTCTGCACCCCGCAGTGCTGCCGGTGCCTGAGCGGGGGTTTGGGGTATTGGGGGGGGGCGGTTGGGGTATTTTATGTCTTTCCTCCCTTCTTTTCCCCACTTCTTCCCCTGGGTATCCGGGGTCGGTGATGATGGGGTGCGGGGGTCCCACAGACTCCTGCCTGTGCCTCGGGGTTGGATCTGGGCTCGGGGAGCCAGGAGCAGCCTGGAGAATGGGCACATCCCTGCAGGATGGTGTCCTGGGAGAGCAGGGGGCCCTTTAGGGAGACCTGTGGTGCAGGCAGTGAGGCCGAAGGCTGCCCCGGGAGCCACGGCAGCACTTCCCGCACAGGCAACGAGTTTTCCAGGCGCCCTCTGACCACGCTCCTGCTTCTCCCTGGGCCACGCTGGGTTAAACACAACAACCCAAGCCCCCTGAGGCTGGTCTTGCATCCAGGTGCAGCCCGACCTCTCCCTCCTCCTCCTCCTCCTCCTCCTCGGCCACCCCCAGCTCCCCCCTGCATCCCGCTCCTGGCTGCATCCAACCCTGGCTCCCCCGGGGATGCTGGGGGGCCGGAGGGGAGGGGGGATCAGAGGGGGCATCTTGCAGTGCCGGATCCAGGTAGCCAGAAGGTCGCACTGAAAATCTGGAAGTGGAGTTTGGAGCTCAACAGAGCGGTGAAATCCGTCTGGCTTTAGGGCAGAGAGGAGGAGGAGGAGGGAGGAAGATGCAGCAGAGAGAGCAGGAGGGAGAGGGGCTGTGTCCCCCTCCATGTCGGGGTGCTGGGTGTCCCCAGGTCGATGCCGTGTCCCAGCTGGGGCTCTGCCAAGCATCGCCACGAACCAGACTGGGGGTATTTCGGGGGGACAGACGGGTGACAAAGAGGAGGCAGCAGAGCTTGGGCGAGTGCTGGAGCCCTTCCAGGCGATGCCAAAGGCTTTGCAGCCCCCTCGCTGGGTGCTTCCCGTTTCCATTGATCCAGCCCAGGGCGTCCCTGCCATCCCAGGGCGAGCGGTGACCCACACCTGCCAGGGCCACCCGGGACCGGGATGCTGGGAAAGGGCCGAGCTCATTAGCAGGCTCCATCCTCCCTGCGCAGGGGGTCAGGGAGCAGCAGCCCGGGGGGCACGGGGACAGGCTGGAGGGGCTTTGTGTGGGCTGGAGGCCACCCACTGTCCCTCTTAAAGGCCCTGGTGAGCCCTCCCAGCTCCTAGAGGTCTGGGGGTGCAGCATTGCTGGATGGGGATCTGACAGGCACGGTGTTTGGAGGGCTCCCTGAGGAGCTTCCCCTGCCCAGTGCTGCATCCTGCTGTGGTTTTAACTTCCCTTTCCTACCAAATCACCCCATTTCCTTCACTGGAGACCACGAGCCTTGTTCTGGGTACAGGGGGGTGCCTGTCCCTCCCCTGCATGCCACTGCCCTGTCCCTCCCTGCCCACACGGAGCAGGGTCTCTCAGCCGGGTGCATGCCAGGAATCCTTCCAGCGTCCCTTTGATCTCCAGCCCAGAGGGGTGAGAGGGCGTGAGGGGCCCCACTGAGGTGCAGGGAGGCAGGGCTGCAGCCTGGGTGGGGTCTGGCACCCTGGGACCCCTCCCTGGGCAATGAACCTGGGGGTGAGGGACTGCCGTGCCTGGTGTCACTCTGCCTGGGTGGGAGATGTGAAGCCCATGCTCCCCCCGGAACTGGGGTGTTTGTCATCAGCTGATTGCACCCTGTGCAGTGGGGGAAGGTCACTTCCTCAGGTGTGTCCCAAACTTCCGAGTTCTGCCTGCTTGGCACGGGACAGTGTCCCCCATCATTTTGAGTGGGGATGTGGCACCTTCTCTCGCGCCGCGGGGTCCTGGGTGGGGTCCCAGGGGGTCCAAGGCCCCCCCCGGCAGGGGACACGCTGGGCACTGGCACATCAGGATGGGGACATGGTGGCATTTCACCTTCCCAGCAGATCCCAGGGTGCCCCACTCCCCCCATCTCCCCCTGCCCCCCCTTCCCTGCCTGCACATGCCTTTGCGCAGGGGCCGGAGGCAGGCGGTGTGGGGGGGGTGGGAATACTGGCTGGAGCGAGTCTGAACCTGGCATCTGTCGAATGTCACCTTACCCAGACAGTCTGTGCTTCCCTGTCTCCATATCAACCGTTCTGCTCCAGCCACCTGCGGGGGGGGGGGGGGTGGCAGGGAGTGCCTTTGGGAGGAGGAGAGCTTGCCCGCCGCTCCCCTCGCTCCTTGCAGCCTCCCTTTCCTTCCCTGCATCCCCCCCAGGATGCCAGACCCCGGGCTATAAATCGTGGGCGATGCTCCTCCAGCCACCTGGGATGTGCCTGGGAGAGGGGGGTGACCCTGGCGCTGGCAGTCTCCCCACCCCACCTCACTGTCTGGCCCCGGCCGTGCCTCAGTTTCCCCTCCCCGGCGCAGCTGCGGCACAGGAGGGGTGCTGGGGCTCGCTCCGCCCCAGCCGCGGCCGCGAGGGCCTCTTCCAGCAGCTCGGCATTTTTCCCTGGACTTGTCCCTCTTCCCTGCGACCAGATGTTCTCACCCTCCTCCCCCCAGCGGGGTCCGGGCCAGAGCCGGGAAGGCAAACGCCTGCCGGGATCCCTCCTCCTGCCCTGCACCTGGACGGCAGCCGGGACAGGGGACGGCACACACTTCGTGGTGCCCTGTGGCTGTGTGTCCTGGCTGCCAGTGCTGCCCCAGCCTCAGCCCCTGCCCGCCCCAGCTGGGCTGTGACAGCCCCCAGGGCAGTGGGGAGCTGAGCCCGGAGTGGGGACGGGATGGCAGCACCAGGGCATGGTACTGGGGGCGTGACTGATGATTGTTTGGGGGGACGCTGGAACACTTGGGGGGGTGCTGGAGCATTCGGGGTGGGGATACTGGAGTATTGGGGCGATGCTGGAGGACTTGGAGAAACGCTGGAGCATTTAGGAGGATGCTGGAACATTTGGGGTGGCGCTTTAGCGTTTGGGGTGGGAGGTACTGGAGCATTTTGGGGGTTGCTGGAGCATTTGGGGAGGTGTTGGAGGACTGAGGGAAGATGCTGGGATGAGGCATCCGTGTGCATGCTGGACCCTCGTGGGTGCATGGACGTGTGTGACATGAGCCGTGCGGGACGGGATTTTGGGATGCACAGATGCTGTTCACGGGATTCATGGAAGCAGCTCACGGGATTCATGGATCCTGGCCATGGGATTCATGGATGCTGCTCATGGGATTCATGAATGGAGCTCACGGGGTTCATGGATGCTGGTCATGGGATTCATGGATGCTGCTCATGGGCTTCATGGATGCATCTCGTGGGGCTCACGGGTGCCACTCGTGGGGTTCATGGATGCAGCTCCTGGGCCATATGGATGCTGCTCGGGCTCGGGGCGCCTCGGGAAGCTCGGGACACGCAGCAGGTGGGGATGGACAGACAGACAGCCGAGGACAGACACAAGCACTGCTCCCTCCTCTCCCAGCCCTGCACAGAGGCTCCTGCGAGTGTGTAATTTCACCACAGTGCCTAAACGAGGGACAGAAGTAAATTGACCTTTTCACCCGTTTTCCTACCAGGGGGATTATAGCCTGTTTCCTGTTAACTCTCTCCAAGAACTGGCTCCATCCTGCTCATGGAGTGGGGTGGGGAGGGAGGGACACCCACCCCAGAGCAAGGGGCTTTAATTTCCCTCCTCATCCCCCACCGCGCCACGCCTTTCCCACCCCATCCCATCGCCCAGCTCCTCCACCTCTCCTCTCATTAAAGTCTTCGGGGTGATTTCACCAACCCCGGGCAAAACCAACGTGGAAAAAATTGCTGGGAGGAAGGAACCGAAGGCGGAGAGTGATAAATATTGAAAGGGTGGGATTTCGATGTAGGCTGCAACAGCTGTGCCGGTTACAGTGTCACACTATCTCTCCACAGGTTTACTGACCCATTTCCATTCACACGGCTGCCAGTATCTTAGCAACTGCAACAGTCCCCCAAGAACAGGCATATTGCCTGCTATTAGTGACTGCTGCAACTGTGTCAAGGTTAGCTCTCTCCCTCCAAGCCCTGCCGGGTTTGTTTTTCACCCAAAGCCGACACAGGCTGTTTGGTGACATGTCCCCCGGCAACCGTCCTGGGTTTCGGGTGCTCATCCCTGCCATGGAAAATGCCAGCGAGGTTGGCGGGATGGTGATGTGGGGTTGGGTGATGGATGGGATGCAGGTTTGGGTGGTGGGATGGAGCAGGATGCGGGGTTGGGCGCGCTGGGAGATGCTGTGGGGTGTTGGTGATGGTGTAGGTGCGTAATGCGGCCCCAAAAATAGGAGTGTTGTCATCTGGTTGGGTGTCGCCGTCGCCCCTGTGCTGCACCAAGCCCAGGAAGCCACCCAGAGGGAGTTGGGGGCTGCGCTGATCCCACTTGGGTGTTGGGTGTTCATCCTTCCATGAGAAATGCCAGCAGGCTGGAGCAGTTGGTGGGATGGTGATGGATGGGATGTGGGGCTGTGTGGTGGGATGGTGCAGGATGCAGGATTAGGCGGTGGGATGAAGAAGGATGCAGGGTTGGGTGCTGGGATGGAGCAGGATTCAGCACTGGGTGGTAGGATGGATGGGGATGCAGGGTTGGATGGTGGGATGGAACAGGATGTGGGGTTGGGTGATCTGGGAGATGCTGTGTGGTGTTGGTAATGGTGTTGAGTTCATAAGGAATCCCCAAAAATAAGAGTGTTGTCACTCAGCTGGGTGTCACCATCACCCCTGTGCTGCACCAAGCCCAGGAAGCCACCCAGAGGGAGTTGGGGGCTGCGCTGATCCCGCTTGGGTGTCCCTCTGCCAAATTTGGTTTCTGTCCAAAGGCAGCGCAGTCCTCTCAGTGACGTGTCCCAGCAACCGTCCTGGGTGTTGTGTGTTCATCCCTGCCCTGGAAAATGCCGCTGGGGCTGGAGTGGCTGATGGGGTGGTGGTGAATGTGGGGTTGGGGGGTGTGGGACGGGTGGGATGTGGAGTTAAGCGTCCAGAGGGATGCCACAGGGTGTTGGTGATGGCGTGGGTCCTCCAAAAATAGGAGCAGCCCCTAAAATAGGAGTGTCATCACCCAGCTGGATGTCACTGTCATCCCAGCCCTGGGAAGTCACCTGGAGGGGGCTGCGCTGATCCCACATGGGTGTCACAAGCAGGGCTGGCCTCATCCTGCACCCTTGGGGGCTCAGCCCTTGTCTGGGCATGGGTAGGGCATGTGGCACTGGGGTCTGTGGTGGCACTGGGGTCTGTGGTGGTACCGGGGGCTCAGAGGACGAGACACGTGTCTGTCTGGCACCACCATGTGCCACGTAGGGACAGAAGTGCCACATGGGTGCCATCCACTGTCACCGCCTCTGTTCCCACTGCTCTCAGCCCTGAGGGGAATGAAGTGAGAGAAGACACTTGTGCTCCCCCCACCCCACCCCAAAACACAGTGATATTGGGGTGACCGAGCCTGTGAAGAACGGAGAGGGTGAGCAGACCCCAAAACCCCCCCGGGCAGGGAGGGAAACTGAGGCAGGGCAGGCAGGGCCCCCATCACCCAGGCTGTGGGGGCAGCGGGGTGGGTGCTGGGGTGGGCAGGGTGCCACCCCCCCCCCGGCAGTGCCGCAGACAGCAGGCTCCACACCGGCACGGCCGCGGGGACGGCGGCGAGGGAAGCCACAAAAATGATTTAAGGGGCTGGCGGGATTGATTTATTAAGAACAATTAAAAGCGCTAAATACGCTTAGCTCAGCCAGACACCGAGCAGGGAGCCTGGGGTGGGAGAGACCTGTCTGCCGGATCCGGAGGGCGAGGCTGGAGGCGGGGAGGGGGGGGACTGGTGGCACTGGGCTGGGCTGGGGCTGCTGGGGGAGGAGAGGGCGGTGGAATGGAGGGCGGCACCCTGGAGATGGGTTTGCATCTGGGAGTGGGTTTGGAACCAGGGGTGGGTTTGCATCCAGGGATAAATTATCACCCAGGTGGAGGTTTGCGCCCTGTGGTGGGACGGATTTGCACCCAGGGATGGGTTTGCACCCAGGGGAGGTTTTGCATCCAGGGATGGGTTTGTTGTCCAGGTATAAATATTCACGCAGGCATGAGTTTGTATCTAGGGGTGTGTTTGTATCCAGGGCGGTTTCACCCAGGCGTGGGTTTGCAGCCTGTAGTGGGATGGATTTGCACCCAGGGATGGGTTTGCACCCAGGGGAGGGTTTGTTGTCCAGGTCTGAATATTCACCCAGGGGTGGGTTTGCACTCCAGCTGGAAGGAGCATGGTGGGATGGATGGATGGATGGATGGATGGATGGATGGATGGATGGATGGATGGATGGATGGATGGATGGATGGATG
>JAWMRA010000058.1:5910292-5926872 GCA_035584735.1 Pseudotriccus pelzelni | reverse complement strand
CGGCACCGCAGCAGCTTAACGGGGTGGGGGGGCTGCTGGGGGACCCCCTCTTTGCTGGGCTGGGGGAGCAGCAAAGCCCGCCCCGAGCTGGCAGGAGGACCGTCCGACCCTGCCCCCCTTTAGGGGTGCACCGAGCACCCAGAAGTGTTCACAGAACCCCCCCACACCCAGCTCGGGGGTGCTGAAAGGGGGGGGGGGCCCCTGCCCGTCCCTGTGACCCCGGGTGAAGGTGGTTGGGTGTTTGGGGGAGGGGGGGTTATTTCAGCTCCCCCTCTGCCCCCCAAATCTGGCAGGGGGTGTTGCAGCAGGGCCATGTGTGTGCATGGGGATGAGATGTACCCCTTGATACAACCACATCCCCTCAGGGGCCAAAATAGAGGGGGGGGAGCGTGTTGCTCCTCTGTGCCCCCCACCAGGAACCCCACAAGACCCTCAGGGTGAGCTGGGGGGTGAGGGAGGACGGCTGGCTGCTGGAACCCCTTTTCCCACCATCCTTAGGCAGAGTGGCAGGGCTGGGGGGAGCAGGGACCCCTCGAGGGGGGCACCCCCGGCGGGTGTGACCCCACCCTGGTGGGCACCAAATGACCCCTGACTGTGACATTGCTCAGTGGGGAAACTGAGGCCTGTGAGCAGCTGGAGGGTCCGGCCATTCCTGCTCCTGTGCTCCCATCCCACAGGTGCTGAACCCTCCCCCCCACACTGGATCCCACACAGCCCCTCCTGGGGGTGGCCTTTTGGGGGTCCCTGACTGTTCATTCCCACCTTGCCTCCCACACGATGCTTCCCACAAGGATCAAATTTACTCTTTCCCGCCCCATTTTTTTTCTCCCTTTCATTTCAGGTCACAACAAGCAGCACCAAAAGAGGATGAAATGATTTACCTCCGGGAGGTAAATCCCACTGGGAAGCATCACCTGGCATAGCCAGGCTGCTCGGACCACAGCTGGATTTTACTTAGTTTATTATTTTTTATCTTTCAGCCCTCAGTTATGTCTCTCGAGCAGCAAGAGCAGCTCCAGAGCCAAAAAATCTCATGATGGGGCTGATTGCTGGGCGTTGATCAGCACAGTTCAGTGATTGGGGGGGGAGGAAAGGAGAAAAGACCTCCAAATTTGAGGGAGAAACAGTTATTTTCCTATTTCTTTATTTGTCTGACATGGACTTATTGGAGATATCTGGGAGCTGCTTGTGAGGGCACCCAGGGCAAGCCCTGCACGGCCAGGCAGTGCCAGGGGATGTGGGATGAGCCAGGTCCTGGTGCCTGGCTGTACCTCGGGATGGAAATGATGATTTTAATTAAGCAGCTCTGCTGGGAGGAGGGTTCTGGCCTCTCAGGATGCTGGATCTCAAAGCCCGGGGATGCTACAGGATCATGGGATGAGGGGATGCTTCACGTCAGGGGGGTCCATCACGGAGCAGGAGCGTTGCCCACCCGATCCACGGGGAAGACGGATGTGAGGATGCTCCGAGCGCTGTGCCAGGCCCCGGCATGCACCTGGCAAAGACAGCTCTGCCGCCATTTCCACTCTCCTCCATCCCCTTGGAAACACGGCAGGAATTTGCCCTCCTGCCCTTTCCTCCTGCCCATCACCTGGGGATGGAGCCAGGGGAATTCCTGGCTCCCGGGACGGCGTGCCGGGGCGGAGGGGTGGTGTGAGCGGGCGCACACATGTCGCACATCCATGTGCACCGTCACCCCCGCACGGGAAGCGCACGGGATGCCCGCGCCGGTGCCAAACTCGCCCCGGTCCCCGCGCCCGGAGCGGGGAGAGGGCCGTGCCACCCAGCCCAGCCAGGGCAGTGGCAGGACCTGCCCCTCGCCCCGCAGCGCCGGGGCCAGCGGAGCCACCGGGAGCTGCCGCGAGGTTTGGACACCCCCTTCCCCTTCAAATTAATGGCTGTGCCGCGAAGAAAATTGAAGCCATTATTCTTCTCCCGCATCCTTTATACCCACCAACTTCAACCACTTGACATGCTAATCACAAGCTAACGAGGGAGGGAGGCGATTTCCCACGTCAGACCTGCAATCCAGCGCATCTGGCAGCCAGGGCTGGGGAGCACCTTCGGGGAGGGGGGTGTGGGCACCAGCACCCCAACAGCAGCACGTCAGCCCCAGCACCAGTCCTTCCCACCGGCATCACCCTGAAAATCAGCCCCTTCAGCCCACTTGAAGCCCCCCGTGGCTGGTGTCACCCCAGCCGTCCTTGCCCCCCACTCTGCCACGCTGGGGAGCATCGTGGCGTCAGGGGCACTGACACCCCAATGCCAGCACTGCTGCTGCCACACCAGCCCTTCCCACCAACAAACACCCCAGCAAACAGCCCCTTTAACCATTTTTGAAGCCCCCCCCCAGCTGATGTCACCCCTGCCTGTCCTCGTCCTCCACTCTGGGACAGACAGGGTGGGTAGCAGCCACCAACACCCCAGGACCATCACCCCCGATGCCACACTGGCCCTTCCCACCAGCAAACAGCCCCTTTAGCCCTGTTGAAGCCCCCCATGGGTGGCGTGACCCCAGACTGTCCTTGTTGTTGTCCCCTACCCCAGGACAGCTAGGTTGGGGGCACAGGGCAATGCCAATGCCCCCCAGGGCCACCCCTCCATGGGCAGCCCGTGCTGTGCCACGTCCCCACCGCAGGATCAGCCTCAGCGCCGGCAGCGGGGGCGGTTGGAGCCCAGCTGGAGCACCAGACCACCCCTGCTTTTCCCAGAGGAACAGCCAGGCCCTTGGAAGATATTTCCACACTCCCCCCCCATTTATGTGTCGTGTGTGTCCCCCCCCCCAACCTCCTTCCGCTCCACCATGTGCTCCGGGGTCCAGCTGAGCCCTGACGCACTCATTGCACCCCCCCTGCCCATCCAGGGCTGGATCCATCCCAGCCGCCAGCCGGGCAGAAAGCTCTGGAGTCCATTAACATTCCCCGGAGCGATCTAATCCCCCTCTCTGCCCTGGCTCTGGCTTTCACTTGGTTTTAATCAAGCCCAGCCTGGCGCCTCTCAAATAAGGGGGGCGGATGGCACCCAGCTCCCCGCGTGGCACATGGGTGCTGCTGGCCCTGGGGTGGGTGCCAGGGAGGAGGGGCAGCCGAGGGCAGGGTGTTCACAGGGGTCTCCACTCTCCGGTAATTTTAAAAGGCGTTTTGGAGCCGGAGGAGCTGAGCTCAGCAGAGCCGGGGCCAGCAAAGCCAGGGAATAAAAGCTCAGGCGGCTGCAGGGTTGTTATTAATATTTGCTGGATGGTGATGGAAAGGGGGGCTCAGCACCGAGGGGAAAAGGCAGGCTGGGATCCCTGGAAAGGGGGGGGGTTCGGCAGCTGGGTGCCTGGGTTCCTTCCTGGCACCCCAGCGACGGGTGGGAGGTGCAGGGTCAGTGCCAGCACTCCTGGGGTGCCAGGAGTGGGGTGGGAAGTGATGCTTCCCACACTGGCACCCCTAAAGCAAAGCACTGGGGCTCAGCTGGGGCATCCTGGGGGGAGGCAGGACCACCCTCCTTGGGGTGGCGGCACACAGGGCATCTCCCCTGGAGACCAGGAGGATGTAGGGAGGACACCCAGGACAAGGAGGATGCAGGGTGGTCACCCAGGACAAGGAGGATGCAGGGTGGTCACCCAGGACAAGGAGGATGCAGGGTGGGCACTCAGGACCAGGATGGTGTAGGGAGGACACCCAGGGCATCTCCTCTGGGCACCAGAAGATGCAGGGGGGACATCTGGGGGACTCAGCATCCGGGGATTTCTCCACATCCCTGCTGCAAAGGGAGCAGGATTTGAGAGGGCAGAGCCCCCGTGGGGGTCCTGGATGGGACCCCCCTGGGAAGGGGGATGCTGAACCCCCCTGGTTGGGACTGGGG
This sequence comes from Pseudotriccus pelzelni, assembly GCA_035584735.1. NCBI lineage: Eukaryota > Metazoa > Chordata > Aves > Passeriformes > Tyrannidae > Pseudotriccus > Pseudotriccus pelzelni. Next base: position 5,923,023 of record JAWMRA010000058.1, on the reverse strand, counting down.
GCTCTGTGGGGTCACGGTGGCCTTGCCCAGTGGGAAGGAGCCTGGAGCGATGCCGGATTCCCCCTAGGCTGGCAGTGGGGCTGGATGGGAGGGTCTGGGGATGCTGGGAGGGGGAGCCACGGGGCGGCACATGGAATTTTGGGGGGCAACGTGTGATCCGGAACGTTTGTTTTTTCCGGGGGGCCCCGGGTGCGAGTTATCAGCGGCGGCAGAAGCGCAGTGCTTCCCGGCCGGGAGTGCGCGCCGGCTCCTCGGGGAGGGATTAAGGGGATTATATTATTATTTGTTATCATGGGGGGTGGGGGGGGGAAGAAAAAAAGGAAGAAACCTCCATTGCTGGGAACTCTGCCTAATCGGAGCACAGATTAGCTTCCTGCCTCCGCCCGACCGGGATGGGGGCCCAGGGGGGCTCCCCGGTGTCTGTCCCGCTGGGACTGGGAGCTCAGCGGGGTCACACGGGGCCACGGGGTCCCCAAGGAGCTGCCTCGCCCTCGAGCCACATGTGGGACCAGTTTTCGGATGTGCCAGTTCCTGCCCAAAGCAGCTGGCAGAGGGAGTGGCAGCTCCTTTTCCAGTGTCCCCTGGGGTTTGGGGGGATCATCACCCTGATCCAAGCACGGTGTCACCCCGTCCTGGGAGATGGGGAGATGTCCCTGTGGTTCAGTGTAGGGCAAGGCAGGAGGGATGGTAAGAGCCATCTCAGAGGCTCCTGGTGAGGGAGAGCTCCTGGCAGTGGTCTTCCGTCTCCTCCAGCCATGGTGTGGGGATCTTGGGAGGTTTGGTGGGATCTTGGGAGGTTTGAGGGGGGGCTGATGCTCAGCTTGGCAGCACAAGCAGGGGGTTTGTGCCTCTCTCAGCACTGGGATGAGGGTGAGTGCCCCCAGTGACACCCCAGCATCCCCAGAGGATGGGGACAAGCTCAGCCCTGCCTGGCTCAGACTTGGGGGGAATGATGGGGAAAGGGGTGGCTCGATGGGGTGACATGCCATGGGGTGACATGCCATGGGGTGATATGCCATGGGGTGACATGCCATGGGGTGACATGCCATGGGGTGACATGCCATGGGGTGACATGCCATGGGGATGCAGGGGATGGAGGCTGGGCTGGGGTGTCACAGGGCATGCTGGCACGTGAGGACACAAGTGACATCCATCCAGTCAGCCCCAGTTCAGGCTGACAGAGGGGCAGGAGGATGAGGGGGGGTCCGGCAGAGCCACATACCCATGAACAGAAAATTTTGGGGTTCTCCTCTGACAGTGGGGTCATGAGCCCCATCCTATCCCTGCGGGTCCTGTGCTGCTCCCTGCCCATCCTGAGCATCACCTGCCTGGGAGTCTCTGGCCGCCTGGGGGTGGAGATGCCCTGGAACACCTGGCACAGAGGTGCCACCCCTGCCCAGCTCCATAGATCCAGGCTGTCACACCACGGGGCAGATGTGTGGGACCACCCCAAGTGCTCCAGGAGCCAGTGCAGCCATCTCAGTAGATCCAGCTGGTTTTTTCCCCCTCTTTAAGCCCCCCTCTCCATCTGCAGGGCCAGGACCTCCCCCAGGACCAGCCTTACACAGGCACATCTTGAATTTTCCTTGCCAAAACCCCCGGTGCCCAGCAAGCAGAGGCCGAGCTAGGTCCAAACGTGGGGTGCAGGCACCGGGGCAGCCCCTCTCCCATTTTCCCTTGCCTGGAGCGGGGCTGAAGCCACCACCCCATCTCAGAGAGTCCATCATTAGAGCCCCTTCCACATCCCACCATCCGCTGATGGACCCACGGTTTCCTTTAGTCTTTTATTTACACTTTATTGCTCTTGTTTTTGCACCGGCAAAGCGCTGCTGGAGAGCACAGAAATCCTTCAGATCTCGGCTGGCAGCAGAGCTCTGCCTAATCATAGTCATTATCTGGAAGCAGGTAATGGGCATCTTTCCCATGTTAATTTGAAAACAGAATCAGCGAGAGCAGGACACCGGGGACGGAGCGTGTTCCCGGCACCCACTGCTCCCTCTGGATGATTTTTGGGTGGCTCCTGCAGATGCTGGGCGGCGGGGGGAGGGGGGTGGGTTTGGGATGGGGGAATGCAACCACGTGCCAAGCCTCGTGGCTCGATAAATCAGCCAGGAAAAGGGCTGCTGGCCGGAATCCCGCATGGATGGAGCCTGTCCTTGCTGCCACAGCAATAAAATCCCCCGGCCTTGTTTTTTTGGCGCCGAGGAGGATGATGGTGGCTCTCCCTCCTCCCCGCGCCGCCGTCAGAACTTGCCCCCGTGGCTGGGTCCTTCGCTAACAAGGACTCGTCCCTTTTATCCCCAGCGGCAGGAGGGGATGGGGATGGAGGTGAGAGGCGAGGATTTCTCCCGGGGCCGGGAGGGGAAGGCTGGGTGGTGTTGGAGTTTCGTTTGCTGAGATACCATTAACGAGTGAGCAAAGGTTGCGGAGTCTCCATGGAGACAAGACAGCAAGAGAAGGGAGCGGGTGTGCGCTGGGTGAGAGCTGATTAGTAAATGTCAGTGGCGCAGCCACTGCCCGCGCCACGCTGGCTCGGGGACCCGGCGGGCAGCGGGTGCCCCCGGGCACCCCCCACGCCCCGGGCACCTCCTGTGCATCCCAGACACCCTGCGCGTCCCGCCCATCCCGTGCACCGCCGGTATTCCAGGTATCCCGCCCGGCTGGCGTGCCCTGTCGCGTCGCGGGTTCCCTGGGTGTCCCGTGCACCCCGTCCGTCCCATGTACCCCATTTATCCCCTGTGCCCACTGTACCCCAGGTATGCCGTGCTTCCCGTGTGTCCTGGGCACTCCAGGCACTCCACGTGTCCTTGCGTCCCGGGCACCCTGGGCATCCCATCCATCCCGTGTGTCCAGGGCATCCCAGGCACCCTGGGCACTCCATTCCTCCCCTGTGTCCCATTCCATCCCAGGTACCCCATGCATCCCATTGTGCCTTGTGCATCCCAGGTACCCTGGGCACTCCATCCATCCCTGTGGCCCCATTGCACTCCATGCAGTCCTGGCCACCCCAAGTGTCCTGGGTGTGGCGGGTACCCCGTGCATCCCATTTGCCTTCTGTATCCCGGGAACCCTGTTCATCCCACGTGCCCCACTGCATCCTTGTGCACCCTGCACCCCGGGCACCTCGGATACGCCGCATTCCCGGTGCATCCCACAGGCCCCACACATCCCCGGGGCACAGCCAGCTGCCCCACACACCCTGTGCATCCCACACAGCCAGGTCCACGGGAATCAAGGATGGAAGAGAAGGCTGAGTGTGTGTTTCCAAAGCCTCCTCTCAGCTCTGGTGCTGACAGCCCTGGCTCCTTTCCCACAGGGAGCAGGGATGCAGCTGTGCCTGCCGGGATAGGGGCAGTTGGCCAGGGAAGGGACATCCAAGGACTGCAACAAGCTGCCATCTCCTCCCTCCTGTGGTGATCGTCCCCTCTCTATCCCCAGATCACACAGAGGAAGGATGAGGCTGGACCTGCTGGATCCCACCTCGTTTTTGGCAGAATCCAAGCCCAGGCTGAGGGAAGCGGGGTTGGGGTGAGGCACCAATTTGTGCCGGGGTCTGTCTGGGGTTATCAGGGGCTTGGACACAGCTGGAGCCCACCTGGGGGGGAGGCAGGAGGCAGCAGCAGCCTGGCTGCCCTTCCCCATCCCCTGGGGAATCATTTACCTCCAGCAAAACACAGGGAAGCACCTGGCAGGCAGGAGCATCAGGGAAAAAGGTGTCGGGGGGCACCGCAGTGGGGAGGGGGGGCTGGATCCTGCAGTTTAGCAGGTTTTATTCGGCAGCTATAAACAGAGCAGGAGAGATAAAGGTTGCAGTGCAGATACAGATTAGGTGGGTCCCTTGAGGCTGTGACACCTTGAGATAGAGGCAGATCTTCTTCAAGGGAACAGGCTCGCTGGCAGCTTGGAAAACATGGAGCTGAGCGGCCTCCAGCAGCACCTCGGCCCCTGGTTTGCACCCACAGGGGAGAACTGGGGGTGCTGGGGCAGTATGGGGGTGCTGGGGCAGTATCCCATGCACCCATCCATCCCGTGTGTCCTGTGCATCCCAGGCACCCCCTATGTCCTGAGAATTCCACGCACCCCACATATCCCACGTGTCCTGTGAATCCCAGGCACCCTCTGTGTCCCATTTCATCCTGCTTGGGTGCAGCAGGATGGAGAAGCTGGGGGCACCAGGAAGTGCTGGGATGCTGGCTGTGCCATCACAGCTCCGATATGGATTTGTTTGCTTCCCAGAGGGTGTTTTACTCCCTGTGGCTCAGTTTAAAGCAGGAGCACATGGCACAGGACAGACAGATGTCCGTGCCCTTCATCCCACTCCCTCTTCCCCCTCTGTGGGCACAAAGGAACCAGGTGCTCCGTGTGGATGATCAGGCAGGGAGGAAGGATTTGGAGTGCCAGGTGTGCCAGCAGAGGCCTGGAATGCCATGTGGTGGGATTTCTGATCAAACCTCTGCTCCTGCCCTTCCTGGAGGGGAGCGTCGGCATCACCTCAGCCCTGCTGAGGGCCAGGATGAGCCACAGGACGCTCCTGCCCCATCCCAGGGAGTGCTCAAGGCCAGGTGGGGCAGGGCTTGGAGCAACCTGGGCTGGTGGAAGGCATAGGGAGGGTGGAAAAAGATGAGCTTTAAGATCCCTTCCAACCCAAGCCATTCCAGGATCCTGATTCTGTGCTGCTGAGGTCACCCCAGCTCAGGGCCGGGCAGGGAACGGGGCTTTTCCGAGCCCTGGCATAACCCCCACCTACTGCAACGGACCTGTTGGATCAGGATGCAGGGCGGTAGGACCTGGGCCCGTGTCCCCACCAGCCCTGGTCGTTAATCCAGACTCCTTTAATCCCTGATTCCAGGCCATGGGGGGAAATCCAGGCAGGAGCCAAAATCAGCGTCACCCAGATGCTCCCAGCGGCCATCGCCCCTGCATGGCCACACAGGAGGGTGGGGGAGCTGTCCCCAAGGCTCCCAGCTCTGGGGACCTCCACATCATGATTTGGGGGCTGGAAGTGGCTGGGAAGCCCCACCCTCCTCCAGGGGCTGGAGATGGATCAGGGGCTGGGGATCCCCCGTCCTCATTTTGGGGCTGGAGGTGGATGGGGGGGCTGGAGACCCCCAGGGCTGGGGAGCCCCCCTCCCTCACTGTGGGTGGGCGAGGGGCTGCAGCCCCCCAGCGTTTGCAGCTGCCGGGCTCCCATCCCCCTGCCCACCACCCCAGCACTGTCCCCGTCCCTTGCACCCTCTGCCACCCCCCCACCTCTCCCCAAGCCCCCCCCCCGAGCCCCCCAGCACTCCACTCCTTATCCTGCCCCCGCGACCCTGTCCCCCAGCCCCCTCCCCACACTCCCGACCCCACAGCTCCCGCCCCATATCCCAAATCCCCAGTCCCAGGCCCCCCCCCCTCTCCCCGTGGCCCCGCCCTGCTGGGACACCCCTGCTCCCCCAGGTGGAACTTTCCTCGCAGGGCGGGAGACCGTAGAGGCGAGAGGCGACACCAACGGAGAGCCCCTCTGAGGGGGGTGCGGAAGACACACACCTCCCTTTCCTCCGAAGAGACCTGTAAGGATACCGAGCTCTGTCCAGACATAAGCAAACATCTTTAAAAGGTCGCGGCTGCGCGCGGTGCAGCGATTCCCTCCTTTCCGTTGGAAATTGTCCCTAAGTAGCCCGAGGCTCCCCCCGCCTCTCCCCCCTCATGGTCCGCCCCTCCCTGTTTACTCTCTTTGCGCGGCCGCCCTGGGTGCGGTTCCCGCGCTGCGCCGGTTGCGTACGCAAATGGCGTAGGGCGGCTTTGATGGACAGGCGGACTCGGCCAATAGCGCGGCAGAATGGCCGAGCGCTCAGCCAATGGCGCGGCGGCCCGGCGGCCCGGGGGAGGCGGGGCGAGGCTCCGTCAGGGAAGGGAGGGGGAGCCGTGGAATGGCGGACGGGCGGGCCGGCCCGCCCTGGTGGTAGCGAGCCCGGGGGCCCCGAGGGGACAGCCGCGGACAGGGTGAGTGCGAGAGGGGCGAGCGGCGCCTCGGCGAGCCCCCTGGGCTTCCTCGTGCCCGGGGGAGAGAGGCAGAGGCGCTGGGATGGGCCGCTAGGCCCTTGCCAAATAGTGAGCTCTGGGGGTGAGGCGGGCGGTGTTTCCTGCCACATAGTGAGCCCGGCCAGCTGTGGTCGCGGGAGGGGGGTTTTGGGGGGTCTGTCCCGGTCTGGGGCTCCGTCCCCGCGCTGACACTTGCGCAGCCCCTGTCGGGGGCCGTGCCTCGGTGCGGGGCGTGTGCCCGGGCCGGGGTGTAGGGGGTGCTGGGCTGTAGGGGGTGGTCCTGCCCCGGCCGGGGGCAGAGCCCGGTGCTGGGTGAGGGAAGTGCCGCCTGCGGGGCTCTCCCCAGGCCTGGCCGGTGTCTGCTGTCCTGGGGCCGGCACGGAGTTCTGGGAGAGCCGGGAACTCGGGGGACAAGGGGGAGCCGCAGGGCCCCCTCTGGGGGGGAGCAGTGGGGCTGTGCTGGGGAAGCAGAGGGGGGTCCCTCCCTTCCCAGGCGTTTGACATCGGTGCTGGTGCAAACGTGTGTGTGCCAGCGTGCAAAGTCTGCCGGGGTGGGACCTGCGTGCCCTGCCCTTGTTGGTGCCAGTCCTGGTGGTCGCACTCGGGGGTGTTGCTGGGAAGGAAACTTCTCCCTCCTCCTGCTTGTGCTCCTGCCCCTCTCCTGGGTGCACCCCTGGGTCTGTCTGGGAATGCTTTAAGGACGTGTCCAAGCCTCTTGGCTGTTAACCATCCACACGGCACATAAAACCTGAAACTGCTTCGGGTGACACCCTGTGGGTGCTGGAGAATGCTTTGGGAAATGTGTAGTGGTTTTTTTTTTCCTGAAAAGAGGCTTGGTTGGATAGTTTGATCAAGCGCACCAACCTCTTGGTGACTTCAGATCATATTTCTGGAAAGAAGTAAGTTATTAGGGAATGTCCTTGGGGTTGTAACTCACCGGAGTTTAAGTTTGTGCTGGGGTTACTTTGGGATACAGATGATCTGGAGAAAGGTAAAGATTGCAGCTTCTCCCTCTTAGCTGTTATTTGACCTCTAGGACCTTCCTGCAGTAGCATTTTTTTATTTCCCTGTCAGAGTTTCACATTTGGCCCTCGCTCTTTTACTTTTCTTTAGCAGCAGCAACAAGAACTGGGCACCCCTGCCTGGCTCAGAGCACTGGTGGGGGCTGTGTGATGTCTTAATGCCAGGAGTTCAGCACCAGGAAACACTGAGAGTCTTAAATCTCTTCAGCGCTGGAGGTGTTTGTTGGTGGACATGAAATTACATTAATAATGATTAAAAAGAATAAACTTCTGTTGAGTGCATCAGCTGCAGGTGGGGTCATAATTGATGGAGCCCCCTGTAACCCTCACCCTGGTGTGTCCTTGTGGAACTGTGAGGTGAAGAAGTTGAAATTAAAAGACGTTGGGAGCCAGTTGGTGGGGGGGGGTGGGGGGGTGGGTCTCTGAGGTAAAACTGATGCAAAAACATTGCTTTTATAGAGTCATGGAATGGTTTGGGTTGGAAGGGACCTTAAAGCCCATCTCATTCCCCCCCTGCTGTGGGCAGGGACACCTTCCACGAGACCAGGGAAGTCCCACAGTGTGGGGAGCACTGAACTTGGTGCCCCGGGTCACGTGAGGGAGGGGAACGGCTGTTGCAGTTGTGTTTCCCACCCGTTTTCGACATCTGCGGGATCAGTTGCTGCTGGAACGCTGCGGGAATCCCGGACCCCGCGTTGCGACACTTTCCGTTCCCGTTTGTCCCCTGCTGACCTTGAGCTGGGGCTTTGCCGTACAAACCGACTCGGAGTTTAATCCCAAACTTAGTTAAAAACAAACCAGGGCCAGTGTCTCTCCCCACGGAAAACACAGCCAGTGTGTCCAGGGAGAGGCTTTGAAACCCCCCCTCACATCCATGGCCCAGGAGGGGCTTTATCCAACCGGTGGAGGGGAGGGACATAAAGTTCTGTGCCCTTTTGGGGGGGGCTTTTTGTTTCGTTTTTAAGGAACGTGCTTGAAAACGTGAAGTTTGAGTGACAGGGCGTGACCTGAGCTTTCAAGACCCGCCTAACGCTGATCTTGGCTTAAACTACAGTTATCAGTGTTGTCCCTGGGTGGGTTGGTGACGGTGGGAATCTGACTTCCCGGGATTTACCTTCCAAAGCATCGATTTCTGGCTGGCTAAAAGCCTGGAGGAGCGGGTTTAGCAGCTCCCTGTGCAGCCCACCTGAGACAAGGTGAAGCCTCGCCGTGCTTCGTAATTGTGATTTGTAAGAGGATAAACTTCCAGGGGTGAACTCAATGTCAGATTTTCCCTGAACTCTGTGTTTTTGCTGGTTTTAAAAAGAGATGTGGGTTTTGTTTTTTTTTTTTTTTTAATCTGTCTAGTAACCAGCTCAGAAAGTAAATGCCCTGAATTCCTTTTTTTTTTTTAATTTAAAGCAATAAAACCTTCCTGATGGCTCGTGCCAGTGTAAAACTGCTTTGCCTATGAATAACGTGACACACCAGACAGAAATGGTGTATTTTTTTTTTTCCTTCCAAGTTACAGCTCAGAAGGTATTTGCAGGCAGTGATTCATGACAGAGAATACAACCTTTCTGATCAGTCCCAACCCAGTTTCTCAGCGTGCTTTGAATATATCTCATTCTTCAGGGCTGGTCTAGGAAAAGTTGATTTCATTCACCAAGGTTAGATAATCGTGGCGTGTGGGTGGAGGGGTTAAAACTTCAGTGATTGCCTCATATGCATAAAGTTACAGCAACAAATCCCTCTCCTGAGTTTATTTTATTCTTTTTTTTTATATTTTTGAGGTGCTAGAAGAACAAAGAAAGTTGGTGGGATTAATGTTTTTCGCAAAATCGGGTTTTTCTGTGGGCAGATTGTAACAAGGAAGATTTCAGCAAGTGCAAGGCCGGGCTTTAATCCTTTTAGATGGTTTCTCTCTGTGGGTTTGCTGGACTCAAAATGTTTAATAAGTTTAAATGCAGGGTTTGGGGTTGGATGATAATACTGAGCCCTTGGTCATTCAGCTGAGCAAAATACGTCGCTCGGGAGTCAGTCACAAACCAGGAAAGGGGTTGAATAGGGATTGTGTTCGCATGTGCTGTGGATAAAGTTCCTGCTGTCCCAGCACAGAATGGGACACTGGCGAAAAACCCTGCCAAGAGCTCCCTCAGAGGGTTCCAGCAGCCACAAGGGGCCCTGTCCGATGGCGCAGCGCTGCCCTTGCTCCTTTGTACGGTTTCTAAAGCACGAGGGGACAAACCAAAAGTGTCACTTCCACTGTGTGGAAACCCAAGAGAGCGAAATGCAACTTTTTTTTTCCCAACCCGTCTTCTGGTGTGTTGCTGAAAACAGCTCTCGCTGAAATGGGATCTGTAGTAAGAAATTTGTGTATTTGAGTGTTTATTCTCACTGTGCAAGGATAAATATTTGTGAGATCAGGGCCTTAGTTACCGCAGATTAACATTTATTTAAATACTTTAGGTATTTATAAACACAGGATTTAAAAAAAGGCGTGTGGCAGTGGCTTCTGGGTAATAAGCAAATGACTGCTCAGAACAGAACCACCCCGGTGACATTTACTTCCTTTTGTATTTTTGCAAGTCTGTGTAATAAAAAGACGTGCTGGTTCTTTTTTTGGGGAGGGGAAGCAGATCAGGCTTCACTGCAAAGGATGTGCTTGCTAGAAGGTGATCAGCTCCAGGCCTGCTTCTCATTTATGTAACATTTCTTCTTCCATCTGAAGGGCTGCAGGATATTTTTTTCCCCTGCCTGGGAGGCAGTGGGAGGGGAGGGCCCTTCCCAAAAGGACTGAAATGTGCACTTCCACGTGTTGAGGCCGTGCAAAGTGTTAATCGCATTCTCCATCCCAAGCTCGCCTTCCCCGCAGTAATGAGCCTGGGAAATAGCTCCTCCAGATCCTACCCTAATTCCTGAAATCGCAGGAAAGCTTTCTGGTGTTAGGTTGCTGCTGGAGAAGTGGTGGAGCTCAAATATCTCAAGTATGCATCTGCCAGGGGCTTTGATGAAGGAATTTAAAGCAGCGAGGAATCTCATGGGTCTCTCACAAATGGCTCAGCGGTGACCTGCTCTGTTCCTTCAGTGCCTCCTGTGTCCCCTCCTCTTCCACAGCAGCGTCCCAGACTCTTTCTGGGGAGAAGTGGTGGTTTAAGGGATGCTGTGAGTGAGGAAGGCGGGTGATGCCCGTGGGGCAGCAGCAGTTGTTGTTTGTTCCTGAGGGCTGAGAGTGCAGCCTGGGAGGCTGTTGCTGTGCCACGGCTTCAGGTGAGCTGTTCCCAAATCACCGGGCATTTGGGAGGTTTGGATTCTCCTGCGCTGGAGTTTGTGAGGTTGGATTCTCCTTCCTGCTGGAAGCTGTGCAGGGCCCGGAATGGGTTGGACGCAAAGAACTGATCACTAAAAAAAGTTTGTTCTTACTGCTGCTGTAAATCAAGTCTAAACCATGAGTTTATTACTTTGCCTTCTGCTCTTGTGTTTGATCCCAGAATCCCAGGATGGTTTGGATTTGGAGGAACCTTAAAGCCCATCTTGTCCCAACCACTATCCCAGGACACCTTCCACTATCCCTTGGAGAGGTTGCTCCAAGCTCTCTCCAACCTGACCTACAAGATGATAACCTGCTCAGAAGGGCTTGTTTCATATGAACGGTGATGAATTTATTGAACAACCCCTTTATGCAGGAAAGCCACCCATAGATTTGAGATTAAAACCCCCTAGTTGTCAAGTGAAGGACATAAAATGAAGCACTTTTTTCCCTAGGGTGGGATAAAAATGGGATTTGCTGTCCCAGGATCTCACGGATGGGCTGTTAGATGAGTTCAGGAACCGAGGAGACCAGTTTATGGAAGTGAAATCCATAAAGGACAATTAAATGACAGTGTTTGTTTCTGCATGGTCTTAAGGTGCAGTGGGATGCTGCAGCAGGGAGAACTGTGCTTGCCTTGTTCCCAGGCTCATTTCTTGGTGCATCTGATCCCTGGCCACAATGGAGAGAGGACTCTGGATTATCTGGAGGCTGGATGACCCAGTGTGGATGTGCTTTAATTCCTGTGACTTGTCTTGTTCATTCATTTCCGATGACCTGCCTCTTCCGAGCCTCCATTTCTCCCCGCTCATCAAACCGGGCTAATGACTCTGACCTTTTGTTTGGAAAGCAAAAGGAAAAGGATCAACAAAATACTGGAGCTTATTTACTATCATTACTGAAATGATGAGCAATGCCACTTTGCGGCACTTCAAAGAGGCTGCGCTCATAAGATGCTGGAAATCCCTTGAGAGAGAAAATGTTTCAGACGGAAAAGGAGGAGGAGGGGGGGGAATATTCCTCATGTTCCCCTCTCCTAAGTGTGCTCTCCTGCAAGGCATGGAGGTAATAAGGTCCCCCAGCCCTCTCCCCTCCCAGCTGGGCGGTTTAAAATAGCGCTGACAAAATTTGCTGGTTTTGGTGAAAGCCAGACTCGCTTGTGTCACTGCTCCGGGTTCTGCATAAATTGTTCCCATGCTGCGGAGTTGTGCAAAGTACTTTTGTTGACCTATTGTATTACCCCTAATAAGATTGAATGTGGTTTTAATTTCTCATTTCCTCTTTCTCTGGATGCCCTTTTCCTACTGCTCAGAGTCTTGCTTGGAGTCTCTCTATAGCGAAAGTGTCTTTCTGTCGCTCAAAGAATGGGCGATGCTTTGCTTTTCAGAGCTCTCCGCACTGGAGGGCTTTAAGTGGCATTCAGAGGAGACTTATCAGCCACAATATCTGATGTATTGGCGTGGCTGCGGTTCATGCATGGAGTGCAAAAAATGGGATTTAATTGGGAGGGAGGGGGAATAGTGGCCTTGGCTGAATGGATGGGTGAAAGTTCCCCGACCACCCCTTAGCCCAGCAAATAGTTGGTTGAGTGCTTGCCAGAGCGGAAGCGAGTTCCCTTTCAGGCACCCTGCCTTTGTCACCGTAAGAAAAAGCACACACACACACACTCTCTCATGGGTTTGGCCTTGCAGCTGCAAAAAAAAAGAAAAAAAAAAAAAAAGCAACAACCCAACCAAGGCAAGAGAGAACCGAGCACACACCCAGATCCTGTTCTTTCAATACCAGCAGCTGCAGAGCCGGTGCTTTGCTGGAGGAAGGCGTAGAGCTATAAACACAGCTTGTGGAAAACCTTTACCTTCTGTCTAGGGCAGCATGAAATCACTGGCCGCTTCCCTTCTGGAAGCTAAATTAAAAACGGCTGTAATTAACTTAGACAAAGTAGCCTTTTGGTTGCTATTGAGGATTCAATATTGTATCAAGGAGGTTACGTCTAGGGGCTGGCTCCACATGAGAGGTTTCCATAAAGCAGCTTATTATAGACCTTGTGGTGAGCTTGGATAGAAGGGCCTGCATCCATTGCATCCCTAATACGGTCTGATCTCTCTTCTCCCGAAAAGATCAGTTTGGTAGAGAGATGATTCCCTCTCTACTCCAGTCCATGGAGTATTTCATCCAGCTCTGGGTTTCCAAACACAACAAATATGTGGAGCTGCAGGAGAGAGTCCAGAGGAGGCCACAGAGATGCTCCAAGGATTGGAGCCCCTCTGCTCTGGAGCCAGGCTGGGAGAGCTGGGGGGGTTCAGCTGGAGAAGAGAAGGGTCCAGGGAGGGCTGAGAGCCCCTTGCAGGGCCTAAAGGGGCTCCAGGAGAGCTGGAGAGGGACTGGGGACAAGGGAT
>JAWMRA010000058.1:5876004-5907751 GCA_035584735.1 Pseudotriccus pelzelni | reverse complement strand
GACCGTCCCGGGACCCCTCAGAAGTCCCCTGGGGAGCCTTCTGGAGCCCCACAGACCCTCCCATACCCCCTCTGGAGCCCCCCTGGGGAACCTTCTGGAGCTCCCTGGGGACCCCCGGGAGCCCCCTGGCCTCCCCCCGAGCCCCTCTGGAGTCCCCCAGGACCCCCTCCCCGAGCCCCCCCGACGCTGGAGGTTGCACATGAACTGCTGTTGGGCGCGAGGGAGCGTGTGAATAGTGAAAATAAACACAGAGTTTGTAACAGCCCCCGCTTAGGACCCCCGACCACACCCGGGGGGGGTGATGGGGGGGACTCGGGCAAGGCCCGGGGGTGGGCGGAGGGGGGGGCTTGTGCAAGAGGGACCCGGGGGTCGTGCAAGGGTTGTGCCATTAGGTCTCCTGCGGGAGCCCAGTCCTCGTGCAAGGCTGGTGCCAGCCCTGGGGGCTTGTGCGAGGTCCCGGTGCCCGCGCAAGGGCCCGGGGACTTGTGCGGGACCCGCGCAAGGGGCGGTTTTGGGGCCGGTTTTGGGGCCCGTTCTGGGCTTTGCCCCGTCCCTTTTCACCCAAAAATGGCCCGGCGGAAGCGACACTTCCCAACGCGCTCGAGGCTCCGCCCCTTTCCCTTCCCGTGCCCTTATATGGGCATGGAAGCGGCGGCGGGAGGGGAAGGGGGGGTTACGAGGACACCCCCCCCGAGCAAATGGGACCCCTCAATTCACGGGGGAGGACAACGAGGGACCGCCCCCACCGCGGGAGATCCCAAACCCATCGTGGGGGGGCACAGGCCCCCCCCCGGGCCGTGGGGGTACAGACTCTCCCCACCCCACAGGGAATCTCAGGGCCCTCCCCCACCCGCAGCGGACACAGATCCCAAATTCCCTCCCACCCCCACCATTCCCCTCCGGCCCCCCCGACTCATTTCCGTGCCCGGCGCCGCTGAGACGGACGGAGCCGCCCCGGGGCCGGATGCGGTGGCGGGGGGGGGTCCGGGGCGGGATCGGGGGGTGCTCGGGGTGGCGCAAGGGCGGGGGGGCGGTCGAAGCGCGGCCGCGGGGCCGGATGCGGTGGCGGGGAGGGATGGACCTGATGAGTGCGGGCGGTACAAGAGCGGCCGCGGGGCCGCCCCGCTGCACTGGGCGTGAGGTCGCGATGGAGGAGGCGCAGCGGCTGCTCACGGTGTCGGTGTGGAAGCTCTACCGATGCCGGGTGACGCGGGGGGGCCTCCGCCTGCACCGGAGCCTGCAGCTCTCGCTGCTCGTCCGCGCCGCCCGCCACCGGTACCTGAGCGCCCGCGCCGCCGCCGGGATCCCCCCCGGGCCGGCACCGCCCGGAGACACGGCGTGCGGAGAGACCCCGGAACGGGGGGACCCCCCGAACCGACCGACCGGGGACCCCCGCACCGCCTGTGACCACCCGAGGGACCCGAGCGGGGACCCCCGCACCGCCTACGATCCCCGGATGGACACGAACAGGGACCCCCGCACCGCCCCGGATCGAGGGGACCCCCCGATGGACACGAGCGGGAACCCCCGCAGCACCTGGGAGCCCACCCGACCGACCGAGGACCCTCACACCGGCCAGAAACGGGGGGACCCCCCGAGGGACCTAACCGAGGACCCCCGCAGCGCCTCGGCCCGGGGAGACCCCCCGATGGACACGACCGGGTATGCCCCGAACCGACCGACCGGGGAGCCCGCGAGCCCCCCAATCGATGACCCGCAGACCCCACAGACCCCGGACCCCGCGAACCAGGAGCCCCCCCAGGACTCGTCAATTTGGGACCGGGACCCGCCGAGCGCCCCGAGGCTGCCGCCCCCTCGGGACCACCCGAGCGCTGCCCCAGGAGCTCCCCGATCTCCCGGAGCCTCCCGGGCCGGGCGGAAGAGGCGCAGCGGCGGCTCGCCGGGGCCGGGGCCGGGGCCGGTCCCGAGCAAACGGGCGAGGCTGGAGGCGGAGGAGCCGCCGGGGCCGCCCGGGCGCTGCTTGGGGCCTCCCGCCGCTGCCTTCGGGCTCCTGGTCCGAGCCATCGGGGCATGCTGAGACCCCTCCCCGGGGGCCCTCGGAGACCCCCGGGAACACGGAGATACACCCCCGGGACACACGGAACTTAACGGGGAGAGGCACACGGAACTGGAACGGGAACTCCCCAAAGCGGATGGGGACTCCCCCCCCCCCCCAGAACACAAAACCAGAACGGCGCAAAATAACGGAGTTGCTGCATCGGAGGAGGAGGAGGAGAAACGAAGGGCTGCAAAAATAATAAGGAAACACAATGGACAATGCGATCCCCGGGGAGATCTGAAACCCTCCCCCCCACCCCCCGAAATCCTCATTTAAATCAACCCTCCCGAGGCCGTGGGGTTGTTGTTTTGTTGTTTTTTTTTTTTTACCCCACCCTCAAACCTTAATTTCAGGCTGATGATGACCCAATAGACGAGTGTTTGTGTAGTAAACAAACCCCAATCCCGGGGAGACCTAAAGACAGGGAAAAATACAGGAATGCAGGAGGGAAACCACCTCATTCTTGCAGAGAGAAATGCAAAAGCATTTACGCTCTCTAGGAGTCACCAGGGGAGAAATGCAGGAAAATTCCACTGATTCACTCCGAGACCACAGTTATTTTTGTCCTCCTGCTTGGCTGCAAACAGAAGGATGATTTAAATGCAGGGGAGCAGGGTGGAATGTATTAAAACAATGCATTAAGTGAAAAAAAAAAAAATCTAATCTAATATGGCCTCAAAGAAAGGAGGATGTGCCTTTGTATAGAACGGAAATTTTAAAAAAGGGGGGAAAAAAAGGCAGGTTTCATTTATCATTTTTAATAAATTCAAGGCAGAACTGCTTGAACCTTGAGTCCTAAGGATAGCCAAATATGTTGCTTTCCAGTGGACAGTGCGGAACTTCAAAGAACCTCCACCAAAACCCGCTTTGAAGCCCTCCTGGAATCCAACTCGGTCAGGCTGGGGAGCTGAGGGGCAAATGGCAGAGGTGGCGGGCTTGGAAGAGGCCCTGCGGCCCCAAAAATGCCTTCCCTCGAGGAGGTGGAAGATGTGAAGCAAAGAACACGCTCCGGAGGTGAAACATGGAGCAGGGAAACGGGAAATCACCTGGAACAAACCACACCAGGGTGCTGGAGCAGCCCAGTGTTTGCGCTCATGAAGTTCATTCCATATGAATGAAGGGGGTTTTTTTTTGGCTTCCCAAACGCTCATTTTATCTTAGGACCACTGAAATGAGGTTGTTTGCCTTTCCGCTCAACTCTTGGGGCAGCTCCTCCTCCTCAGCAGGGCAGAAAGGCAGGTCCACGCTCAGGATTATCGTTTAGTAGCTGGAAGGGCTGGGAACGTCTTACTTTTAGCTTTTAAAAAAAAAAAATTAAAAAAAGTGAATGGAAATCCTTCAAAAATCACCAGGCCAGCACTTGGGAAGCTCCAGATGAAGCTCAAAAGCCGGACCTCAGTGACCAGACTGTGCCACAGTTCATCCCATCACCAGCACCCCCAGGGCTTTTCCCACTGGGCCACTTTGCAGCCCCTCTGCCCTCAGCCTGTGGGGCTAAAAAAAAAAAAACCAAACAACAAACTAAATTAAGAAGAATTAAGAAAGTTAAAATTTAAAAACATGCTGTTAGACTGCAAAAGAGAAACTTCCCTGACCTATCTGGAGTCTTCGAAAAGCGACGCTCAAGGGCAGCACCCGGCGTTTGAAAGATGGTGCCGAACAGGGGGGAAGCTCCACGGCGAGTTTTCCTTGAGCTTCTGCCTCCTGTAAAACACTCTCAACCCCCCAGACGGTGACTGGTTCCCACCCCAGCACTGCTGGAGTGGCCGTCACACTCGGCCAAAGGTGCTGGCACAAGGATTTATGGTGACCGCAAAATGACAGAGGGGCCTGCACAGCGCAGACTTTGCTCGGTGCCTCTGCAGAGCAACCAGAACTCCAAACTGCCCTTCCCCGGGTGAGGAGGAGGAAAAATAAAACCCCCCAAACGTGACAGAGCTCTGCTGCCCGAGGCACATCCACCCTTTAAAAGCACGAGCATGTGGAGCAAAGAATTTGAAGGAAAAGTAATGGTTCAACTCATCAATGGAGAAAGCCCCATCTAGTGGAAGGAGACAATCAACTGAGCAGAAAATACTCCAAGTGTGCATAACCCACAGAGATTCCAGCTGGTTTTGTTCTCATCCAAGTGCAACACAGACCCAGAGCTCCTTTTTGCTGAAACAGCTCAAGATGTTCTGAAATCTGAACAGAAACAGGCTCTGCATTAACTGCAAATTTCACGTGGCAGGATTAAGAAAGGAAAAGTTGCACCCCTTTAATCTGTTTTCCTTTCCTCCTCTTTGGCCTTCAATAACCACGAAAATCATCAAGAGGTTTTCCTTGAGCAAAGCTAAACATGTTGGAATCTGTAGGATAAAGCCCTTTAACTCTGCAATAGTTTGTTTTCGCCGAGGGGGCGGGGAGGAGGGTTCTGTTAAAACCTGTCACAGCTCCAGAGAATAATTCTGACAGGGAACTATTATTTCAGGCTTACAAATAAAGGCAATAAAATTGTATCCAGGTGGATGATTATCAGAGGACACTCCAGCATCTCCTGTCCACATGGGATCTTTCAACTCTGCCCCAAGCTGCTTGTTTAAAGGTAAATTGTGCAAGTTGCTGAGCTCAGAGGCTGTATGGAAAGAGGAGAAGTTTGAGCATGCAGCATAATTTACATGGATATGTTTCCAAAACAGTCAAAGGCCTTAGTGGTGCCCAGAGATTTGTGGACTCCCCATCCCTGGAAGTGCTGAAGGCCAGGTTGGAGCTCTTGTGGAGCCCCCATGGCAGGGGGCTGGAGCTAAATGATCTTCAAGACCCCTCCCAACCCAACCCATTCCACGATTCCATGCCTAATTACTGCCACATTCCTCTGAATAACTGTCTGTTCCTTCCGTACGAGGCCACTGAGGCCTCAAGACACGAGACGCCCGAGGAGGGGCTTTGGCAAAGCAATGAAGTCCCACACCACGGAATAGAGACAAAACACGAGGTGTTTCCCATGGGATGGCAAGGTCATGTCAGAGCCTCGGCCACCCTGAGGAGCTGGGAGTCGTTTTTGGGAGGGCCAGGACAGCCCCCAACCTTCCCCACCGAGGCAGAGGGGAAGCAGGTCCTGATGGTGCTGCAGAGCCTGGAAGGCAGGCTGAGTTCATCATCCCTGGGAAAGGACCTCCTTGCCTTGCCATTCCCGGGGAATCACGGGATCAAGGCTGGAAGAGACCTCCAGGATCATCCAGTCCCACCCCAAGGGCCACATCCAGACCCCTCTGGGACACTCCCAGACACAGGGACTGCACCACCTCCCTGGGACACTCATTGCAAGGCCTGACCACTCCTGCAGGGAGAAATTGTTCCTGATCTCTGCTCTGAACCTGCCCTGGTTCCATCACACGAGTCCAGGGCACACCTAGAACAGCAACCTGAATTTTCTGCCTCCCAGGGTCTCGTTCCTCGGCAGCCCCTGGAAGTCTCCAGTCACCTCCTGCGGGAAACTCCCCCGGGCTCGTGTAAGGATAAGCTCCCAAAAAAACACAACTCGGCAAGGACAAGAGTGAGACCCGAGTCTGGTGTTTGGGAGAACAAGTGGGCTGATGAGATAACTGGGAGTGAGCAGCAAAAACACAAAGATTAACAGACAAAGCGAGCAAATAACAAAAGCGAACTGCCACCTTTTCATAACTCGGATCTGAAAGGGGGAGAAAAAAGGAACAGCAAGGCAGTGAAAAACCGGCAAACAGAACATGGAAATTGCTGTGAATAATCAGAATCATGCGGAGTTTAGCTGGATAAATTGTAAATCACAGAATCACGGAACGGTTGGGCTTGGAAGGGACCTCAAAGCCCACCCAGTGCCACCCCCTGCCACGGGCAGAGACACCTTCCACCAGCCCAGGTTGCTCCAAGCCCCGTCCAACCTGGCCTGGGACACTTCCATACAAGTAAATAGGTAAACAGTTCAATAAAATGAAGGACATGAAATGATAAAAATGTGGGGAGAAAGGTGCAAAACCATTCCTGTTCTACAGGGAGATTTATAGGGGGAATCCCTTGCACACACAAAACTAAGGAGGGGGGAGAGGCCACGGTGCTCTGTCAATCCCCAGACCCCACCGGGCTGATGTAAAATCACCTTTTCCCCACAAGGACGACGAAAATACGAGCGAGAACAACATCACAGGGGGGATAAAAGAATCACTCTCAACAACCCCCAAATTCAAAACCCCCAGCAGTCCAACCCAGCTCCACCCAGCCCCTTCCTTCTCCTCCAAGCCCCCATATCCCAGACTCCTGCCACGTTTTCAATCAAAACCCAGGGCGTTAAAAGCAATTTAATTGCAACTCGCCAACAACAAGTAGCGGCGAGTGAAACAAACCCTTGGCTCAAACCGACTGCCCGTTAGGAGAGAGGGGTTTGTAAATCATTATTTACATTCCTCCAAAAGCGTTTCAGGGGCAGGGAGATGGGCAAATAAATTAGATTTCCACACCCAACCCGCACTGGAACCGGGGTGTTCCTGTCACGTTTTATTCATCCACGAGGTGAAGGGTATTTGTTGTAATTTTCCTACTCCAGTCCCACTTTAAAAACAAAATATTTATGTTCTACTATGGCAATGAACACCCTAAATATGAATTAGCAGCTTCAGCTTAAATATCAGTAAACCAGTGATTTCAAAGTTTGATACTTTAGCCATAATCACACAATTCCTGAAAGACTGTTTTCATAATTAAATGCAAAAGCTGCCAATATTTGGTCTCCACAATAAAAAAAATAAATAAAAAAAAAAGGGTGTTTTCTGCTCAGAGAGGTGCATTTAAAACAAATGTATTTTAACATGCATGCTTAAATTTATTAGTTAAAAAGAAAAAGAGAACTTCCTTTAAACATGCTGCACATGCCGCATCTGCTCAGGGAAGGGGATTTCTTGAGGGAAAAAAGAAAAAGGCAATTGTTTGGATGATCTGAGGTGCTCAAGAGAGTAAAACTGTCTCTCTTGGATATTCTTAAATTTGGAACGTGCCTGTAATGCCCTGTTATCTGAGAGAGGTGATGCTGAGGCACCACAGAACTCAGAGGGGAGAAAAAAAAGCACTTTATTCAGGAGACAACTCCCCTCCCTTGGACTTGGGAATATGTATTTTCCAATTCAACTCTTTGCCGATCACTAAAAACAACACCAAAACCTGGCTAAGCCCGGCAGAAGCTTTGCCTCGCTTAAAACTGTGGAATGGTTTGGGCTGGAAGGACCTTAAAGCTCACCCAGGTCCAACCCCCCCCTGCCATGGGCAGGGAACCTTCCACTGGACCAGGTTGCTCCATTTAATTCCATTAATTTTCATGTCATTGCCTTAATTTTCATATAATTCACCAGCCAGGAGGTCCAAGGAAAGAACAGGTTCAATGCACATCCCAAGTCTCCAACTACCTGCACGCTGATGGAAAACAAAGTAGTTAAAGCTCTGCTGACTTACCAAACTGAACAATAATAATAATCAATTTAAAAATATTTAAAAAAACCCAACCCAAATGCACAAAAAATGAAAAGTTTGGAAAGATTTAATACCCTCCCTCCACCTCCAGACACACTGTGGCATTTGAATTCTCAAAGGAGCCCTTTAAGTTCACTCAGAAAAAGCCCAAACTGAGAAAAGGTGACACACTCAGAACTAATGGACCTGTTGTACCCCTCGACACCACCTTCCCCAAAAAATGGAACATCAGCAGAATTAGAGATGGGCTGAGAAGGAGAAAACACTTCAGGAATTCTTAGTAAAGCCAGGTGGATATTCAGCTCTTTTTATCTGGAAAAGTTGTTGATTTCCTTTATAACTTTGTCCCGTTAAAAGAAAAAAATATTATTTTCTGCAGGTGTGTGAAGCAGAACTGACTGACTTCATAAAGTGCATCAAGGACTGATTTTTCACTTCCTACTGATGGATAATGTTGAATATCCTGAGGGTCTTCTTCCCCAGCCCACAGAAAACACTGGCTGGTGTGCCAGGAACCCTCCTCACCTGCACACTGGGCTGGACTCTCCCCAGTCCAATCGGCATTCCCAGGTCCTGACACTGCTCCTGCTTCCCCTTTGGTATTCTGTGTGCCTGGAATTCCAGTCCTCCGGATAAAAGCACAGCAAGTAACTCTTCCCTGTGTTCCACTCTCTCAATCCCTTCCCCTTTTCAAGAGTCCGGGAAATTCGGGGCGGGGGCTTGTCACATTCAACTAAAGGGGATCCAAAAGGCTGATAAATATTTGGGACACTGGAACTGGGAGGTGGAGGAGGAGCAGAGGTTGGAAGGGGCTTGGAGCACCCTGGGCTGGTGGAAGGTGACCCTGCCCATGGCAGGGGGTGGCACTGGGTGGGCTTTGAGGTCCCTGCCAGCCCAAACCATTCCAAGGTTCCAGGATCCCCTCACACGCTGCTGGTGAAGTGGCTCATCCGCTGCAGGGAACGAGCTGAGCCACTTTCCGCGTCCAAAAGATCCCCTGGAGAAATGGCTCCTGCTCGTCTCTGCCCCACGTCCCCGCAATGCTGGTTATTTTCTTCCCCTGTCCTGCTTCCCCTGTGGAAAAACCCAGGACTTGACGCCAACCGAGCCAGAAACTGCCATCCAGAGTCTCCATGTCAGCACCCAAAATTAGGGGAGCTTCACCCCTCTGGCTCAGCTCCCCGTTTGCACGGGGAGAGTCGCACCAGCTCCTCGCCCTGACGAAGCCCTTGGAAAAGCTTGGAAAAGACTTGGAATGTTTATAGATCGCTTCTCCTCCAGCAGAAGGATGAGGAAGTCAGTAATTCCGTCCTGGAACAAGGATTTGTCAGCTCGCATGCGTACACAACCGGACTTCGGCCCAGAACGCAGAACTGGCAGGATCAAAGCCGTGTTGTGAAGGACACCAGGAACGGGAGGGCAGGACAGTCCTGGCCCAGCAGCAGGGCTTGGGTGGAGTCACAGAACGGTTTGGAAGGGATTTTAAGCTCATCCAGTGCCACCCCCTGCCATGGGCAGGGACACCTCCCACCAGCCCAGGTTGCTCCAAGCCCCGTCCAACCTGGCCTCGGATGCTCCCTCACAGAGGGGAATTCCTTCCCAATATCCCACCTAACCCTGCCCTCTGGCAGTTGAAAACCATTCCCCCTCGTCCTGTTGCTCCAAGCCCTTGCAAAGGAGTCCCTCTCCCTCGTTTTTTCTGGGCTCCTGGAAAGGGCTCCAAGGGCTCCCTGGAGCCCTCCCTCCTCCAGGCTGAAGGAACAGCCCCAGGGTGGAGATTCCCTGCCCTTCCTGAGCCTGCTCCACCAGGCAGCTCCCCCTCCTCTTCGCAGGAGAACCAGCAGGACCCCCAAAGAGGCACCGAAACCACGAGTGCCCCTGGGGATGATGCTCCAGGAAGGGTTTTTCCACCCCTGGAGTCACCTCAGTGCCCAGCGGGAGGGAGACACGGGGTGGGCAGGACGGCCAAGCTGCTCCTCACAGGCAGCTGCTGCCAGGGCTGAGGAGGAGCCTGTTGCTAATTGTTAGTTTGATTACCACGGGCACAGCAGTTGCTTAGCAACACTCCTCAGTCCTTGGGAGAGGCAGCACCATTTCCAAGGGAGCCTCCAGGAGCAAAACCAGCCCGAGCAGAGGGTGCGACCCCAGCACCTTCCTGACCTTAATTCACATTTATTGTGCGTCCCATAAACCACAGGGTCACCTTCAGCATCCTGAGCCAGGCTGGGAGAGCTGGGGGGGTTGCCCTGGAGAAGAGAAGGCTCCAGGGAGAGCTGAGAGCTCCTTGCAGGGCCTAAAGGGGCTCCAGGAGAGCTGGAGAGGGACTGGGGACAAGGGATGGAGGGACAGGATAAGGGGCAGTGGCTTCAAACTGAAAGAGTAGGTTTGGGTTAAATTTAGGAAGAAATCCTTCCCTATGAGGGTGGGGAGGCCCTGGCACAGGTTGCCCAGAGAAGCTGTGGCTGCCCCTGGATTGCTGGAAGTGTCCAAGGCCAGGTTGGACAGGGCTCGGAACAACCTGGCCTAGTGGAAGGTGTCCCTGCCCATGGGAGGAGGACGGAACAAGATGAGCTTTAGTGTCCTTTCAAACTGAAACCCTTCCAGGATTCTAGGACTGAAACCTGCCCATTGCCCAGGTGTCTCCCCACCTCCTCCTAAAATACTTTAGAACCTCTCATGGTTTTTCCGTGCCCAAGTATGTCGAAGCTACCTGTTGATTGACGCTCGTG
Source organism: Pseudotriccus pelzelni (assembly GCA_035584735.1). NCBI lineage: Eukaryota > Metazoa > Chordata > Aves > Passeriformes > Tyrannidae > Pseudotriccus > Pseudotriccus pelzelni. Next base: position 5,897,488 of record JAWMRA010000058.1, on the reverse strand, counting down.
ATGCCACTCTGTGCTGTCAACTGACCTTGTATCCTTGCCCAAATTATTCACAGGTTTAGCAGAGAGCATTCTGCTCCCTTTGCTGCTCCTGTTTCCTAGGAAGCAACAAAGCCAGAGCTCTTGTGGCGCTGAAGGAGCCCTGCCTCTCTCTGCTGATGTACACCCTCACGGCAAAGACCTTGAAACCTTTCTGTTCCGGAGCTTTAATTCCTGTTTAATCAATAGTTCTGTATTCTGAGAATCAAATCCCTGTGACAGCTCTCTTTAATTGAGCTAAACTGCCTTTCTCTTGTCACATCTCTTCTAGAGTTTTATTTAAATGCATTTGTTCTGCCTGTATCCTAGTCAGGTATTGATAGGAACACCAGGTGACCCTCTTTGTTTAACTTGTTTTTCAGCTAAATGAATGGAAACATTAATTAGTGCAACGGTGTGTTTTTTTAGGGATTAAAAAAAAAATAAAAGTCCAGGTCAAGCTGCTGACTGTATTAGCTGCTCCAGCAGAAGCCAGGAGGATCTGTATGTTCCCCATTAGTGACACCCCCATCCTTCCACCCCCAGCCTGATTTCTGCCAACAGCTCCCAGCAAGTCCCTCTCCAGGAGAGCAGCCTGGTATTTATTCCAGCAAGATCATCTTCAGCAGAGCCGATAACAAAAAGTTTAAAAGGAAGAGCCAAATTTTTCAGTCACACCTGTGCAATCCCCTTGAGGGCAGTAAATGATGATGATAATGCATGAGCCAGACAAAAAAAAAAAAAAAAAAAAAAAGAGAGGCAGAAAATGGCTTTCTGTGAGCCTCTTTTGCATTTTTCAGAGCCAGCAGACTGGAGAGGGGGAGAAAAAAAAAAAAAAAGGGTATTTTTACTCCGGGAAGGGAGCGGGCTGGGTGTTTGTTGTCTCAAGGACTCCACGGTGTGCTGTACAATGGCTCGTTATGCGGCGGGATCGGGGCTGTCGGAACATCGCTGTGGAAATGGGCAGCGGCCGCTCTTGCCCCCACGGGTTGTTGCCCAAACAGCCTCTTTCGAAAGGCTGGCAGATCTTATCTGCAGAGTTCTGCTCCTGGCGGTTGGAGTGGGTTGTTAGTACACAGAGGGGTTGTGGAGGCCGGTTTTTTGGGATCAGCTCGGCGTGTTCTCCTGAAAGCCCCCCCCCCGCCCCGGGGGCTTTTGCTGGATCCTGCTTCAGGAGGGCTTTTGTGTGATGGTGGGTGAGGACACAGCATGCCCTTCCCACCCCACCGGCTGGTGAGGGATGGTGGGCAGCGTGTTCCCTGCTGCCCTAGGGGGGTTTTACCCGTCCATCTCCCCGTGGTTTTTTGGGAGAATAGCCCACTGTGAAAGGAAGCAGCCCTGCAGCTGCCCTTCACTGCTGACTCCTGCTCAGCTGCTGGCAGGCAGGGCTGGTAATGACAGATGAGCCTGTGACGCGTTTTTGGGAATGAATACTTGTTACAGCTGGCGGGATGGAGTAGTTTGTGGCATCACATGGCAGTTTGCTCTATAATTTCGCTCCCTATTGCTCGGATGCAGCACTGATTGCTGGGTCTCTCTCCCGAGCGTGGAACTGGAGCATTTCTGATTGCTGCATCCCACTTCTCTGTGGCTGCATTGTGAGCTTGGATATAGCCCTGAGCACTCAGCAGAGCCTTCTGCTGATTTCCACCCCCCCCTCTTCAGTTCTCCCTCTGTGTGTGTGTGTGGCTGCTGCTTCCCTTTCTGCAAGTCTTTTGGGGTTACATAAAAGCCAGTCTCTTTCTGGCCATTACAGCTACATGGGGGAGTAGTTACTGCTGAGAGAAGCTTGAAATTTGAAGCAGAGTTGTCACAGACATTAGAAAGAACAGTCGGTCTGCGTTGGCAAGCTACTGAGTTAAGTCTTATTTCATACTGATGGGAATTTCAGATCTGATTATCTCCTTTCTCCCTCATTCCCAAACCTGCTGGTGTGCCTAATCCCCTGATGGGCACTCCTAAAGGCAGCTCTCCAAGGGGCTTAGCTGAAGGCTTGGTCTCCTTGACTGTGCTGCTTGTTTGTGTCCAGGCAGAGGATTTTGTAAGGGTGGTTGGTCACCCTGACGTACTTGGAAACCAAGCCTAAATTCCCTCCCCTTCCCCAAAAAAAGCTCTCTCTGCCCTCCTTAGGTGCTTTGTGCTACACCAGACACTATGACAGATGATCTCGCTGCTGGGGTCCAGATTTATTTGCAGATGGTCCCTGATCTAAGAGGTTGTGTGTCACATTGAGCGGGGAATTACCCAGGTGACTCCCAGTAACGCTATGCTAACTGGTCAAATACCAGTGAGGAGAACCTGCCAGATCTCCCCCTCCAACTCACCTGTTATTTACAGCTCTTTGTGTGCGTTGTTGGAGTCCTGCCTGCCTTCTCTGCACCACCACGGTGACTGTGCTATCCAAAAAAAAAAACCCACCCAAACCCCGGGTCTGGTTCCTCCCTTGCTGTGCAGCGCTGTTTTGTGCTCGGCTCCAAACTGCTTGTTAAGGAGTGTTTGCTCCGAGTTGCTGCTTTCAGTTGACAGAACTCGCCTTGGAAAGCAAACGCTCAACCCTAAAACAGCTTCTCAATACTTGTAATCAAAGTCTGTCTCCTTCATTGTCCCTAACAATTGTCCAATTTTACTGTGCCAGCCCCATTTATTAAAAATAGTCAATAAGGCGCAGCTTTGTGCGAGGGGTTTATAGACTGGCAGTTCTTGTTTGAAGCCAACCAATTGTGCTTGATTCTAATCCAGAACTGGGATTCCTGAGTGATCTGCTGCAGCAGAGCTCATGGGGAGAGCGGTCGATGACTTGCTGATAGGAAATCTTGGAGCAGCACACTTACCTGGGATTTACCTCAGGGTTTGCTCAAAGCGCTGCGTTCGGAAAGGCAAAAATTGCAAGTTGCATTTCCCCCCCCCCCCGCCCCCTTTTTGGGTGTGTTTTAGGCCACGCTTGTTCCTCAGCGCCCCGAGAGTATTTACAAAACTAGTTGCCAAAGTCAGAATCCTCTTAAAAACTGGTCAGCAGGATGTTCAAGGTGAGAGTTTATTGTGGAGGGAGCGGGCTGTGAGATGGGCAGCCATGGGAAGAAGCTCTACGCGTGGATCCTGCTTTCTTGGAGAAGCACGAGGCGTCCAAGACCACGATGAGTAGTGCAGTGAGAAAGCTCAGGAGCTGTCAGGAAGGGTGAACCATGGAAACGAGGTGCCAGCTGTGGCTGGAGGAATTTAGGAGCAGTGAGTTCAGCTTCCAGGGCTTTTGTCGTGCTCAGCAAACTTTTTCTCTGGGCTGGAGCGGGCCAGGGCTCGGCAGCGCCTGCGTAAGCGTTTTGGGAGAGGGGAAATTATGAGGAATGCTGGCAATGACCAGCTGGAGGTGGGGAAGGGAGCTGTGGGGGAAAGCCGGGCTTTTCGGAGGGTTTGGTGTTTAGTCACTGCCGTCAACAACAGGGCTTGGAGCCTTCTGTGGTTCAAGTCGTGACTTGGAGGCTTCAGAGGAAATGCTTGGGAGCAGGTAGGAAGGGTCTGGTTCAAGTGGGAGAGGAAAACCATTTGTTAGTGTGACAGAAGCCTTCTTTCTAAGGAGGTGTGAAGCCCAGTGGTTGGGAGGATGGGTCTCGTGAGCATCACTAATGTAGGGTTTGTGGATTTTCCTTATGGCTCTCCCAGCCAGCAGAGATCACTGAACTTCTTGCCTCGCATTTCGTGGCAATTTGAAGACTTCCTTAGTTTTCCATATTCATCAGGAATCTGTTGCAGACAGTTTTCTGTTTCAAGATGCAGTTTCCTCTTACTTTTAACACACTTGGTCTCCTCTCCCGTTACACTGGGATCAAGGGAGGTCCTCTGTGCCCCTGTCCGTTCTTGCAGCTTCTTAAAAACAGTGTCCACACCCCAAAACTCTACTCCTGAAACAAATCTAATCTCCAGCATTCATAAGCAAATGGAAACGCTTATCTTTGCCCCAAAGATAAGGATTTTCAGCCTTGCAATTCATTTAAGTTGCATGTGAATGGTAGGATTTAGTTATAATATATGGTGTGCGGTGCTTGTGTGACAGTGACTAATGCCTGATGACCAGGCTGGCCGGCCGGGGTGGAATTCTGCTGTGCTGTCATGCCCTGAGCACAGAAAGGGAAGCGGTTCTGGATGGCCCGTGCCTGGCACTGTGCTGTCAATCGGCTCCTTAATGACTCTCCTAAGGAATAAAAGCAGGAGCCTCCCGGAAAGCTCTTTTAGCTCTGTCCCTTCTTTCATTTACTGTGTCTCCTCCCTGCCCCCAGTTCATGCCTTGTGCTGGGCTCCACTGTTTTGCTTCCTCTTCCTCCTTCCCCTTCTGCTCTCACACCTTGTGCTTCTCCACACCTGGTTTTCTGCCCTACCTGGCTCCTGCTTTCGAAATACACCGCTTATTTTCCAATCCACCCTATTAATCTTCGTCCCACCTACTCAGGAGGCATGAAGGTTTTACAGGAGCCCATTAGCTGTTATCTCTATCCCTCCCCTCCAAACACTCTGGGGGAAAAACAAGGTCTAACAGCCTTCTTGGGGGGGGGGGGGGCGGGCATCGACTGCTCTTTTTGCTCATGTGGGTCCCAGATTTCCTTCCTAAAACCTCGAAGCTCCTTGTCCTGCTCAGAGGAGGGGAATTTTTTGCTTCGAAACGCCTCTTACCCCCAAGAAGCTGCTGGGAGAGCAGGGTGGTTGTCCACAGCCCATCCTGCCCTCCTTGCCTTGCTCGTCCCCGGTGCTCCACAGGGTTAATCCCGTAGTTTGCTGGATCCTGGCTGGTTTTAGGGGCAGCAGAGCCGTCCCCGTGGCCTTGGGAAGCCCGAGGAGGCTGTCGTGGCGATCACGAGGGCGAAACTCTGGGTTCTGCAGTGGAGTGTGGCTGTGCCCGGAGGGTGGGGGTGGCTGGCAGGATGAGCTGGGCTATAAAGGGAGTGTTTTTCTTAGCCCTTATCTCTGCTGTCTTGCACCGGTGCAGATTGGTGCTATGCTGGTGCTCTACCGTTGTTTTTCATTTAAAAAAAAAAAAAAAAAAAGGCAATTTTCACCACTACTCCTTGCTTTTACTTTCAAAGCATGCTTTGAAGGCAAACACTTTTGGGGTGGCTGTACATAGGCAACGTATTCTGAGCCTTTTTCTTGTGGGTAATTGGGGCGCTGCTCCATTTTCTGCCCCATTTTCCCCATCCTTTCAGGGATCAGTGCTACCTGTGTCTATCCAGCCACGCTACCCATCATCTTTGGGGTTGTTTTTTTTTTTTTTTTGTCTCTTTTTATACATTGTGCTCACATCTCACCCCCCACTTCCAGGCTTATTTTTCCCTCTTGCTGTTTTCCTTCTGTCTGTCCTACACCTTGGAAGGTTTCCAGCCAGGCTGTCCACTCCGGCTCTGCAGATCCCACCGCGTGTGCTCCCTGGCCGAGCCCTGGGGAAGCACGGGGGAGAAAAGCTGGATGCAGGCAGCCTGCAAATGCTGCCTTGTTTATGAGAGCTGCTTCTTGGTGCAGACTGCAGTCTGGGGGGAGCTGGGAAAGTTTGTCTGGCATGAAGCACTAAAGCTGACAAAAGATTGTAGGGCTCGGGCTGGAATCGATAAAACACAGGGTGTTGGGAAGCGAAGGTCAGAGCCCTTCCTTAGTTCACCCTGTTCTTTAAATATCCTGATGGCTGTGGCAGTGCTTGGACACGGTGAAGAACACCGTGGACTTGATCCTCAGAGGGTCTTGCTTTTATTTATTTGGATGCAGATCTCCCTGTTCCGTGCACTGCCTGGTTTTTGGAGACCCTTTTCCGTGCAGCCTGTTCTAGCGGGAGGTGTCCCTGCCCAGGGGGTTGGAACGAAATGATCTTTAAGGCCCCTTCCAACCCAAACCATCCTGTGATTCTCTGATTCTGTGAAATCCCTCGTGTAGAGACTGTTGCAAAATGGCAGCAACCTGCATCTGCTTGTCTGGGAGATATCCCAGCGCCGGGTGCTGTGGCTCTTGAACTCCTCTGCCTTAATGGGTCAAATTTAGCAATTCAAAATCTGGCTGGTGAGGTAATTAGGAGGGATAATGCCCACTTCTTCCTCTTAACACCCTGATAGAAAAGCATCCAGGAAGGACTCCTGGACCTCAAAGATAAGCTGCCAGCTGCCACAGAGACTATCAAAGGGTGGCTCAAAGTCAAGAGCAAACAGCTGATTTTTTCTGGTTCTTGGGTTTTTGCTGGTGGTGACAGGAAGCCATGTTCCCCAAGCTGTTCGCTTCCTGTTTTATTTTTACACCCAGCCCGAGCAGATCCGCATGCCTATCACATGGGAGCTGCCTGCCTCTCTTGGGTTGTTCCTCAGCTGACCTAGAAAAGTGATTCTTTCCCCTTCTAAATTAATCAAGAAGTTGGGATGTATTTGCTTTCACTTAGTCCTAAAGATTTCAGGCGTGTCTCATGCTCCTTGTAGTGAGCTGGTCACCCAGGATTCCTCCTCTCTCTTGGAGCTGGATGATCCAGGAGGGAGCTGTTTGTTGCTTCAGCGTTTGGGCCTGTTAGCAGAGGAGATTTTTGTGAGTTCGAGGCACTGACATGCACATAAAAGCATTTTCTGTCCAAAGCGCAACTTCCGGACACTCCGTTTTCTTCAGGTTTTTTTATTTCATTACATTTTTTTAAAAAGAACTGGAAGTTTGTCCTGCCTGTTGTACAATCAATCTTGACTCCTCTCTGAGCGCGCTCCAGTCCTGCATCCTGAGCAGAGCTCCCTCAGCCTTAAACCGCTCTAGCACGAAAACAATGGTCCAGTGTAAACCTCATCCCCGGGGGATTTCCCAAGGGAAGAGGGGTGCAGCCTGCAGGATAAGGAACAGTCACCAGAAAGTTTCCTGGTCAGCTGCAAGCGCTTCCTGTTGTTCCAGGAGAGCCCTGTCTGCTGCTCCAGGAGGGAGGCACCGCGTGTGCTTTGGTGTGCTGGGAGAAGCTGTTCTGTTCCTTTTTTTTTTTTTTTCTTTCTTCCCTTTTTTTTTTTTTTTCTTTTTCCAAATAATAACATCTCCCATCTTCACCTCCTCGGTTTAAGCAACTATTGCTTGCAAGTTTGAAGTGTTGGTGAAGAAGAGCTTGTAAGAGTCACGCAAAGAGGCTGCGTGTGAGCGCGGGAGGAAGGAGACCACGGATGGGTAGGAAGGGAAGGAACAAGGGCTGCGTGTGGGCGAAGATGTGGAGTTCTCCATCTCTGCCTCTGTACCTGAGCTGGTGGGGCTGTGCTGTCACTGCAAGTCAGAGAACAGCAGGATCTTTATGTCTGATGAACCAGTTTTCTCAGGGTGGGGAGCCGGGGGGGCGGGGGGGAGCGAAGGCTTATAAATAAAGCCATTCGAGAGCAGGAAAAACGAACACCATGGCTCTGGTGTGCCTGGAATTTGCGGTTGAGTAATCCTTTCCTGTTTCTTTTTTGGGTTGTTTTTCATCTTTCAGAACAGTGCCTGAAGCAGGTCCACCATGCCGTTAGTAACGAGGAACATTGAGCCAAGGCACCTGTGCCGTCAGACGTTGCCTAGCGTTCGGAGCGAGCTGGAATGCGTGACCAACATCACCCTGGCAAATGTCATTCGACAGCTGGGCAGCCTGAGTGAGTACCATGGCGAGCCTGCGCGTTGCCCTCAGGAGTCGCTACTGCTCTTTATTTAGCTCCCTTTCTACTCTCGTGTTCCTATTTCTCCCCCATCTGCCTTCCCTGGGTAATGCTAAAATGTTTTCCTAAAGAAATCCGATGCTAATTTCATATCCCCGGTCCCACTGCCTTCCTATCTAGGAGAAAATGGGGAGGGGGGTGTGTGTGGATGTGTGTGTGTGTGAGGGAAAGGCTGCAGTGAAACTGCAGATGGAAGGATGGAGCACAACTCAGGCTTGTAAAATGGGAGGCTCTCGGAGCAGCCGGGATCTTGTGTCAGAGAACGTGCCTGTAATTGCACGAGCTACTAAATGGAGCTTGACTCTGTTGAATCTGCACCGTGTCAGTAGTCTTATTTATAATGAAAGATAATTAAAGCCCCCACGCAGAAGCTCCCGTTTGCCCCTGCTGCTGTTTGTTGTGCTGTGAGACCCAAAGACCTGGCTGAGCCAAGCAGTGCCTCTGGAGCGTCAGGGGCTTGGGGCTGCTCTGAAATGGCAGCAGGAGCTGGAGCAATGCCTGGCTCAGCTCTCCAGTGGGCTGACCCGTAGCCTTGGAAAAGCTGGAGGGAAAACACGGGCCTACATGCCCTAGGAAAAAATGAAGAGTTAATTGTGGTCTCTCCGGGATGACTCTGTACTCTGCTGAAATGCTCTGGGTTCTGATTAACCACCTTTGTCCTTGAAGCGAGACTTTGATAATCAAATTAATCTATTGTTTAGCTTCTCCATGGTGGTTGCAAGCCCTTCTGCTTGCTCTGCAAAGCAGGCCCCTTGTTTTCCGCCATGTGGCAGGGAAAGTTTGGGTGCAGCCTCTTTCCAGCAGTGCAAACCGTGGCTGTCACTGAAATCTGGGCCCGCGTTTGCTGCCAGTCTGTGTCACATTCTGTTGGGTTGGAGAAATGTCACTGCACAGGCGAGACCAGGCTCTGTGCTCGTGTTCAACTGGCCCTTGGTGTTCATTTGTTAGGTCTGGTAGCCAAGATGGTTGTGGAGTGTGAGTAAAATCCATCTCCTGCATGTGAAATGGTGAGGAAGGAGGCAGTAAAGCTGTGCAAATCCCAGCTGCAGGGAAGGCTTATCCCGGTCCGGAGACACTCCGTGGGTTAGTGTGACAGAGCCCTGGCCAGATCCTGCAGGTTTAGACCTTTGCACAGCTCAGATATTCAAAGCTTCTCTGCTTCTGAAGCGCTGGGAGCCAAATTGCAGCCTGGTTTTTCCCTGGGGAAGGTTACCCTGGGAGCTGGGATGGGGGGAGGAGGTGGGAGCTGGTACCTGGAGGAGAAACTGTGGGAGAGAGGTGGCTCCTGCTGGCACTCGGTGTGAGGGGGGAGCGAGGCAGGTGGGGAGGAAATGCTGAGCACCATCCGCTTCCCCAGGGTCAGCAGTGTTTTAAATAAAGCAATATTTAGCCTGCACTTACACCCAGATGCCCAAACTCCTGCCCCCCAGCCTTTCCTCTCTCCCAAAAAACCAAACCCGCTCTTTCCGTGTACCTTGACTGTTAGAGGAACGCAGAGCGGGTTCAGTAGGCTGTGACAGCCCTGTCAAGTGAATAATCAGCCATGCCTGGTGCACCACAGTCTCTTTACAAAGATGCAAACATAAATCTTGTCAAACTTTCATATTCCAGTGAGTTTACCCTTCGTTACTATCGCAGCTGGGAGCACTTTGTATAAGTCGACTGCGCGTTTTCGTGTGATTTTATAGAACCCACAAGCTAAAGATGGAAGGACCTATTAAATCATGCCGTCTGTCTTCCTGCCAGTGCATGACAAAGATAATTCTGATTGTAAGCTGCGCTTTTGCAGTCAAAGTAACTAAACTAAAAAATTAATCTCTGTCTTGCCCCGTCTAAAAAGTGTGCGTGAAGCACGGGCAGCGTGTGAGGTGCTGGGTGGTAACTCCAGGTGCCCCTTACACAGGCAAGGGAACACTGACCATCCCTTCTTCTCCATCCAGGGTCAAGAGCAGTATATAAAACGCTGTTATATATTATTTTACACTTGAAAAATACTTTGCAAACCGAGGACTTCATTTTTTTCCCTCCTCGAGCGCTTTTTTGCAGTTCCTTGTGAAGTTCAGAAAGTATTTTCACTTCTCGTGAAAGTAGAAACCGAATTACAACTTTTCTCTTTTTTTTCGAGCTGTTGCTGGAAGGTTTCAGATTTTCCCACAGATAAATTTTGACTCTCTTTGGTCAAATAGGAGAGCCGGTCTGTGCTGATGTTGAACACGGAGAGGGCAAGAGCTACCTGGCCCTTGGGTCTCCAGAAATAAAACCCTTCTCATGAGTTTGGGGAAAGCTGCTTGGGCTTGTTAATGGCTCATCTGTGGAGTCTGTGCTGTCTGGGAGGGTGGAAGGAAGAGGTCAGTTGAAGTTAACCTCCAGCATTTGCTTTCTACAAACACTTGGAGCTTGGCATCGCCACCGAAAAGGGTGGAGGAGGTTGAATTTTAACCTGGCTGGTTCTCTGTGCTTGGCAGTGTAAGGAGATCTCCTGGGAGCAGGAACAAGGAGCTCTGGGAGCAGGAACAGAGCTGATATGTCACGTTAGATAGCTGGGAGTGTTTGTGCAACTGGGCTTTGGGGGGATGCCCTCGCCTTGCCTTGTGCATGAGGCGCTCGTCTCTCTGGTGGAACTCTGCAGACAACCACATTTCCCAAAACTGCTGTTGAAGTCAGACTTCCAACTGGTTATCCTCTCCTGAATGTCGGCGAGGATCTTTGGGAGTAACAGATTCCAGAGCAAACTGTTGACCATATGATGATGCACTTCAAAACCAGGCTGCTTATTGGGAGCAGCCTTGTACTCAGCAGCCGTGGCTGGAGATGTTTCCCATCAGTGGGAACGCCACGGGCCCATGTCTGCTGTCGGTGCCAAGCCTGTCCTCGGCCTGCCTGGGGCTCCCTGGCTTGGCTTGTGCCTGGGAGCAGAACAAAAAGACAGGACTCTTTGGAAGTGCTTGGTTTTCTTCCAGCCCTCCCCGCTCTGTCTACCTGTGGCCATCCCTTGTTGCGTGTGTAGGTTTTTAAACTCCCTTTTAAACTGGGACGTCTTTTTGTGACGCCCGTAAGTGGCGCAGCGAGTTCCCGATCCAAAGTCCCGGCCCGAACAATGGGTGGTGTTCGCCATAGCAGCCCACTGGGCAATCCAAGAGAGAATCTCCCCGGCTAAGAAGTTTCCCCTTTGGTTTTGATTTAGAATCAACGCGAACGCATCAATTTTTCAGACACTGCCACCTGAAGGAACAACAGGGTCAGTGCTTTTGGCTGCGGTTACAGCTCCGGCTGCGGGATCAAGGACTGGGTCTGCTCTCTGCTTCCAGAGCGCTTTGAGCTTGTAAATATGTGCCAGTTCCCCTGGAGGCAGGTCTGCTGGAGACTGGGAGCTTTTGAGATTCTCCAGAGCAATGAAAATCTAACTGTATTTCCTTGTCTAATAAACAGAACAGCAGAGAATCTTAAAGGACCCTCAGACCCATCCAGACTCAGACCAGTGTAGTGTTGTCAGCCCTCTTTAGTTCTTTACTTTAATAGACTTTAAAGTATGTCTCAATTGTTTCCTTATTGCTTGAAGATCCCTTGGAAATGTCAGGTTTTGCTGGAACAAAGCGTTCTCTTCCTGGATGTTAAACTCAACCCTGACAAACTTGAAAAGAAGGCATGGTTGGTTCTTTCTTCCTTTCTTCTTTCTTCAAGAAAACAAGCTGGGAGACTGAGTATGGTCTGGTGTGGCTCACGGGGGTGACGTGGACACTTTAATATTCCAGGTAAATCTGCAGAAGACATATTTGGAGAGTTGTTTACTCAGGCCAACACCTTTGCCTCTCGGGTGAGCGTTCTGGTCGAGAGGGTCGACCGCTTGCAAGTCAAAGTCACTCAGCTGGACCCCAAAGAGGAAGAAGGTAATGGAGTGGAGCACAGGGGTTCTTGTCGAGTCAGCGTGGTGGGTCCAGTGCCATAAAACCAGTGTGATGCTGCCATGGGTGCTGGAATGTCTTCCCTGGAGCTGAGAGGGACTGTTTCCTCCACTCAGGTGGACACAGCCTTTTTGGCCGGGTCTAGATTGGCTCGTTGGTGAGTCTCCATGTGGGAACTCGCTTTCCAGCAGCTGGATAGTGGTGGCTGAGTGACCTGAGCTTGGTCACAGAGGTCCCAAACCTCTCGAGAGAGCTGTGTCGATACAGCAGCGGATCTTGGCACGGCACACTCTGAGATTTGATGGGTTTCCCAGGGGACCTGTGGGAAAAGGAACCTGACCTTAAGAAGTGCGAAGCATGCCAAGAACTCCAAGTGAAATCAGATGTTCACTGCTTGGTCTTCAGTGTCATTGGCCTGGGTCAAGCTGCTCTTCATTTGCTCTTTCCTCTCCCTTACAGTCTCCCTGCAAGGCATTAACACCAGGAAGGCCTTCAAAAGCTCCACCACTCAGGACCAGAAGCTCTTTGACCGAGATTCTCTCCCTGTGCCTGTCCTCGAAACCTACAGGACCTGCAATACTCCTCCACCTCTCAACATCCTCTCACCTTACAGGTATGGCTGCAATGCCTTCTTGTTCCCTTGCAGAGGAGATCCTTTTCCTCCCACCCTGCTGGGGGAGGTGCTGTGTTGAGGTGGCCGTTTCCCAAGGGATATTGAGTTACTAAACTGAGATCCACCGGGAAATCTCCATCCTCTGGATGACATAAAACTTCTCTTTTGGGGTCGTACAAACGGATGCAGCTGGAAAACCATCTCTTTGGTTCCCTGCTGTCGCTTTTGTGACTGCCCTGGGGCAAGGCTTGGCTGGCACTGCAGAACCACGCTGGGTGTGCTGCAGAGGAGGCATTTTTCTTGTGCTTCCCCGTGGCCCCGTGGCTCCTTCCCAAAGAGCCGCAGTGCAGAGCGTTCCCTTGGAAGTGGCTCTCACCCAGGTGGGCGCAGCACCCCCTGGAGACCCTTCCCGTGGCCTCCAGCGCCCGATCCGGGACAACCAGTGGGACCTACACTGGCTGTGCAACCAGTTCTGAGCGGCCCCGCTCCGATTTCATCTTGTGGGTAGCAGAAGGAAAGGGGGTCAGAATCCAGAGACTTATCCCACATCCATAAATATCTTTTGAACAGGTAAAAAGTAATTACAGATAGCTGGAGGCAGCTGTCTCCTGCCAGACGCGGCTGCACTGCAAAGTGGGAGGAGAGGGAGAGTGTGTGTGTGTGTGTGCGCTCACTCGGGAGTCTCAAGGACGTTCCTGGTCTGATTTAGGGTTCCTGAGCTGGAGAAGGAGGGGTTTTTTTCACATCAGAAACACGACACAAACAAGAGGGAGTTGAAGGGAGAGACCTGCTGCTCTCTTGGTGATTGTTCAGAGCAGTGGAGCTCTGCGGGTACTCAGCAGTAGAGGGTCTGTGGTGAGGGCAGAAGGAATGGGAAGTGGGAGAGGCCGGGATGAGGAAGGCTGGGGGTCTCCTCCTGTCTGAAAGGGGGGACAGAGGCAAGACCAGCCCCTTTGACCATCTCACTGCACTTCTAAACTGCCATCTGAGGTTGTGCCTTGCGTTTCCTTTGGGCTTCAAATGTGTGAGTTGATCCCTTTCTGTGTTGTTTTCCCCTCCCCGTTCCAGGGATGATGGCAAAGAGGCCCTTAAATTCTACACGGATCCTTCATATTTCTTCGACCTCTGGAAAGAGAAAATGCTTCAGGACACCAAGGATATCATGAAGGAGAAGAGGAAACATAGGGTGAGGAACTGGGAGTCATTGGCAGGGAGGAATAGGAGGTGGGAAATGTTAATAAATCTTGGACTCCACAGTTGCCATCCAGAATTCAGGTTTGCACTTTTAAACACTTCAGGGATCAATTCAGTGAAGTTTTCACCTGGTTTACCCTCATCCTTGTTAATTAAACAAAGAAAATAAAGATCCCCTTAATTGGTTTTTCCAAATGCCATCATCTTTGGACCTTAATGTTAAATTATGTCATACCATGAAAGATGTAGTTTTAACATACCTTATTTAGCTTCTGGAGTAATAAATATCAAAACAGATCGTGATTTTTTTCAATTGAAATAAGAAAGGAGAGACTTAGGGGATGTTAGAATGAAGAGTGAGGATAAAGCCCAAGTCTTTTTGGGCAAGTGTCCATGTTGCACCCCGGAACACTAAACACCATCAGGATGATGGTGAGGTTTGGAATTCTCGACACAGAGGCCAAAATCTCAATTGATGTGGGAAACGGAGCTTTCACTGCCCTCAAGGTGGTTGTGCCAGGGGGTAACGATGGAATCATGTCTGGGCTGCACTGGGAGATCTGGTGGTGTCTGGCAGTTTTTGTGCTCCACATTTTCTGCATGGGAGATCTCTGGAGCGTGCAGCAATCGGGAAAGTCAACTGAAAATCCTCTTGGAGAATGTGTCTTCATTTTAGTTGCCACAGGCCTGGCCTGGCCCTCCCCATGCCCAGTGAATTTAAAGCCAAACAAAGCTTGTGTTTGATTTCTCCGCCCTTAGAAAGAGAAAAAGGAGAACCCGAACCGAGGAAACGTGAACCCACGGAAAATCAAGACCCGGAAAGAAGAGTGGGAGAAGCTGAAAATGGGACAAGAATTTGTCGAGTCAAAGGACAAACACGGTCCTGCTGGGTAAGCAAGTCTGGGGCGGCTTGATTGGGATGCGGTTCACCCTGCTCTGCAGCTCCTCCGGATCGATACTGCCACTAATCACACTCTCCAAAGTAAATCCGTCTGCTGATTTCAAATTTGCCAAATAAATCAGGGAGCTGCACTCTTGGAGCGAGGCTGCCTGTGGGCACGGAGGTGTCGGGAGCTTTGGCTCTGCCCCGCGGCGATGCCCTCCCCTCGCACCCAGCCGAGGGTGGGATCTCGCTGCCATTGTGGGATTGCTTTGTTACATTTCACAAATGGCTCTTCACACCCCAAAGTTGGAGCGGGGGCCGTCCCCATCCAAGTATTTCAAGCTACAGATCTCTCTTTAGCACTTCTGGCTTGGGAATTCATTTAACTTTTGACACCAGCAAGGCTGGAAGCAGACCGAATTCCCCACAATGCTCTTCTCCCTTGCAGCTTCCTTTCATATAAGAAAAAAAAAATCTCTCTTTAAATCACACTCTCCAGCTAAAAATAAAACTTGCTTTTAGTTTAATAGGAGAACAGGTTTGGTTTCTAACGGGGGAATGGAGCAGCACAACAGCACCATTTTCTTGCTCCTCTCTTTTTTTTGTGTGTGTGTGTTCATGTGTTTGAATTCACTCAGGGTCCAGACCCCCCAAAAATGGGGTAGTTCCACCACCCCACAGTGAAATGAGCTCATTGACAGTCTCTTCCTTCAGTGCCGTTCCAGCTTTGGGTAGTTGTTTTAAAGGCATCACTGTTTCTGGGTCCTTTTTGATATTCTATTCTCAAGCTTATTTTTTGGCATCTTTGAGTACCTCCTCTGTTTTTGCCACTGATGATACTCAGTGTAACTGCAAGTTTTTTAAGTCCAAGTTGGTCAAAACACTCCTAAGTGTTTTCACAAATTGAAAGGTTAAGGAAAATCTGTTTATTTAGGTGTTTCCTTGTTTATTAAAATATATACTGGTGCTGTTCTGGTGTGTGGCAGCAATAAAGAAACATGGGAGCATCTGGCCAAATTTTTGGCTAGAGAATTATGCAGAGCAAAATAATGCAGGTGTATGTGGTTCATTATGTAGGAATATTTGAGAAGTAGGGAGGTTTTTTTTTAATGTTATAGAATCCTGGAGTGGTTTGGGTTGGAAAGGATGTCAAGGATTAAGTTCCACCCCCTGCCATGGTTGCTCCAAGCCCTGTCCGACCTGGCCTTGGACACCTCCAGGAACGGGGCAGCCCCAGCTTCTCCGGGCGACTCTCTGAGGAAAAACAAGCTTTAGCCATTGCTTTGAGCACATCAAATGACCTTCTCGTCCTGCTCTGGCCCAGGTACCCCTCCAACATGGTGTATCAGAACGGCAGCATCGGCTCCAACGAGAGCATGGATGGGAACTGCTACCCGCCACCGCCACAGACTGACTCCATTGTGCCACCACCTCCTTCATTCCCAGATGACAGCCTGCCTCCACCCCCGGTGGAATTTAGGTAAGCCTACGGGATCCCTTCTGTCACCGAGGAGTAGTAGGTGGTGTAAAAGGATGACATGAGACGGGCTGAGATAGTTCAGCAGAACTTCCTGACGGGTGTTGTACGGGAACCAGAATGCTCCTGTCTGGAGGGGAAGTGCAACTGCAGGCAGGGGCAGAGGCGCAGGCAGCTCTCCATGAATCCCAGCCACTGCCATCATTCCCGGGCAGAAAGGGAGAGCTAAGAGCGGATTTATTCCACAGCAGGGTCCCAGTGCATGGTTTGGCTCCATTGCCTGAGTTTTCCAGAGCGTGGATTCATGTTCCGTTTGGACAACGCTCTCAGGCACATGGTGGCATTGTTGGGGTGTCCTGTGCAGGGCCAGGAGTTGGACTCGATGATTCTTGTGAGTCCCTTCCAGCTCAGGATATTCCATGACTGAGCTTTGCAAAGAACAGCTTCTTTTACCTCTTTATTTTGTTTTACCGTTTGCCCCCTGATCTTTGGGAAACGCACGACGTGGGCGCTGGAGGTGTAGATGTAGTTGGATTTCAAGGACTTGAGCACAGCAGCTGCCTCCTTCCCAGGGATTTGGGTGCAAGTTCAGGGCATTTTACTTTGGGTTGAATGAAATGGTGACTCCCAGGCACCTCTAGAGATGAGAGTTACGGTCCAGCAGTGGCTCAAGACACAAAGGGTGAAATAAGAGTAGACTTTTTGTTTTAAAGACAGTAAAACCGAGTCAAGAGTAACAAGAGCAAGTCTGTCTGATAGACAGGGCTTCTTGGCTTGTCTCCATCTTATCCAAAGGCAGCAGTGCTGCAGCAAAGGCTCTTCTGATGTGTCAGAGATACCCAGCACTGCACTCTGCAGCCTGTGCCTCTCGGGCAGAGCAGACACGAGCTCTTCAGATGAAGCTCACGCTGCCTTATGTGGTTGCTTAGATCTCTGCCCAGCCACACAGCTCTCCCCTCTCTGGTTTTGTTTTGGTGGTGGTTTTTATAATGAACCCTGGGTGCTTGGTTTGATCTCCAGGAGTCTGTTTTGGATCAGCTCTGTTAGAAACGGTGACCTTTTTTTGTGCCAAATGTACCTTATTTCTCTGTCTTGCCATGGGAGGAGGTGTCGGTTTGGGGCATACCTTCCATGTAGAATTTTCTGGTACGAGCACAGCCTCCATCATGGGAGATTCAGTCACTCATGCATCAGCAGCATTGGGTTTCCAAGCCTTCCCCTTCGCTCCCCACGGCGAGCGGTGAGGCATGGCTGCTGCTCCGAGCCGTGGAATCCGGTGAGGAGATCTGTTCCTAGCAGGTGTTCAGAGCATATGCTTTCCTGGCTCCCCCGCCCCTCCTCGTGCGATTTATCACGGCAGACATCCCTGCCTGGCGTGTCACGAGCCTGACCTCGGTGAGGAGGGGGCCAGGAGGCTGCTCTGAGCTCGGAGAGGTGAGGTGGCGGGTGTTCTTGTCAGCCTGGGAGATGGGATGCAGGGATAGCATTCCTGCCCGTCCCCAGCAGCTTTCCTTTGTTCTGGAGGTGAAGGCCAAAAGAAACACAGAGAGGGAACTAAAACCAAGGAGTTGAGGTCTCATGGAAACACCAGTTAAAGCTGGAACTTGGATTTTTTTTGGTCTGGACTGCAGCGAACACACATGATTTGCATTAACATTGAGACTGTACAGTCTGATCTGGCCTCACAGCTAATTCCTTGTTTCTCTCTCCCTCTCTCCTTCTGTTTGCCACAGCTATCCTGTAGACAACCAAAGAGGTTCTGGTTCTGGAGGGACCAAACGGTCCAGCCTGGTCAGCCCGAGCCACCCACCACCAGCTCCTCCGATCGGATCCCCCTCGGCAGCCAGGCCGGGCTTTGCTCCCCCTCCCGCTCCTCCTCCACCACCACCACTGATGGGAAACCCCCCCCCTCCACCACCTCCCGTGGGCTTCCCCTCCCCGGGAACTCCCCCGCCACCCTCACCCCCTTCTTTCCCCCCTCACCCCGAGTTTGCTGCCCCTCCACCTCCCCCACCCCCTCCAGCAGTCGACTATTCCAGTGTGCTCCCACCTCCGCTGCCTCAGCCGGGCAGTGGGAGTGCGCCACCCCCCCCTCCTCCCCCGCCGCCTCCCGGCCCACCTCCACTGGTTTCTGGGGGCCTGGATGGCCCCCCACCCCCTCCTCCACCCTCCGACACCTCTGCCTCCAAGCCCAAGTCATCCTTGCCCGCGGTTAGCGATGCCAGGAGTGATCTGCTTTCGGCTATTCGGCAAGGTGAGGTTCTGTTTCCGTGCCAGCGTTCTCCTTTGGCTCTGGAAAACCCCTCGGTTTCCCAGTGGGAGCGTTTGGGAGCTGTCTCATGCAAGCTGAGTGACTGCCCCGCTGCTCGAGGCCTGTCCCTTGGGGTCCCTCCTTGTCTGCCCACCCTCATGAGCACCTCACCGGGTGCCTCCCCCTGCACCTTTGGAATGGCAGTGCTGGAGTTGGGGTGGTCCACGTTTGCTGTGGATTTGCAGCAGTGGTGTTACCCCTTGGAGCAGCACAGAAAGGATTTGCTTCCCTTGTCCTGGCTGTCATTCACCATCAGTGTTATCCCAATACTCCGGGCCCGCCTTGCTCGGGGGACTGTGACAAGGCTGCATGGGAGATTCCAGTGCGACCAAAGCCTTTGCATGATCCCCCTCCATTCCCTTCTTCCCTGCAGGCTTCCAGCTGCGCAAGGTGGAGGAGCAGAGGGAGCAGGAGAAGCGGGACGTTGTAGGGAACGACGTGGCCACGATCCTGTCGCGCCGCATCGCTGTGGAATACAGCGACTCCGAGGACGACTCCTCCGAGTTCGACGAGGACGAGTGGTCGGATTAGCCACGGTCCCATCCCCTTCTCCCCCTTCCCTCCCGGGGTTCACTTCTTACAGAAACCAGGTGGCCAAACCTTCCACCGCATCCTTTTTCACCCCGTAACCAAAGATGTGCCAAGGGTTTTCAGACAACCAGCAGCATATCTCCCCTCTCCCTTCCCCCCATCCCCCTTCCCCCCCGGCTTTGGCAGGACTTTGTGCTCTGCCTTTCCAAAAGGTCTCCTCACGGACACTGAGGATGCGGCATTGGGATTTAGCTGGAGGGGGTGTAACGGTTGCTTATTTAAAAGAGAGCTAAACCTCCAGATTCTCGATGCCACCAGGCAGAGCACATATAAACCCTCCATCCAGAGGGATTTTTAAAGTAAAGATGGATGATCCTGTTGCGGCCGCGTGGCCTTTCGGATGAAGGACATTTTCAGCTGGTTTTCTCAGTGCAACAGCAGACAGTTGATCTGATGGCTCTTCCTTTCCAGTGAATACTGGTAGTGCTGCAAGAAAATGGGCTTTAAATGTCAGTTCTCTGCTGCATCCCACTGTCAAATAATCAGGTTTTTGGCACTGGTGCACAATTCCTTCCCCTCTGACCCCTGAGTATTAATTCCAGACCACCCTGTGTGGGGTGAGCTTCCCAACTCCGGGGCTGCCGAGTGCCTTGGGTGCAATGTAAGGAGGGACTTGTTTTATTTTAAAAGCTGCCTTTACCTTCCTCAAATCTCCTGGACTGCTTTGCCAAGAGGAGACTTGCACAGAGGGACGTAAAACCAGGGCAGGATGGTTGCTCAGCTTCCCACTTTTGGGAAAGCAGAGCCACTGCCCCACTGAGACACATCTGTGGTCGGCTCTGAGCTGGGGCCAGACCCCGCCGGGCTGATTTCTCCAATTCATGCTGAGATTGTGTTTAAAAATTCCAAATCCAGTGCCTAGAGCAGGGAGATGGGGTGGAGAGGGACTCTCTGAACACCAGGCACTGTGGTGGTCTTTGGCCTGGCCAGAGCGGTTTGAGAGGTGCTTTTTTCTTAGTGGGATGACCATACTTTTAACACAGGGACTTCAATGCTGGTATTACCTTTGCTTCTTCTCCCTTCCACTTAGGGAGGGGACTTTGTGTGCCTAAAAACATCGTGTGTGTGTACTGAGTTGCCCATCAGTTACATCAGACCTAACCTACCCTGATTTTGCTACTATAATTCATTAGTTAATTTTAAGAGAACGTTTCTTCTCCTCACTAACCCTGTGAATTAATTCCCAGGCTGCTCACTACAGATCCAGTACTGGCAGGGGGAAATGGGGAATTTGAACTAGCTGACCTCGGTTTTATTGCTGTTTTATGTTACCCTACATAGAATATGAGCATATCTTAGAAATCTAACCCAAATACCCTCGATGTGTATTTTAATTTGGACATGACTCGGTCAGGGTCATGCAAAAAGCAATTCCAAAGCCCTTTGGAGGTTATGGGTCCAGCTGTTGTGGGGGGTGTGTCCCACTAAGACCAGCTCTCCCACCTTTTTGCCTTTCCTAAAGTATTTCACCAGCCTGTGCCTGTTCTCTCTTCCCTGTTTCTCCTCCTTTAATGATGTTTGCTGATACCTGGAACACCAGGCCCTGCCCGAGGCTTCCAGCTTGCTTGGGGTTTGATTGATGGCTTCAGCTTGTGCCATCGAGTTCTTACTGATCTCTTGTGTGTGTGCCTCTGCATTTTAATCTTGGCCAGAGCAGACAATGGCCTGGAGGGTGGGATTCAGGGTGCAGATTGAGCTGGGATCCAGTGAGACCCCCTGAGATTCCCTGGATCTCCGCACCGTCAGGTTTTGTCTGCAGCTCAGCTGCCAGGCAGGATGCAGAGGGCGTAGGCAGCGAGGCATCCCGATGGGCTGGGAACATCTGAGCAGCACTAGTTCCAGGTTCTGGAAGAGGGAACAAACCCCTGGAGTGCCGGTGAGCCGTGGTGCAGTGGAGAGGCTTGGAAATGCAAAAGGGATGATTGCTGCAAGCTGGGTGAGGGGGCGAGGGGGTCGCTGCCTCTTGTTCTGCTGCTCTTCCTGGGAGCATCCTCCTCCTGCCGCCCCCAGAGACAGCTTCCTGGGAAAAACAGACCCCTGGGCTCACCCGGGCTGGCAGCAGGGTCACCCAGGGAAGGAGGAGCTCACAAATGCCAAACCTGGGTTAATTTTAAATTGCCTTAACTAGACTTGGCCCCTGCCGGGGAAGGGGAGCGAGTCCTCCTGTCGCCTGAACTACGGAACAGTGCCATATTCCCTGTGCCCCGGGTGGATGGTCTGTCTGGCAGGGCCGTGCCTTGGGGTGCCCCCCACACTCTGCCTGTTGCACAAGGGTGTTGCTGTGTGGGCGCCAGGGCTCAGCCACGGGTGGAGGCGGCTCCTCCGGCCCTGCCGGCAGCGGGAAGGACGCTGCAAAGCCTGCCGCAACCACCCTCTGCTCCCAAATCCCATCCCAGGGTGGGAATCAAAACTGCAGGGTCAGGGTTGTGGGCAGGTAGGGAAGGTTGGTTGGTTTTGTTTTTGTTTTTTTTTAATCTCCTTTGATTCCTGCTTTTCTTTTAAATGTCTGGTTGCCAAGCGGGATGAGCCTGTGTGGGGATCCCTGAGAAACAGCTGCTGTGAAGGGACCATCTCTGAGTATCGTTGCAAAATCACAGAGCGCTGGGCCACCAAGTAAGCTCAGTATTTTTTGAAGCAGTAGGGGAGGAGGAGAGGTGCCAAAAACAACCTTTGCAAGACAGAGCAGCTGTGCTGTAACTGCAGGGCCGAGGGCACTGCCATCGCTGTTGTCATGTGCTCACTTACTCCTTCCTCCCCTCTTCCCAGGCGAGGCTGGGGCGACCCTCACACCATCTCACAACGCCCCAGAGCTCATCCTCCCCACGCGGCTG